>OZ012741.1:564020136-564337636 GCA_963859935.3 Lathyrus sativus
GTGATTTTTACCCGATGTAAATAGTCTTTCCTGCACTAGTGATATGGTAGAAAATAAAAATGTTACCGATTTCTTCACAGGAGTAACGAGACTAGTGAATCAAATCAAGATGTATAGAGAAATATTGACATCAAGATCAATAGTTGCAAAGATCTTGAGGTCATTACTTCCAAAGTTTGATCATGTGGTAGTGACTATAGAAGAATCGAATGATTCGTCTAGCATGACAAAAGAAGAGCTTCAAGGGACCCCTGAGTCTCATGAACAAAGAATGGATGAAAGATTTGCAAGAATGACAAAGAGTGATGTGGATCTGCAGGCACAGTAAGCTAAAGATAAGAAAGGCAAGTGAAAATGGAATGGGAACAAAGGTAAAGGAGGCTACAACAATATGACTGGTAGAGGAATCCAACAAGAAGTTAGTTCATTAAATCAGAGTTAATCTTCTAACCAAAGTAATCACATAGGTGGTGGTGTAGGTAGAGGAAGAGGTAATGGAATAAAATCTGAGGAAATCCATATTCAGTGTTATAATTGTCAGATGTATGGACCAAGTCAGTGTTAAGGAGGCAAGAAAGAAGATCAAGAAAGTGATACAAGACTTGCAAAATAAGAAGAAGACGGGGTGTTACTATTGGTCACAACAAAAGAATAAGAAAGGTTCAAAGATCAATGGTATCTCGACTCAAGGTGCTCATCACACATGGCTGGAAGAAGAGATTGGTTCATTAACATCAGTCCTTTGATGAAGAACAAGGTGAAATTTGCTAATGGCAATAACCTAAGTGCATAAGGTATTGCTGATGTTTTGATCACGAGGAAGGTCGGCAAACAACTGTTGATTTCCAATGTGTTATACATCCTTGGTATGAAAATTAATATGCTAAGTATAGGCTAGCTGATCTAGAAAAATTACAAGGTGGTGATCAAAGACAAGATGATGAAAGTACTATACTCAAGTGACAAGTTATCTTGAAGTCTCCTATGTCTCAAAATAGAACCTTTAGGATTGAACTTGATATGTTGGAACACATAGGTCTAAAAACTGCAGCTAGCAAGGATGAATGGCTATGGCACTACAAACTTGGCCATCTCAACTTCAAATATATCAAAAATATGAAGAGAAGAAACATGGTTTCAGGATTACCAGAAATACATATTCCAAGTGAAATGTGTTAAGAATGTGTTTGGGAAAAGCAACACAAGAATAACTTCAGTAAGGATGCAATAAGCGAGTTAAAAGCCACTCTTGAAGTGATTTACTTAGATGTGTGTGGTTGTCTCCAGGTAGATTCATTTGGAGGTAACAAATACTTTCTTACATTTATAGATGATTACAGCAGAAAGTTTATGGACCTACTTGATCAAAAGGAAAAGTTATGTAATTTATGTCTTCACCAAGTTCAAAACCATTGTGGAAAGACAAAGCGTCACAAGATCACGACTATGAGAACAGATGGTGGTGGAAAATATGTGTCAAATATTTTGACACACTATCTGAACGAAAAGAAATTGTGCATGACGTGGTGCCAATATACACTCCTTGACAAAATGGTACTGCTGAAAGGAATAACATAACCATTATGAATATGGTGAGAAGTATGTTAAAGGGAAAGTAGTTACCAAATGAGCTATGGGGTGAGGATGTATCAACAGATGTCCAACAAAGAGGCTAGAAGGTATCACACCAGTAGAATGTTGGTCTAGTGTTAAACCTAGCCTAAGCCACTTGAAGGTGTTTGGATCCATAACACATAGACATGTGCCTGATCAGTTGAGAAGAAAACTTGATGACAATTCATGCCAAATGATCCTGATATAATATCACTCAACTGGTAGATACAAACTGTTCGACCTAGTAAATAAACAAGTTGTGATCAACACGGATGTGATCATAGATGAGCTTAAGGAATGGGGTTGGACTGAGAATATGATTAGTGTATTTTAATGCACACTCTTTTACTATTGTGCTATGACAATTCTATATTTTCTATCGTTATTTCTATTATTTTTACTGTGTTTTCCAATTTTAATTTAATTTATCTCTTATATAGTTTTCATCATTGATTTATTTGAATAAGAAGTCATTTGACACTTTCTCGTTATGCAGATCATAACTTGAGCTATACGATTCCATTTGATGCGTTCTAAAATGAGTTGGAAATCTAAGAAGATAAGATACAAGTTTTATATTAAAGTTAGAAGCTAATTGAGAGTGAGGATGAGTCAAATAATGTGTTTTCATTCCAGACTTAAGAAACTATTAATTTTATGGGCCAAAATAATGTTTTTCGGGTTAGGGCCCAATTTTTCGTGTACTATTTAACCTAAAGCACAATGCTACTTCTAGGTATTCATTTTTCACGAAATAAAATTAGACAGATAAAATTACTATGGAGAGGTAATTTCCAAAGGTCGGTCTACTGTTCTTGTTTTTCATCGAAACTTTAAGGTTATTATAATTTCCAATCCAATTTCAATTCTTTTTCAATCTTGTTTTGTATATCTTGCATGCTTAATTCAAGTTCTATATAATGTGTTGATTTATTTCAATTGATATATGTTCCTTAACTATAATCATATTTAGCATAACTTTTTTGTTAATTCGCATAATGTTTTACATTTTGCTTAATTCGGAAAATAGGGGAATAAATCTTATAGTATCAATTGTGCTTGTTTGATTGATATTTTAATCGAAAAGGGAATAGAATACAATTAGGATTCTGTAATTATAATAATCGATGATAAGTTAGAAACCATAACTATATATTAGCTTGTTAATATTATTTGTAATCAAATTTTCTTAATCTCAATCATAATTGAAAACCTCCCCCCCCCTCCCCCCTTTGTTTTAGTAGGTTAGTTAAAATAATCAAGAATATTTGTGATACAACTCGAGTGTCTCTTCTATATACTATATTTAAGTAACTCGTTTTGACTCGTGTGCGACATTAGATCAAAATTGGCGCTGTTGTTGGAGACTCTTTAATAATATTAACTAACATTATAATCCCAGTTTATAGTATTGTTAACAATTTTTTGTGTTTTTTTTGTTTGTGCTTGTTTTTTTTGTTGATTTCAGGGTTGTAGTATAGTGGTAAGTATCTTAGTCTATCAAGTGACTCTGTAAGCTACTATTTCGAATTGCTCCAAATTCTTTTTCAGAAAATTAGAAGAAAAAACCAACAAACATTACTCCCTTAGAAGAAACTTCTAAAGTATTTTGACCCTAAAGATTACAAATTCTTGATTTTTCTATTTTATTTGAACTTTTTTCTATTTTCATATTTTCAAAAAAGTCCAAAAAAAAAAATCATAAATTCAGTATTTTATTGAATGTGATTTTTAGTCATATTTTCATAATTTTTAGATTTTATTTTAATTATTTTTTCATTATATTTTATTAGTCATATTTGATAGTGATTTTATTTGATTACGTGTTGATTTGATTTTGGTTTTATTAGTGATTTTATTAGTTATATTTGATAGTGATTTTGTTTGATTATGTATTAATTTGATTATGATTTTGAATTTGGTAACCATATTATGGATAATCAAAATAAAACCTTAAGAGAACTTGTTGCACCTTATTCAATTTTTGCTGATTTTCCTTCTTTGTGTGATTTTGATGACACTTATACTTGTGATGTTTGTATTTATACTCATTTATGTTCAGTTTGTGCTGAAATTGAAACTGCTTTACAGGTCGATATTTCTTCTAATGTTTCTTATGAGATTTCTACTGCAAAGTTGATGTTGCTGTCATACACAAAATTTTGACCCCTATATTCCATCATCATTCTAGGAGCATCAACATTGATTATCTAACTATAACCTATTTCAAGTTTGATCTTTGTCAAGATACAGATGAACTACGATTTTCACACAGTCAGAAATCAGGATTTCAAGGGATTGATCAGTCAAATTTTTGGATTGGTCCTCAATATATCAAGTCTTCATGGCATCAAGGATATCAAATTGTATTAAGAATGAATCCAACTTGAGGTTGTCACCCAAGAAAGAAGAACAGTGCAGTGCAAGAACCCTAATTAGGGTTTTTGATTGAGAAAGTCAACTGTAGTTTGAATTTTGATCTAGAGGGTATTCTAAAGTTTTAAGCATGGTCCATGAGGCTCATATGACCAAAGGAAGTCTACTCAAGAAGTTTCAAGTCCCCAGGGAACCCAGGACACCAACAGTCGATTTAGAGGTTTTCGACCGTTCGGTTTGTCTGACTGAAAAGTCAACCCATTGACCAACATGGATTTAATCCAAAATTGAAGCCAAATATGTTCCCAACATTATTTAACATCTAATCATGAATTTTGGTGACCATTTGATCAATAATTGAGAAGTAATCGGAAAGTTGAGAAATTAGGGTTTTGAAAAGGGTCAGACCATAACTCCTTAACCACACATCCAAATGGACTGGTTCAAAGCTTTTTGGAAAGGTATCAATGATTTATTCAATATTAATGAGCATAAAATACATGTATTTTGAGTTATAAGCAAAAACAAGGCAAGAGGGGGAAAATACACTTAGAAATTTCAAGATTTCTTGACTTGTAAGTCAAGTTTTCAGCATTTTCACAAGGGTTTTTGACCTAATTTCAAATGGAATGGGTTCCTACATCAAACATAAATGTTGTAGTACCAAATGGGGGCTTTCTAAAAAGTATAAGTTGGTTCCATAACTCTTCATGGTTAGAGAGAACCAAGGTCCACAAGTTGGCAAAAACTCACTTATGCAAGGCTAGTTCAGCATGAGTGTTTTAACTCCAAAGCTCCCCAAATCAACTCTAATAAAGGACTAAACCTTATTTCTGATGTTTAAATTGTTTTTAAACATGTTTAGTATCAAATCCCACGAGCTTAGCACAAGAAATAAAGAAATTCATTATTTAAATGCAAGTTGCAAAAGTGAATATTGTGGAAAGAGAAAAATGGTGGCTACCATCATCAAACCACCAACTTCGCTGCAACCAGTCAACTCCTATCCCCTCAAGCATGATAAAAATGACCTATAGGTTATGGAGAAGCTCTTGTTAGGGTGGCTCAAGGTCAGAAATGGAGATTGCTTTGAAAAACTCCAAGATTTTCATGATGGAAGGCTAAACTTGGCATTTTACACCATTCTTCCCATACCTCTTGATCCAAGGGCTTGCCTATAAATTGAAAATCATTCTTACATCCAAGACACACCAATTACATGCTTGAAACCATTTGCAACTCTTCCTCCCACTCAATCACAAAGTTCTTGCAAGCTTGAACCACATTTCAAAAACACCTCCAAATCTGTCTTGCATTTTCTCTTCTAAAATCATTTCCAAACATCCCAAACTCAACCAAATCTTCAAACACATCACAAAGGATGTGTTAGAGCTGTCCAAACCCTCACCTTGTCCAGAAACTCATCCAATCCAAAAGTCAACCCTCAAAAGCTCATTTATTGGCTTTTCTGCATTTTAAAGGGCAACCTTCAAACTATTGCATTTCCTTGAGCTTTGAGACCTCTAACACTTCATATTTGACACATATAAATTGTCCATGGTGGTTCCACACTTCTGTAACAAGGATTGAGGGAGTTGGCTTTGGAAATCTTTGGATTTTTGAAGTTTTCCTTCACTTACAAGGCATTTTGCCCACCAACTTGCTTGGAGTTCATTTGGAGCACTCACTCATCATCCTTGGAGCACTTGTAGACCCTGGAAGAGCACTCAAAGTCTCTGGTTTTCTTATTGCTCAAGCTTGCTTCAAGAGGTAGGCCTAAAACACAAAAACATGAAATTTTCACTTGCATTTCACATGCTACCATGACTTCTAGCTATGATTTGGTTTTTTACATTGTTTGAACATGTCTTATGTATGTTATATGTCATGTATGAACCATTTCTTGCAAAAAAAACATGTAGCTTTTGAACTGTCAAATTCTGGTCACAAACTAGGCCCAACCTAGTCACTTTTTGCATTTTACATCCAATCTGTCAAACCATGTGCGCATTGCTTGATTTATTTTATGTCAACCTCTATATATGATGTATATGTGATGTTTGTACACTTTTTTCACCAAGCACACCACTACATGTTCACATGTTCATGCTTTTGGTTGTCACCAAACTTGCCCAAACACACATGATATCGGGTTTTCTTGTGGGTGTATGGTATGGAAAAAAATGATATCATTTAATTCCTTGTTCAAAAATACACAATTTTCAATTTTGTTTCACTTCATTTGGTTAAGAAGTGACTGAGTTCCAATCCTTCATGCAAATGACCCTTAGGTTATAACCGTGCCTTGCCCTAGTTTTTGCCCTCTTGGTGCACCAACTTTGAATGATCATAAATTGCTCTTTTTTTGTGATATTGATGTCATTCTTTTTGAAAACTACTCCTTATCATGTCTATTTTTAATGAGTGGAGAAATAATTCAAGGATTGTCATCCTAGAAATACTTTGTTCCACTTGAAAAACATGTGTTATCTAGGGTTTTTACTTTGGTGTTCTTAAACTTTTTCAACTTGTAACTTGATTTTTCTTGTAATATTGATCTTGTATGATTCATATATGTTTTTTAACATGTTTAAATGCTCAAATATGTTTGATTCATTTCCTTACCATGTTCATACATGCTTTTATGAATGCATATATGTGAAAATAGCCTGTTGAACTTCATTTGTGAACTTTGCCATGATTCTTGATGCTGTAACCTCTTGAATGTGTTGACCATGTATTATCCTACTTTTTTATGTGTCTTTTTAGAACCATAGTATGTTTAGTGTTTGTTTCTTTCCTTTGTGAATGCTTGAATATGCATGGTATGCCTTGAACTTCACCTGTGATTTTTGACATGATTCTTGATGTTGTAACTTCTTGAATGTGTTTTATGCCTCATTCTACTTGTTTATGTGTCTTGTTAGAACCATAACATGCTAGGTCTTGTTTGTTGTCTTGGTTGTTACCATGAAACTTGTTTACTTCTCCCCATGAAATCATGAATTCATGACTTGAGCTGTTGTAATATTTCTTGCATTCTTGTTTGTTTGATTGTCATCAATACATGTTTTATTGGTCTTATGTTGTTACATTTGATCTCATTTGATCCTTATAACATGCTTGTTTCAAGTTGCCACTTGTTTGCGTTAATCTTATTTGAATGTTATAGATGAACTTGTTGTTGTTACACTTGTTCTTTGCTTGCATTAATGGTTGTTACCTTCTTGCTTTTTGATCTTTGTTAAGATGTTAAATGTTGATATTGATTATTGTTACATGTTATTACATGTTCTTGCTTTATTTCTTCAACTTTGTTAAGTTATTCCCCAGTGATGGAACTTTCTAGTTCACATCAAGTTGTCTGTGTCCTTGTGCCCAAAGGAAAGTCTCTATGTTGACCCTTGGGTCATAGATAACTCATTACCCTCCTTCCTGAATTTGTTAAGTCATTTTGAATCTTAGCTTAGTCAAGTTAGATCCTACTAGCCATTAGAGTTTGCTTAAGTCTAAAATACCCACCTTACTAGGAGTGTTCTTCAACTAGAACCCTAGGTTAGAGTTTGTCAACTCTATGTAAGAATCTTGGTGATGATTACTTACTCCTCCGTGACTTTTGTTAAAGTCAATCTTGAGTGTACAACTTAGAATACAGAGTTTTGTTAAACTCTATACAAGCATTGTTATGTTTGTTTCCCTTTGAACCTTGATCATAATCAAGTGTTCATCCACCCTCAGTGAGGTAAACTACAATTGCTCTGATTCTATCCTAGTTAGGATACGTAGGTAGAAGATGTGATATCTTTGCGAGCAAACTTAGAACTATCCTTAGGTCTTTACCTAAAACTTGTACCCTAACCTTAAAACATAGTATAACCATAGTAAGTTTATCATACAAACACACACATACACACACACACAAAAGGTTCCTGTAGAGTACTACAGATGTTTAGGATGAGAAATACCTACCCTAGGCATAACCAACGCCCAATCCCCGATCTCTTAGCGTTGTTATTACATCGCGCAAAAGGTATTTCTTTCTTTAACCTTTCCTTTGGATAAATCAAAGTTCGGTTTTGAATTTAATGAATTAAGATTCAAGTTAATCAATAGCTTGACATCACGATTCTCACCGCAACAGAAATGGCGTCTTCACTGGGGAACTAACTTAAAACTTGAGGGTTTAGCCCATTTTGTGTAATTGTATGAATACTGGCTTAAATGTAAATTTGTGAATATATTATATTCCTGTGAACATCGGGTATCATGAGTAGTGAGATAAGTCCTAACCCGGACTTGAGTGACACATATGATAGGATGTGATATAATCAATAATTGACTGTTGGGAGTAGTCCTAACAAGTTTGACATATGATGTAATAACGCTCAGTTGAGACCTCCTTGAGATGATTGATGATGGATGAGTAGTCATACATTTCATCAATTATTTCAACCTGAGAGTCCATGAAACTGAGGACCTTTAGTAACACAGTTACCCCACTAAGCCTTTTTAGGATGTGGTGCAAAAACCATGAGGGAGTAGTCTCAAAATAGTTGTCATGGTGGCTGATAATATCCGAAGGATTTACTATGACTCTGGGAACTTTGATAGAACCCGTTCGACAAGTACAATTAACCTATAGTACAAGTCCTTGGGGATGGATAGACCTCGTGACCCATGCTTTGACCTTGAACTTTGGGAAACCCTGTATGTGCATGCACATTGTATTTGTGAATACTTGTCTATGTGTTATGTGTGCATCATCTCATCATGTCATCATAACATATCATGCTGCAACTGGTTTTGTAAAACTCAGTCGATTTCTTTGTGTGAAACCCGAGATATCATGGATATTGGGACGAGAAACACCATGAAATACAATTTCAAGAAGCCTGATACATCCAACTTAAGAAAACTAGGGACTATGATATCAGAAGACTTTGGAAAAAGATATGGGAAGATAATGAGTATAGTCAAGACTGGGATGGAAGAAGGAGTTCTCAACACTTTGGTTCAATTCTATGACCCATTGTATCACTGCTTTACCTTCCCCGACTATCAGTTGATGCCAAACTTGGAGGAATATGCTTACTATGTGGGAGCTCTTGTAAAGAACCAGAAACCTTACAGCGGTTTAGAAAGCTTACCCTCACCGAAGGAAATAGTAGATGCTCTTCATCTCGAAGTATCGAAGATTAAGGATAACTATGCCACCAAGAGCGAAGTCAAGGGTTTCCATTCTGATTTCTTAGTTAAGAAAGCTTCTTATATTGCCAATGAGAGTAGTATGGATGCGTTCGAAGCAGTTCTTGCTCTATTAATTTATGGATTGGTGTTGTTTCCAGAAGTCGAAGAATCTATCAATTCATCCGCTATCAACATATTCCTAAGTGGAAACCCAGTGCCTACCTTGTTAGGAGGCACTTACCATTCGATTCATCATCAGACACTTCAAGGAAAAAGAACCATCCTTTGTTGTTCACCCCTATTGTATAAGTATTTCGTCAACCATTTGCCAAGAACTGACTCTTTCAAATAAAATCTCAATGAATGGAGATGGTCCCAAAGGATAATGTCTCTGGCATAAGCTGACATTCACTGGTATGATCCTGCCTATGACTGAGGAGTCTACTTTGACCGGTGTGGTACTTTCCCAAATATACCACTCATAGGAGTAAGGGGAGGAATCAGCTACAATCCCGCTTTGGCCCGACGTCAGTTTGGGTTTCCAATGAAGGACAAGCCCACAAATCTGTTATTATCTGGATTCTTCTATCTCAATATCGAAGCGACGAAGAATGTGAGAAATAGCACAGTCGATGCTTGAGAGAATATTCAGAAAAAGACTAAACCCGATCTGGGAAAGAAGAATTGTGTGGCCCTTGAACCATTCACTTTATGGGTACAATATCGAGCCCGAGATCTGAAGATGCCATATCTCTCGGAGAAGAATTCGCAGATCATTATTGCGTCATCATCTTCTGTCATCCCTATTGAGAAAATGGAAGAGTACCAAGAAGTTCTTGAAAGAACAAAGCTTGAGAGAGATATTTGGGAAGGGAAGTATCATACTCTATTTTCCGAAACAACGGAACTCATAAGAGAATTGTAAGACAAAGATGAACTGATTGGTTGGCTCGAACAACGTGTGATCGACGGTGATGTGACAAAAGAGAATTTATTTTTCTCTAGCGTCAAGCCTACTCAAAGTACTCACGAGTACTCAAATATCCTGCCTACATCCAGAGCTTGGAAAAGCATAGTGGGCAAGTTGGTAATGGAAAATACAATGCTGAAGAAGTTGAAGAGGTCCCGTGACTAAAAGTTCTTATTAGAAACTTAGACCATAGGACCTAGTTTTAGATGTAAACTTAGGCTTCTTGTCTTGTATTTTAAAGTTGTAACTTTTCCCAACAATTAATGAAATGAGGGTTTGACTTAATTAGTATTCTGAGTTTCGTAAAACCAGTTGCATTTGCATTGCAACCTTGCATTTTTACTAACCATTCAAGGAATTCAAAATCTTTTTTGCAAACATTGTTATGGATCGCAAAAGTAGATTTTCATTCCTAAGCCTAAGGTTGGAAAATATCAGGATCTTGAGGGGCCTCGTCAGGAATCCCGCTGCATTCATCTCCAAATATGGATATCTGCTATCTCTGTTGGATACAATAGCTAATGAAGACATGTTGTTGGCACTCGTCGAGTTCTACGACCCAGTGTACCATTGTTTCACTTTCCCGGATTTCCAACTACTCCCAACCTTGGAAGAGTATTCTGCTTATTTGAAAATTCCCTTGACCTTTACTCATCCCTATGGTAAACCAAGAATAAATGAGCTTGCCAAAGCCCTACATCTTGATCCCACAGAGCTGCCTGCTAGATGGTGAGTAGAGAAGGATTCTCTGGAATGGAAGCAAGGCCATTCATGGAAAGAGCTGAATTCCACTATGATAATAGGGACTTAGGGATATTTGAAGCAATCTTGGATTTTTTGATCTATGAACTATACCTTTTCCCTAGTTGCGATGAGTTTATCAGCAAAGAAGCCATCAGACTCTTCATAATCATAAACCCTGTTCCCACACTGCTGGCTGACACCTATTATGTTATCCACCATCGGAAAATGTACGATCTGGGACTGTTCTCGTGCTGCATAGTACTTCTCATCAAGTGGTTTATTTCGCACTTGCCCAAGACTCATGTTCTCTGGAACCTCCATGACAAAGATGCTTGGATTAGAAAGTTAATATCACTCTCCCATTACGATGTCAACTGGTACAACATCAAGAATGGAGGAATCGCCATGATTCACAATTATGGAGACTTTCCTAACATACCACTTATAGGCACAAAGGAATCATCAGCTATAGTCCGGTCCTAGCTCACCGTCAGCTAGGGTACCAAAAAGGACCATAACTAGATCAAGACTTGCTAAGGACTTATTTATGTGAAAAAGGTAGTCACAAAAACTTCGAAGCTCAAGCCCGTTTAGCCTGGTATCATCCACATCTACAGGGAATGACTGCTGAAGAAAACATAAGCCGCCTGGCCACAAGTGCTTATCTCCTTTGGTCAAAAGAGATAGATCTGAAAATGTTCTACGATCATTCTTATAAAATCTCTCTGGAGCTAGAAATACTCATGCATAGATATGAACTGAAGTGTGCTTTAGTTAAAGCAGAACGTGAAAATACCGAGCTATGGGAGCTGATTCGCCAGAGTTAATACCACGCCAAACCTCAAGAAGAAGAAGGATCATCTTGTTAGAATGATCAAGGCCTCCAAAATTCCTGTTTTTTCTAAGGTTGTAATCTTAAGAGCTTATGAATGTAATTGTTACTTTTTGAAAATTATGTTGTAAGAAAGGTCTCGTTCGTTAACGAGAACCATCTGTTGTAAAATACTTTGTTTTATCAATGAAATTCTGCTTTCCTTTTATGTTGTCAATCACGTTGTTACGTGTGTTGATTTACTAATTTTGTTTGTAAATAAGATTATTGATTTTTCTTGAATGAGAAGTTTTGTGTAACACCCATTTTAATTATTTAGTCACTTTATTATTATTTTAAAAATTATATGTTGGTGTGCCCTTTGGTGGGGGTGTATTTGATGATGTTTGGTGGGTGTCCCTAATGTGGGAGGACTATTGGTGATATTTTGGTGTGAAATATAGTAATATAGAAATAATAGTAACATTGGTGGGGGTGTTATTATTATTATTATATTTATTATATTTGTTACTATTATTAATATTATTATTATTTTGGTGAAATAATAATATTAGTATTATTATATTATTATTATATTATTTTTATTAATATTATTATTATTATTGGTGTGATAATAATATTATTATTATAATTATAATTATTGTTGGGTGTATCACTATTATTATTATTATGTTGAATATTACTATAATATTATAATAGTATTATATTATATTATATTATTATTATTATTATTATAATGATTATTATAATTATTATTATTAGAATTATTATTGGGAATATTAGTGGTTGGAATAAGTAAAATAAGAGGTGAAAGGGTTATTGGGAAGTTAGAATGGAAATATGAAAAGTCACGATAGAAACCGTGAGGAAGGAAATATGAAGGGGTAGCAAGGAGATATTAGAAAAGTTGGAATGGAGAGGAAAGAGATTACCATAGGCGTGGGATATTGGTGTGATAATAATAATAGTATTATTATTATTATTATTATTACTATTATTATTATTAGTGTTATTATTATTATTATTATTAAAAGTATTATTATGATTATTGGAGAGATAATAATATTATTATTATTGTTATTATTAATAGTATTATTATTATTATTATTATTATCATTATTATTATTATTAGAATTATTAATATTATTATTATTATTATTATTATTATTATTATTAATATGTGGTATTATTAATATTAGTAAGATTATATTAGTATTATTATTATTATTAAGATTATTAATATTATATTATTTTATTAGTTATTATTATTGGGATTAGAATAATTAAAAAGGGAAATAGAATATGAGGGGTTAGGAGAGTTACGATACATTTTAGAAAATTGAGAAAAAGAGCGATAGAAAGAGAGAAGAGGAAAGAACGAGGAAAGTGAAAAAGAACGAAGGAAAAAGGGAACGAAGAACGGAAGAGGAAGGAGAAGGCCAAGAGACCAATTCTAGGAGGAATTCTATCGATCGACCAATTGTCAAGGTAAGGGGGGAGAAATTTGATTGGGAATGGTTTATACATGTATAGGGTAGAGGGGATTCCTTAACCCCGTAGGAATTTATCGTTATATAAAGTTTTATATTGGCATGCTATGATTATTGTTGAGGTTGGGGGATTGATGAATGATGATGATGCATTTTGGGGTATATATATATATGGTGATGATGTTACTGTAGTATTGATCCATTTTGTTGGATTGTTGATGTTACTGTAGTGTTGATAGTAACTAGGAATATAAAGCTGATGAGATTATGTGTTGTTACCGTAGTGTTGGCAATGACAGTGATTATAGCTTTGGGAAAAGTTATGTGTTGTTTCCCTATAGTGTCGTTAATGACTATGGTTAGGACCTTGGTGAGATTCAGAGTGACTCTGAAGTGTCGGTAATGTACCGTAATGTCGGTTCTAGAGTAGAAATTATAGGATAATTGGTAAGTATAATATCTATTGGCATGTTTGTGATTGTGGATTGATGTTGATGAATTATTGATTTTGGTGTATAGGCTGAGGTGTTGGTTTAGGGAGGTTCTGAGTAACCTCAGAGACTTTTGGTGAGATGTCTGAATTGGTCTCGTGTGATCCTTCTAGCCTTGCTGTAGTGTGAAAATGATGAGTATGGGATATAACTTGTGTACTTGGGGATAGTACGCGTTTCCCTTAATATTGTTGGTGAGCAATTAGTAATGTATATGTGTGTAGTGATCAGTAGGATCGTGTATCCCCGAGTGGGGGGGGGGGGGGGGACGTAGTTATATCCGGTGTGATAGTATGAATTCGTTTACTATCTGATTGATTTATATGGTGTTGGTGTAATATATCTATACATATGCATTGTTGTATGATGATATGATCAGGAGGATCGTGTGCACTTAGCGTGCCAGAATATAATAATTATGCATTGGTGTCTTGCATATCATGGTGTTTTGGTGGGATGAATCATGTCTCAGGAGGAGCGTAAGTGATTCATCCGTACTCCTTTGTGGAGAATGGTGGGGGATAGATCATGTCTCAGGAGGAGCGTAAGTGATCTATCCAGGTTCGATTGAATGAACCAATGAGTCGGTACCGCATGCATGGTGTTGAGTTGCATAATTGCATTATAATATGTTATATTGTAATTTGAACAGTAGGTTCGTTATATGGTGTTGTTGGGGTGAATAATTGATGTGTTGGTGTGTTTTACTGCCTTATTACATGTATTACATTACCATTATATTTTTGATCATGATTTCTCACCCCTTGTTGTTGTTGTGGTCTGTGCTTCTTCGGAAGTACAGATAATCCAGGTGCTTAGCTAGCTTGGATATTGGTGTGACTGTCGAGTCTAGGATGCTCTGATACGTAGCACGGGACTTGGGCATTTTTATTGTTTCATGTTGAACTCCTATTTTTTTCCTGCGAACGTATCAAAATTTTTATTTAATTGTATTATTTAAATATTCCGCTGTATTTGGAGAAAAACCTTTTTATAAGGAAACGTGATTTTTATGTGATATCCCATTTGGGAAGGAAACTCTGATTTTTATTATTTTATTCATATTTTATTTGTTTTGGGAAGTGGGGTGTTACAATTGGTATCAGAGCAGGTCGGTCCGTCCGGCCAGTGTTGTTGAGTCGAGTTGAGTCTGTCCTTTATGATGTAGTTGAATATCTTTTAACTTCGTGTTGCTATGTTTGAGCAGTATGGCAGGAAGGAACGATGCTGCATTGGCTGCTGCTATGCAAGCAATGGCGCAGGCAGTTGCTAATCAGAATCAAACTGCAGATGCCCAATTCAGGAGTTTGGCGCAGTTTCGGAGCAACAAGCCGCCAACGTTTGAAGGAGGAATTCTAGACCCAGAAGCTGCTCAGAAGTGGCTGAAGGCAATTGAGAAGATCTTCAGAACGATGGAATGTACTGATGAGCAGAAGGTGAGATTTGGTACTCACATGCTGGAAGGTGAGGCTGAAGCCTGGTGGGACAATAGTCGCCAAAGATTGGAAGCTGCTGGAACCGCCATTACTTGGGAGGTGGTTCGGAAGGGTTTTCTGGAGAAGTATTTTCCGGAAGATATTCGGAGTGCTAAGGAAATTGAATTCTTAGAGCTGAAGCAGGGTAGTATGACTGTAGCAGAGTATGCTGCTAAGTTTGAGGAGTTGGTGCAGTATTGTCCTCACTATAATGTGGAAGGGGCAATGACTTCTAAGTGCTTAAAGTTTGAGAATGGACTGCGTCCAGAGATTAAGCTGGGGATTCCTTGTCAGAAGATCAGGAGCTATCCTGAGCTGGTAAGCAGGAGCAGGATCTATGATAACGATAACCGGGCAAGGATTGCACACTACAAAGCTGTTAATGACCGTAAGGG
This sequence comes from Lathyrus sativus, assembly GCA_963859935.3. Taxonomy (NCBI): domain Eukaryota; kingdom Viridiplantae; phylum Streptophyta; class Magnoliopsida; order Fabales; family Fabaceae; genus Lathyrus; species Lathyrus sativus. The sequence goes on from OZ012741.1 coordinate 564,035,711, forward strand.
TAAGCAGAGGTTTAGTGGTACTCCTTATGGTGTTGCTGCTGATAAGGGAAAACGTAAAGCTGTTGTTGATAAGAAGCCTAGAGATGGGAGAGCATCTGCTGAAGGGAAATGTTTTCGGTGCGGTGGTATGGGACACCGTGCTAATGATTGTCCTAATGAAGCCAAAAAGTGTTTTAAGTGTGGAAAACCAGGTCATGTGATAGCTGACTGCAGAGCAACTATGCCGACCTGTTATAACTGTGGTGAGAAGGGTCACATCAGTACCCATTGTGAGAAGCCGAAGAAGCCTCAGACGTCTCCGGCTGGTGGAAAAGTGTTTGCTTTGGCAGGAACTCAAGCTGCCAGTGATGAGCGTGTTATCAAAGGTACTTGTATTATCAATAATATTCCTTTGATTGCTATTATTGATACGGGTGCAACACACTCGTTTATTTCTGTGGATTGTGTGGAGAGAATAGGATTGGTGCCGTCTACTCTGGAGAGACGAATGACTATTGAGACACCCTCTATAGGTTCAGTGACTACTTCTTTGGTATGCCTGAAGTGTCCGCTGACTATTTTCGGTAGAGAATTTGAAGTGGATTTGATTTGTCTACCACTTGGTAAATTGGATGTTATTCTGGGTATGAACTGGTTAGAGTTCAACCGAGTCTACATCGACTGTTTTCGGAAGGAATTGTTGTTCTTGACCCCTGAAGAGGAAGCTTTAGCAAGTTCTTTGTCTAATAAAGAATTGAGGGCCTTGTTGGAAGATGAAACTAGAGTGTTTGCTTTATTTGCAACTTTATCGGTGGATAGCAAAGTGTCAATGGAGGAATTGGCAGTGGTGAATGAATTTCCGGAAGTGTTTCCTGACGACATTACGGAATTGCCTCCGACGCGAGAAGTGGAATTTGGTATTGATCTTGTTCCTGGTACGAGGCCTATTTCTATGGCACCGTACAGGATGTCTGCAGTGGAATTGGCTGAGTTGAAGTCTCAGATTGGAGAATTGTTGGATAGAAAGTTTATTAGGCCAAGTGTATCGCCGTGGGGAGCTCCAGTGTTGTTGGTGAAGAAGAAGGATGGTAGTATGCGTTTGTGCATCGATTACCGTCAGTTGAATAAAGTGACGATTAAGAATAAGTATCCTCTCCCGAGGATTGATGATTTGATGGACCAGCTGGTGGGAGCTCGTGTGTTTAGTAAGATTGACTTAAGGTCGGGTTATCATCAAATAAGAGTAAAAGAAGGTGATATTCAGAAGACTGCTTTTAGAACTCGATATGGACATTATGAATATGCTGTAATGCCGTTTGGAGTGACTAATGCGCCGGGAGTATTTATGGAGTATATGAACAGAATTTTCCATTCTTATTTGGATCAATTCATTGTAGTGTTTATTGATGATATATTAATTTATTCTAAATCTGATGAAGAACATGCAGGACATTTGAGAATTGCCTTGCAAGTGTTGAAGGAAAATAAACTATTTGCTAAATTGTCAAAGTGTGACTTCTGGTTGAGGAAAGTGAGTTTCTTGGGGCATGTAATATCTGAAGATGGAATAGCGGTGGATCCGTCAAAAGTAAGTGCAGTATTGCAGTGGGAACCGCCGAAGACAGCGACAGAAATTAGGAGCTTTCTGGGTTTAGCTGGTTATTACCGCAGGTTTATTGAAGGGTTCTCTAATTTGGCGTTGCCATTAACTCAGTTGACGAGAAAGAACCAAGTTTTCGTATGGGACGCTGCTTGTGAAGAAAGTTTTGAAGAGTTGAAAAAGAGATTGACTACGGCACCGGTGTTAGTGTTACCGACTCCGAGTGAACCGTTTGTGGTGTACTGTGATGCGTCTAAGATGGGATTAGGAGGAGTTCTTATGCAGAATGGTAAAGTAGTAGCATATGCATCGCGGCAACTGAGAGTGCATGAGCGAAATTATCCTACTCATGATCTTGAGTTAGCTGCGGTTGTTTTTGTGTTGAAAATTTGGAGGCATTACCTGTATGGTTCAAGATTTGAAGTGTTTAGTGATCATAAGAGTCTGAGATACCTGTTTGATCAGAAAGAGCTGAATATGAGGCAGAGAAGATGGTTAGAATTTTTGAAGGATTATGACTTCAGTTTGAGTTATCATCCGGGAAAGGCCAATGTAGTGGCAGACGCTTTGAGTAGAAAGACAATTCATATGGCAGCTCTGATGGTGAAAGAAATTGAGTTAATTGAACAATTCAGAGATTTGAGCATGGTTTGTGAGACTACTGCAGATAGTGTAATGTTGGGTATGTTGCAGGTAAATAATGACTTCTTGGATAAGATTAGAGAGAATCAGAAGTTGGATGTGAAATTGGTAGATTTGATGCCTGGAGTAGGAAGTGACTCCGATAGTGACTTTAAATTGGATAGTACAGGTGTGTTGAGATTTAGAGGCAGGATTTGTGTACCAGATGATGAGGAACTGAAAAAGCTGATTTTGAGTGAAGGACACCGTAGTAATCTGAGTATTCATCCCGGAGCTACGAAGATGTATCATGATTTAAAGAAATTATTTTGGTGGTCTGGTATGAAAAGAGAAATTGCTCAATTTGTTTATGCCTGTTTGACGTGTCAGAAATCGAAGGTAGAACACCAGAGACCTTCTGGATTTATGCAACCGTTGGAAATTCCGGTTTGGAAATGGGATTGCATTTCTATGGACTTTGTTACAGGATTGCCAAATACGGCGAGAGGTTTTGATGCTATATGGGTGATTGTGGATCGGTTAACGAAGTCTGCACACTTTGTGCCAATTAATATTAGTTTTCCGTTGACGAAGCTGGCGGAGATTTATATTCGGGTAATTGTGAAGTTACATGGTGTTCCGTCCAGTATTGTGTCGGATAGAGATCCGAGGTTTACTTCAGAATTTTGGAAGAGCTTGCAAGAAGCTTTGGGTACTAAGTTGAAATTAAGTTCAGCTTATCATCCACAAACTGATGGTCAATCGGAAAGGACTATTCAGTCGCTTGAGGATTTATTAAGAGTTTGTGTATTGGAAAAGGGTGGTGCGTGGGACACTCATTTATCATTGATTGAATTCACGTACAATAACAGTTACCATTCTAGTATCGGAATGGCACCGTTTGAAGCTTTGTATGGGAGGAGGTGTAGGACTCCTCTGTGTTGGTATGAAACTGGTGAGAATGTGGTGCTTGGACCAGAAATTGTACAGCAGACTACTGAGACAATTCAAATGATTCGTGAGAAAATGAAAGTGTCTCAGAGTAGGCAGAAAAGTTATCATGATAATCGGAGGAAAGAGTTGGAATTCTGTGTAGGTGATCACGTATTCCTAAGAGTTAATCCGATGACTGGTGTGGGTCGTGCATTGAAGTCCAAGAAGTTGGATCCTAAGTTTATTGGACCTTATGAAATTCTGCAAAGAATTGGTGTTGTAGCTTATAGGGTGGCGTTGCCACCTGAGTTATCGAACTTACATGATGTGTTTCATGTGTCGCAATTGCGAAAGTATGTTTCTGATCCATCTCATGTTATTCAGAGAGATGATGTTCAGGTTCGGGAGAATCTTACTATTGAGACGATGCCGTTGAGGATCGAGGACCGTAAGATGAAACAGCTCCGAGGGAAAGAGATACCTTTGGTGAAGGTAGCTTGGGGAGGTGCTGCAGGAGGCAGTGTGACCTGGGAGTTGGAAAGCAGGATGCGAGAAGCGTATCCGGAGCTATTTCCATCAGGTAATTTTCGAGGACGAAAATAATTAAAGTGGGGGAGAGTTGTAACACCCATTTTAATTATTTAGTCACTTTATTATTATTTTAAAAATTATATGTTGGTGTGCCCTTTGGTGGGGGTGTATTTGATGATGTTTGGTGGGTGTCCCTAATGTGGGAGGACTATTGGTGATATTTTGGTGTGAAATATAGTAATATAGAAATAATAGTAACATTGGTGGGGGTGTTATTATTATTATTATATTTATTATATTTGTTACTATTATTAATATTATTATTATTTTGGTGAAATAATAATATTAGTATTATTATATTATTATTATATTATTTTTATTAATATTATTATTATTATTGGTGTGATAATAATATTATTATTATAATTATAATTATTGTTGGGTGTATCACTATTATTATTATTATGTTGAATATTACTATAATATTATAATAGTATTATATTATATTATATTATTATTATTATTATTATAATGATTATTATAATTATTATTATTAGAATTATTATTGGGAATATTAGTGGTTGGAATAAGTAAAATAAGAGGTGAAAGGGTTATTGGGAAGTTAGAATGGAAATATGAAAAGTCACGATAGAAACCGTGAGGAAGGAAATATGAAGGGGTAGCAAGGAGATATTAGAAAAGTTGGAATGGAGAGGAAAGAGATTACCATAGGCGTGGGATATTGGTGTGATAATAATAATAGTATTATTATTATTATTATTATTACTATTATTATTATTAGTGTTATTATTATTATTATTATTAAAAGTATTATTATGATTATTGGAGAGATAATAATATTATTATTATTGTTATTATTAATAGTATTATTATTATTAAGATTATTATTATTATTATCATTATTATTATTATTAGAATTATTAATATTATTATTATTATTATTATTATTATTATTATTATTATTAATATGTGGTATTATTAATATTAGTAAGATTATATTAGTATTATTATTATTATTAAGATTATTAATATTATATTATTTTATTAGTTATTATTATTGGGATTAGAATAATTAAAAAGGGAAATAGAATATGAGGGGTTAGGAGAGTTACGATACATTTTAGAAAATTGAGAAAAATAGCGATAGAAAGAGAGAAGAGGAAAGAACGAGGAAAGTGAAAAAGAACGAAGGAAAAAGGGAACGAAGAACGGAAGAGGAAGGAGAAGGCCAAGAGACCAATTCTAGGAGGAATTCTATCGATCGACCAATTGTCAAGGTAAGGGGGGAGAAATTTGATTGGGAATGGTTTATACATGTATAGGGTAGAGGGGATTCCTTAACCCCGTAGGAATTTATCGTTATATAAAGTTTTATATTGGCATGCTATGATTATTGTTGAGGTTGGGGGATTGATGAATGATGATGATGCATTTTGGGGTATATATATATATGGTGATGATGTTACTGTAGTATTGATCCATTTTGTTGGATTGTTGATGTTACTGTAGTGTTGATAGTAACTAGGAATATAAAGCTGATGAGATTATGTGTTGTTACCGTAGTGTTGGCAATGACAGTGATTATAGCTTTGGGAAAAGTTATGTGTTGTTTCCCTATAGTGTCGTTAATGACTATGGTTAGGACCTTGGTGAGATTCAGAGTGACTCTGAAGTGTCGGTAATGTACCGTAATGTCGGTTCTAGAGTAGAAATTATAGGATAATTGGTAAGTATAATATCTATTGGCATGTTTGTGATTGTGGATTGATGTTGATGAATTATTGATTTTGGTGTATAGGCTGAGGTGTTGGTTTAGGGAGGTTCTGAGTAACCTCAGAGACTTTTGGTGAGATGTCTGAATTGGTCTCGTGTGATCCTTCTAGCCTTGCTGTAGTGTGAAAATGATGAGTATGGGATATAACTTGTGTACTTGGGGATAGTACGCGTTTCCCTTAATATTGTTGGTGAGCAATTAGTAATGTATATGTGTGTAGTGATCAGTAGGATCGTGTATCCCCGAGTGGGGGGGGGGGACGTAGTTATATCCGGTGTGATAGTATGAATTCGTTTACTATCTGATTGATTTATATGGTGTTGGTGTAATATATCTATACATATGCATTGTTGTATGATGATATGATCAGGAGGATCGTGTGCACTTAGTGTGCCAGAATATAATAATTATGCATTGGTGTCTTGCATATCATGGTGTTTTGGTGGGATGAATCATGTCTCAGGAGGAGCGTAAGTGATTCATCCGTACTCCTTTGTGGAGAATGGTGGGGGATAGATCATGTCTCAGGAGGAGCGTAAGTGATCTATCCAGGTTCGATTGAATGAACCAATGAGTCGGTACCGCATGCATGGTGTTGAGTTGCATAATTGCATTATAATATGTTATATTGTAATTTGAACAGTAGGTTCGTTATATGGTGTTGTTGGGGTGAATAATTGATGTGTTGGTGTGTTTTACTGCCTTATTACATGTATTACATTACCATTATATTTTTGATCATGATTTCTCACCCCTTGTTGTTGTTGTGGTCTGTGCTTCTTCGGAAGTACAGATAATCCAGGTGCTTAGCTAGCTTGGATATTGGTGTGACTGTCGAGTCTAGGATGCTCTGATACGTAGCACGGGACTTGGGCATTTTTATTGTTTCATGTTGAACTCCTATTTTTTTCCTGCGAACGTATCAAAATTTTTATTTAATTGTATTATTTAAATATTCCGCTGTATTTGGAGAAAAACCTTTTTATAAGGAAACGTGATTTTTATGTGATATCCCATTTGGGAAGGAAACTCTGATTTTTATTATTTTATTCATATTTTATTTGTTTTGGGAAGTGGGGTGTTACATTTTGCATCTGCATTTGCATAACATATCATTTGCATAGTGTTACATGGGTTCCACAGCTCATCCATTGTTCTTTCCCCCAGAAGATCATACTGAGTCCCCACCGCTACAACATCCGAGCCAATACTCAAAGGAGAATGACAAATCAGCAAGAGAGAATTGATCAGATTGACAATGAATTGGAAGGACTTAGAGGCGATGTCATCCAGATTCTAGAAGCTATGCATGTAATCAGGGCAAAAATGGATACACAAGCCCCGGTGGTATCTGAGGTTAGCATAACTGTAGCAGTCCCTACATCAGTAGTGACTTCCACAACATAGTTTCCGTTTGGCATCTCCAAGAATTTTGTCCTCTATTTCCTGTCCAAGGTACGACGGCACAAACAGCAGGACTTATGCATGAATTCCATAACCCTCTGTTCACTCAAACAGGCGCTCAGATGAACGTTTAACCGATTTTCAATAGTCAACAATAACCAGTTTATGAGATACTAGAAGAATCTGAAGCAGGGGATGAAAAACACGACAAACTAAGGGTCGAGATGGACATCATGGCAAGAAGAAAGAAGGCTTTATAAGGGAAAAGCATCTTTGGTACTGATGCCAGAGACATGTGCTTGGTCTCGGGATTGGTGTTCCCCACAAAGTTCATAATGCCATTTTTTGAAAAATATGATGGGGCAACTTGCCAAAAGCTCCATTTGGTGATGTATTGCAGACGCATGGCTGTGCATTTCGATAATGACAAGTTAATGATACACTATTTTTAAGAAAGTTTGAAAGGAGCCTCTGCAAAATGGTATTTGGGGCTAGATCAATCAAGGATTCAAAGTTTTCAAGATCTATCTGATGCCTTTATCCAACAATACAAATACAATGTGGATCTTGCTCCAGACAGATGTTGGCTATTGAGTATGACTCTGAAGTCTTCAGAATCCTTCAAGGAATATGCGCAAAGATGACACGAGACAACTGCACAAGTTGAGCCACCACTTACAGATAAGGAACTGGCAGATTGGTTTGTCGACACCGTCAAACCAGAGTATTATGAAAGAATGATAAGCAGTGTATCAGCTAACTTCACCGATATTGTGGCAGTGGGTGTCAAAGTGGAAGCTGAATTGAAGAACGGAAAAATGTCTGGTCCTGCCAGCAGTTCCAACAACTATTCATCCAAGAAACCATCCGGCAGTTTCTAGAAAAAGAAAGAGGGAGAAACCAATGCGGTGATGAATGAGAAAAGGGCACAGAACCGAAGGATCCATCCCCAAGTTCAAGCTCAACAACAACAGTATCATCAACAATACATAACGGCAGTCACGCTAGTCTTCCAGACACAAAATCAACAAAATCAACAGCCAGGGGCACCAAATGCCTATTACCGACCTTACAATAATCAGCAGATGCAGCAGCCCAGGGCTCAAGCTCCCAAGCCGACCTATCAGAACAGGAGGCCCAAGATACAACCAATACCAATGAGTTATATCGAACTATATCCTATGATGGTAGCTAGAGGACTTATTCAAACAAGAAAATTGGGTGCCCCACCCAATCCTTTGCCTCCATACTACAATCCCGACGCACATTACCCATTCCATGAGAACACCGTTGGGCATGATTTAGAGGGTTGTATTGCACTTCAGCACATCGTCAGGGAATTGATTGAAAATAAGATACTGTCATTTTAAGATAATCATCCCAATGTAAGGGACAATCCTCTACCGAACCACGACGGAGTGAATGCTATAACGGAAGAAGGAGAGGACTCTGAGATGAGAATAGTCACTAAAGTGGCTGAAGTTAAAACACCACTGGTGGAATTGCACAAGAAATTGGCTCAAGCATGGTTGCTCAAGAGTTATCATGAGGATTGCGAAGAGTGCAACAAGGACTCGTGAGGTTGTGACCTTATGCGAAAAGACATTCAGTCATTAATCAACAAGGGGATGCTACAAGTCAGTAGTAAGAAGGAAAAAGAGGACGTTGCGGTTATTAAACCAGTGTTTAATCTACCGGAGGAGCCCAAGAAGAGAGCGAAGTTCAATACCAACAATAACAAGATGACTCTATCTAGCACCGTTGGACCAATATTCCGCGATGATCTAGTGCCCAGATTCGGAAAGACTCAACCAAGATTTAATCCTTGGAGAGAGCAAAATTCCAAAGTTGTACCATGGAAATACGATAGTTTCTGGCGAGAGGTGAAATCCGGAAGGGAAAAAAGCTGATGTGACTAATATTGCCGGAGGAAGTCGGATGACTCGCAGTGGAAGGATTTATGTACTGAAGGTTACCATTGAAACTCCCAAAGTAGCAACTAAGGTCATCCCTACTGTCAAAGAGACTGTTCCTAAGGAGACTATTCGAAAAGAATCGGTAGTCACTGATAAGACGAAAGGAAAAGAGATGTTAAAAGAAGATGACGAAGAGTTCCTGAGAATCATCTGCAAAAGTGACTATAGAGTGGTGGATCAACTGAACCAGATGCCACCGAAGATTTCTGTAATGTCACTACTTCTCAATTCACCCCCGCATAGGGAACCGCTATTGAAAATATTGACTCAGGCCCACGTCACCAAAGACATCACGGTGGGACAATTCGACTCGGTTGTCGCCAACATCACGACATGTAACATGTTAAGCTTCAACAATGATGATCTTATGCCAGAAGGCCGCAAACACAATCATGCATTGCATATCTCCATCAAATGTGAAGAAGATACTTTAGCTAGAGTTCTGGTTGACACCGGCTCTTCCTTGAATGTAATGCCAAAAAGGACTTTGGCAAAATTAAGTCATAAAGGAGCAACTATGAAAGCAACCTCTTTGGTTGTAAAGTCATTGGATGGATCTAGACGGTCCGTAATTGGAGAGGTGACTTTACCAATAATGGTGGGTCCGCAATATTTTGAAGTACCATTCCAAGTCATGGATATTAATCTAGCCTACAACTATTTATTGGGAAGACCTTGGATCCATGCGGCGGGAGCTGTAACCTCTATACTGCATCAAAAGCTAAAGTTCGTCACTAATGATCAGATGGTCATAGTGCACAGGGAGGAAGATTTGATGGTGAGCAACTTGTCGTCATTTCGATACATCAAAGCTGACAAGGATGCACTCTGTCGCTACTGCGAAAATCGGCGCCGGCTGAACAGAAGAGTCGCCACCGTGCGTTATTTATCCCCACGGGAGGGAAAGGAAACGCTCAGAGTAAACCTCGCACAACACGGGAAAGGTATGGTCGTCGCAACCAAAACCTGGGTTCGGGAGTCGGTTACGCAAGGGGAAGGTATTAGCACCCCTCACGTCCGTCGTACTCGACGGGATCCACGCTTGTTTTCGGGTATGGATTGTTATTCTATCTACGCTAAAGGTCAGGGGTTAAAAGAAAAGAAAATGAAAATAAAAAAAAATGACTCGGCAAAGTATCGCACTTTATGCCTACGTATTCCCGTCTGGAACGAGAAATCAGAGTCAACGTAGTTCGCCTACCTACGGGAAAGGAGGGGAAGGTTGCTCGCTAGGATATCGCATCCTATGCCTACGTACTTCCACACAGCATGGAAGATCAGAGCAAACGTAGTTCGGGCCACGTACGACACAAGTCTGTCTTAATTGTTTTTATTCCTTCTGAAAAAGGTTTTTGATTAACAGTCCCAGCGGACAAAAAATGACGTTTTGATGAGTTCACATTCTTTTACGAAAGAAGTGTCTTTTATTGTGTTTGAAATCTTTATGTGTTTTTCTGTTTGTTTTGAGAAAGAAAGAGACAGAACTCTAACCTACGGTTGCGAAGGGGAACAAACTAACCTAATGTTATCATGCATGGGTTAAGACCTAGTGTCTATCATGCTCCTCTCTTGCACAGAGAGAAACAGAGATCCTACGGGATAGGCAGAAACAGAAACAATAACAGATATATACAGTAAAGCAGTAAAATGCATGGATGCAACAGCACAAGCAAGGCAAGAGAGTCCCACTCAACCTCGAACCTAGAAAACAATAGGCAAAAGTGAACAGGCTTCACTTTCAACCCAACAGGGTAAACAGCAAACAATACAGTCAGGAAAACCAATCAATACATCAGCAAATGAAATACAGCAACAAAATAAACAGCATCAGCAGCTCTGACTCCACATCTGACTTCAAGTAATCTCCATTCAGCTACAGGCTTCAACAAGCATCAATCTCCATCTTCATGGCCTTCAGGCAAGGGCTTTGATCATCTATCTTCCATCTGCAATGGCTTTTCTTCATGCTCAAACCTCCAGGATGAGGAATCAGTCACAAGAGTGAATTGGGTGTTAAGCAATCAGTTGACTACCAAAGGTGGTGAACAGACTGCTTCTAACACAAGAGACATTTTCTCTCAAGAGTTCTATCTCATAGACACTGTCACCAAGCCTTCCAAAGGAAGGGGGTGAGTGTCTTAGAGAGACTCTGAATCACAGAGAAGAATGGATGCAGACAAGGCAATCCATGTTTGAGAAACAAACTTTCTAACCTAGAGCTCTGCCTAGCTCCTAAACCCTAGTCTCCTCAGCATCTGCTAGCAAGAATCTCCTCCTCAACTCTGACAGTTGATCTTCAATCTTTGAATCTCCAATGGCCTTCATCTTCACAAGACTTCAACTCTCCAAGACCCCAGACAAACCCAATACCCAAGCAAGCAAGCAATAAATCCCCAGAGGGCACACCACACCAGTCAATCAGATATACAGACAGTATTAATAGCAGTAGGGGAATCCTGACTTTTTCTAAGGGATCTAATAACTACCCATAACCCCTATAGTCCCATAACTAATCTATTCAAACCCTAAGTCCTAAGGGAAATGAAATCAAACTCCTAAGTCATCACCTAAAACCCTAGTTTTGTTCATGATGTTCAAACCTATTTTAATCACCTAAAATTAATCTCTAAAAATGGGAATTAAAATATTTCTACAATTTTAATGTCTCATCTAAACAATATAAAAAGAATGACCAAAAAATATTAAAGCATGTAATAGAACAAAAATTATTAAAATGATGCATGAAATGAACTATTTAATATGACATTTATTTAGAAAATATGGAAAAAATATGGAATAAAAATAAAAATGCAATTTTATTTTTCTATAATATTCTAGACATCTTAAAGAAAATATTGTAAAAAGAATGGATTAAAAATGAATTTTTATGCATTTACTATGAATTAATGAAAATTAGTAAAAATTAAAATGAGTTAAGAAATAAAATTGAATTAAAATGAGGGAGGGGGGTATGAATATCAATTCGCTCCAGTTATATCCAGGATGGGCCAACAAACAGGGGGTGTGAGTAGCGTTTTACACTAGGCCCAGAATTACTCAGAATTAGTGAAACAATAGAAGAGCGCTGGGGGGTGAGAAAAGTATCAGAACCACGTTGAAATTGGAAATGGGCTTAAACCTGGGGGTGGGGATAGCATAAGATTCTGAGGCCCGCCCGTTTCAATTAATGAAACGGTGCGTTTGGCACCCAGTCAACTCCCTCCAAAACAGAATTGAATATGAGCCATTGGATTTCTCTCCAAGTCAAGAGTCTTCACACGCATTGAAGGGTCCAGATTTCGTCTTCCTCCTTTGGATCAACTGAAACTTAGGGTTTCACCATGAATACTCATGCACGAGCAAGCTTCACCCCTCTGTTCTCACTCTACAGGCAACCAATCCACACGATGTGAGCATGAAAAATGCTCAGAATTCTTCCCTCTACAATCCTATGGTTTTAATTCAGTCTGAAACTCAACAATTCATTCAACCCGATCGATGCAAATTCTGATCACCATGGATATACACTGAGATGCACCATCACAATTCTCCATCAAACTTGCACTAACCTAATCTACAACTAATGGTTATCATTCTGATCTATCAAGCTAACATTCTAATGCGTTAACCTAACAGTTCTAGGTCCTAACAGTTTCTACAACCTGCTAATCAACATCACCAAACCTCTCCAAATTCATCCTACTTGTTCTACTAACATCCTACATTGCATCTAAACTAATAAAATCATGCCTAACTAACTGAATCAAGCAAATCGAATGAAAACATACCTGGTGCAAAAGCTTGAAAACAGCTATGGAAGATTGAGGATCTGAGGCTTCCAAGGCTTGAATCTTGATCAATTAACTCAGGGATTGATTCTGTATGCAATGTTGTGATGATTCTTGGCTTGAATTATGCTGTCCACTTGAAACTCCAATTTTGATGTTGATGATGGAAGTGCTCGAAAATGGATGATTCACACTTGATTCTTGATTGAATTATACTCTATGATGATGATTGAACAAGATTGAATTGATGTGGATGAGAATTGGTGAAGGTTTTGTGAGATTGGAATGAAACTTCAAAGAGAAAGAATGAGAAAGTTTGTGAAATTCTTGGTGAAAAATGAAGCCAACCCTTGCTAAATTCTCATTTCATGAATATATAGACCTCATATGAACATTCTAGATCCATCTTGCACATTCCCTTGCTTTCCAATTTTGATCCATTTTTGAAGTGTTTCTTAAAGTACAAGTAACCAAAGATAACTTTCTTTTTTCCTTCTAAACTCAAAAAAGTGTTTGAACCATTGTTCTTAGAATTGTTTTTACATTCAAAATCATATATTGGAAGTCTCCATTTGGACTCATAAATCTCCCAAACCATTTTTCACTTTGAATTTATTCACTTTATAAGCCATTTTAGTTCAACTTTTGACCAATTATGCAACTTCATGCTATGAGCTTCTCCAATAATTTGTGACCTTCTTTCTAGACTTAAAATCCCATTTGGAGCAAGTTTGATGTTGTAAGTTTTTCCATTTGAGGCCTCCTTGTATGAGTTTTGGACATAGGTTAAAATGACCTGTAATTCACAAATGCCCAAAATACCCTTTGCTTGCCAAGACCATAAGTTGAGTTCTCCACATCATATGAAGGCATTCTATACCATTATAGAAAGCTAAGACAATGAGGAACAATTCTTATGTTGACCAAGAATTCATTTGAAATCTCCTTGAGGGGTAAAACTAGCTTGGAAGTCAAGTCACTTTCACAGACAAAAATTCAGATACCTCAGATGACCTGTAACTTGCAAGGACCATAACTTGAGTTCTATGAATCTCCTTGAGGTCTTCCACCACTCAAATTAAAGGTCTTGAGATCCTCTACAAGTTTCATGTTGGCCAAGAAGCCATTTGAAGCTAGCATTTTGACTTATCTTGTTTGGAAATTTGACCTAAACTAGGGGATTTTACAGAGAAACCCTAATTTAGAAACTCCTCTTCTCCTTGATTTCTCTTGAATTCTCCTTAGCATATCTCCATATCCTTCTTTATATGTCCAATGATGAACCCCTCATCTCTCCACTAGACTTGAATGCCCTTTAAATCAGTCAATTGACCTAGGGTTGACCTAGGGTTGACCCAGATGAAACCCTAGTTGACTGTCTTCAACTATAGCTCTTGTGCTCTCATCAATGACTCATTTTCTTCTCCAAATGACTTTCTAAGTCTCTCATAAGGCCTAGATACTCTCCAGGCTTTCACTTCACAGCTCACAACCCTCTTGTTGATCCTCAGATACCCTCAGCTAGGAGATGGACTCAAGGCTTGATCTGCTGCACTCTTTGCTTTCAAATTCTTTCCTGATGACTTGAATGAGATTGAATTGGGATAATAACCTCTTGATAGGCCTCTAGAGATGAGAATAATGATTGGTCCCCTGTTGAATGACTTGCTATGCTTATGCTATGCAGATGATTAGTCTATGTACATGACTCTATATGCAAATGCTAATGACATTGAAACATAAACCAAGTAAATAAGGTTGGGCAAATTTTAGGGTGCAACAACTGCCCCTATTCAAGCGACTTGGACCCGATTGGGTGAAGAGCCCGGAGCCTTCAGACATTCGCGGTACGAGACGGTTGAATACTAGTGAAACCAGAAATTTGCCAACCGCAAAACTAAATTGCGCTCCTGCTTGAGGAACGGCATTCATCAGCTGAATCTGACTGTTACAGCAACCCACTGATCTCGTGCGACTGTGCTGGGGATTGTCTTCATCGTTCTGAAGGGGATTCTGTCACAACAGATTGCTTGCTTGTCCACGTTAGGGCTCTGTCTGTCATCAATACGAAGAAATCTCAACTAAAACTTGTCCACGCTAGGACTCCACTTGCTGTTAACCCAGAAAATTCTCGGCAACTCCGCTGGGGATAATTCGTCTGTATTTCCATAAACTGAATCGTCCACGTTAGGAATAAAATTCTTCCACGTTAGGAGTAACCCCTGTCCACGTTAGGAATCATTTCTTCTGTATCTGTCCACGTCAGGACTAACTCTTTCATCTTTCCACGTCAGGAAGCTGTCCTCTTTCCACATAAGGAGAACTATATCAATCTGTCCACGTAAGGACTCCAATACCACTTGACATGCCCGCGTCAGGGCGCCAATCTTTCCACGTAAGGAATTCAACTTTGGTTCCGAACCTGTCCACGTCAGGACTCAACTTTTCTTGAATCTGTCCACGTAAGGACTCAATCTTTCCACGTAAGGAGTGAATCTTCTTCTTCCACATTAGGAATATCTTCTTTGATCTGTCCGCGTCAGGACTAAACTCTTCCACGTCAGGAATAATCTCTTTCTTTCCACGTCAGGAATCAATCTTGATACGTCCGCGTGAGGACCCAATCTTTCCACGTAAGGAATAAACTCGTCTTTCCACGTAAGGAAACCATTTTTCTTCCACGTAAGGGATGCTCTTGATAGGTCCACGTAAGGACTCTGATCTTTCCACGTAAGGAATACCAACTTCTTTCCGATTTGTCCGCGTCAGGACTAAACTTTTCCACGTAAGGAATGCCATCTCAATCTGTCCACGTAAGGACTCCGCTCTTTCCACGTCAGGAATGCTGTCATTTCCACGTAAGGAAACTATCTTTTTCCACGTAAGGAATCATCTCTTTCCACGTAAGGAAACCTATTCTGATGTGTCCGCGTAAGGACTACATCTTTTCCGCGTAAGGAATCTCCATCTTTCCACGTTAGGGATCACTTCTGTTGATATGTCCGCGTAATGACTACATCGTCCACGTTAGGACCCACTTCTCCACGTTAGGAATAATAGTTTCTTTGATTTGTCCGCGTAAGGACACTGATCTCGTCTTGATTTGTCCACGTTAGGACTCAGGCGTCTTCGACCCGCTGAGGAAATAAGACTTGTCCACGTAAGGACTCACACCCTGGTCTGATCTGTCCACGTCAGGACACCAACACAAAGAGTAGCCACTTTTGTCAACATCATGACCCCCCATTCCACTAATTTCGAGAACCCGAGTCTACCCACGTTAGGACTAACACAGCTCACCAATCCAGGGAAATAACCTGTCCACGTTAGGACGCCCACTTCTGAAGAAATCCCGTCAATCTAGGAGTAAATTGTCCACGTCAGGACTTAGTTCTCCAATGATCCTCACCCACAAACTTCTTAGCACTGACGTGACAGCGACTTTGAGGCGGACTCTACTGGAGATGTCTGGAAACCAACTATCGGACGCCTGCTCTGATAACCGGCGGTGGCCTCTGAAATTCTGATTCATGGGACCCGTTGATGACAAACAAACTCTGCTTGGAGATAAGGAGAAACTTATCCTGGTAACTCTGCGGGGAAAATAAGAGACATTTGCATAAACGACTCTGTTAGAGACAAAGAGAATCTCTCATGCTGACTCTGTGGGGGAATACTGCCGAAACTGACATTATCATTGAATATCTCATGCCGAGATCTTGAGTGTTTGATTGTTCATTTGAGCAAGAGCTCTCTTCACCTGAACTATTAGAGTACAGAAACTGCTTCAGCAAAATAAATGCTGGAAGGATAATGCCGACTCCGTTGGGAATAGCCAGATGCTACAGAATTATTCCAACAAAATAAATGCTGGAAGGGTGAAGTCGACCCTGTTGGGAAATTAGGAACTTAAACCGAACCCCCTGTTGAGGTAACCCCCTGCTGGGGAATATAACTTCGCTGGGGAATATCAGATGCGCATAGTTCGATCGGACTCTCTGCTGGAACGTGAACTGATATCACCAGTATCTCCGACAAAATAAATGACAGGAACCACCACCAACTCTGCTGGGGAGAGTCTTGATCTTTGAATTCCACTGGAAGGAATGAAAACACTTGCAAAGAGAATTCCGCTGGGGATGGGATGATTCTCTCGGGAAAAATTAATTGACTCCGCTGGGGGAGAGTGCATGACCCTGCGGGGAAAGATGAACCTGTCTGAATACAGCCTTATGATCTTAGAATCGCCACACTCTGCTGAGGACGAATAACTTTTCTGGAGCACGTCCTTTGGATAAGCTACGGCTAGCTGGGGAATTCCATTCTTCTTCAGGAAGAACATGCATGACTTGCATGGGGACTGAGTCTTTTGTTATCGCAACCTTTTTGATCATCTTCCTCGTATGGTTATGAAACCTGCAACAACACAAACAAGACACGACAAGCCTGTGCAATCAAATCAATTCAGGTTAGTGACGTTATTTTCAGTTAATTCAAAGCTTTAACAATTGTTGGCAAGGGCCAGTGATGTTATACTCATGCTAGCTTCAATAAACTTAGGCGTTTTATCGTGCACAAAACAGTAAAGAACAGGCATCAAGTACTGAATAACATATTCTCATTGATTGGGCCCCTGAATGGGCGGATTTTTGTACACGGGATGTAACTCCTGAAATGAGGAAGCTACGCAAAGCAAATATACACGTATGTACGTATTCACAAGAAGCATAAATATTGACAAATTAAATTTTGTACACATGTCGGCAACTGGATGCAGATGAACACCACGAACTGATCCTCCTATGACTCATCCGACTCTAATGCTTTCCCGGTATTCCCACTTCTGAAGAGGTTGCATCCGATAACTGACTCCTCAAATGTATTCTCCCGCATTGATGCTCATTGCAATATAAAATTCGGACCGCAGTCATTTGCTTTTCACATCCCTAACTTTTGCGTGAACCGCCCTTTACGGGTTTTCAGTTCACCGGGATACCCTTTTTTGCCGAAGCCGCCCAGTGTAGGTTTTCAACTTCGCGGGTGTACATTCTTTTCAATTTTATCCCTAACTTTTGCCCGAACCTTTCATTCTGTTTTTGGTTCGCCAGGATGCCCCATTTTTGCCTGGACTCTCTTTTTTCTGTCCAGCGGGTCTATTTTAAGCAAAGTATTTTTTAACTGCGTCCGAATTCACAGGTGACGCAAAGTCTTCTCCGTCCATGGTGGACAACAACAACGCTCCTCCTGAAAAGACCTTACTGACAACGTATGGCCCTTCGTAGTTGGGGGTCCACTTGCCCCTGTGATCTGCTTGCGGCGGGAGAATCCTTTTCAGCACAAGGTCGCCCGTCTGAAAGCTTCGCGGAAGTATCTTCTTGTCGTACGCTTTCTTCATTCGTCTTTGGTACAAACGACCGTATGCCAGAGAAGCTAGCCTCTTCTCATCCATCAAACTCAGTTGGTTCAATCTATTCGTTACCCATTCTGCCTCGTCCAGCTGAACGTCTCGCAATACCCTCAGAGAAGGGATCTCAACTTCCAATGGTAGTACCGCCTCCATTCCGTATACCAACGAGAACGGAGTTGCCCCGGTTGATGTGCGTACCGTCGTACGATAACCGTGCAAAGCGAAAGGTAGCATCTCGTGCCAATCTTTATAGGTCACCACCATTTTCTGCACAATCTTCTTGATATTCTTATTGGCCGCCTCGACAGCGCCATTCATCTTGGGTCGGTAAGGGGAGGAGTTGTGATGTTCGATCTTGAAATTATGACAGAGCTCCTTCATCATTTTGTTGTTCAGATTTGAACCGTTATCCGTGATTATTCGCTCGGGAATCCCATATCGGCAAATAATATCTCTCTTGATGAATCTAGCCACCACTTGCTTCGTTACATTTGCGTAAGACGCCGCTTCCACCCACTTGGTGAAATAATCGATTGCTACTAAGATGAACCGATGCCCGTTAGAAGCTGTCGGCTCGATCTTTCCGATCATATCGATTCCCCACATCGAGAATGGCCATGGAGATGACATCACATTTAGAGGACTCGGAGGCACGTGTATCTTGTCAGCATGTATTTGGCACTTGTGGCACTTCCTCGCGAACTTGAAACAATCAGTTTCCATCGTCAGCCAAAAATAACCTGCCCGCAGCAGCTTTCTCGTCATAGCATGCCCACCAGCATGCGTACCAAAGGCACCTTCGTGAATTTCCTCCATGAGAAGCTTTGCCTCTTTCTCGTCTACACAACGCAACAACACCAAATCATGGTTTCTTCTGTATAAGACGCCATCCGGGTTCAAGTAGAAATTACCCGCTAATCTCCTGAGAGTCTTCTGATCTTGACTGGATGCCCCAGCCGGATACTCTTTATTCTTCAGGAAATTAAGGATATCAAAATACCACGGTTTGTCATCAGATGCTTCACCAATAGCAAATACATAAGCTGGCCTGTCCAACCGAGAGATAGTAATTTGGGGAGCTTCGTTCCAGAAATTGACCTTGTACATGGAAGACAAAGTGGCAAGGGCGTCAGCCATTTGATTTTCCGCCCGCGGTACGTGATGCAATTCAACTTTGTCGAAGAAAGGCAACAATCTCCTTGCATAATTCATGTAGTGTATCAAATTAGGCTGACGTGTCTCCCATTCCCCTTTTATCTGATTCACCACCAGAGCTGAGTCTCCGTATACGTCTAGATGTTTGATTCGCAAATCAATGGCTTCTTCAAGCCCCATTATACAAGCTTCGTATTCGGCCTCATTGTTGGCAACGGCAAAGGTCAATCGGGCAGTAAACGGGATGTGCGACCCGTGCGGCGTAGTGATAATTGCCCCTATTCCGCTACCGTAAGCATTCACAGCTCCGTCAAATATCATTTTCCACTGGGACCCCGGCTCCGGTCCTTCGTCTGGCAACGGCTCTTCGCAATCCTTCATCTTTAAGTACATGATATCCTCGTCAGGAAAATCAAATCTCATCGATTGATACTCTTCAATAGGCTGCTCCGCCAGATACTCAGACAGCACACTCCCCTTTATAGCCTTTTGCGAGACGTATTGAATATCATATTCAGCCAAGACCATCTGCCAACGGGCAATTCTACCTGACAACGCCTGCCTTTCGAATATATATTTGATTGGATCCATCTTCGAGATGAGCATGGTTGTATGATTCAGCATGTACTGCCTCAAGCGCTTGGCGGCCCAGGCTAGCGCGCAACAAGTTTTCTCCAGCATTGAGTATCGAGATTCACAGTCTGTAAATTTCTTACTCAGGTAATAGATCGCATGCTCTTTTCTCCCTGTCTCGTCGTGTTGACCGAGAACACAACCCATGCTTCCCTCAAGAACCGTCAAATACATTATCAAGGGTCTCCCTGCCACTGGGGGTATCAAAATAGGAGGCTCCTGCAGATACTTCTTTATTTTGTCGAACGCCTTTTGACAATTTTCGTTCCACGTTACAGCTTGATCTTTCTTTAACAGTTTGAATAATGGTTCACACGTGGCGGTTAGGTGAGATATGAACCGGGCAATGTAGTTCAATCTCCCTAAAAACCCGCGCACCTCTTTCTCTGTTTTAGGCGTCGGCATTTCTTGAATCGCTTTTATTTTAGCAGGATCGACCTCTATTCCTCTTTCGCTTACGATAAACCCCAGCAGTTTACCCGATCTCACCCCGAAGGTGCATTTGTTAGGGTTCAGCCTCAGCCTGAACTTCCTAAGTCTTTTAAACAACTTCAGCAGATTCACCAGATGCTCTTCCTCCGTCTGGGATTTGGCAATCATATCGTCAACATAAACTTCGATCTCTTTATGCATCATGTCATGAAAGAGAGTCGTCATTGCACGCTGATATGTTGCCCCAGCATTTTTCAAACCAAAGGGCATCACTTTGTAGCAAAATGTTCCCCAAGGCGTTATGAAAGTAGTCTTCTCCATATCCTCTGGCGCCATTTTAATTTGGTTATAGCCTGAAAAGCCATCCATGAAGGAGAATACAGAGTATTGAGCGGTATTATCAACTAACACGTCAATGTGAGGAAGTGGAAAATCGTCTTTTGGGCTTGCTTTATTCAAATCTCTATAATCCACGCACATTCGAACCTTGCCATCTTTCTTTGGCACTGGTACAATGTTAGCAACCCATGAAGGATACTTCGTTACAGCCAGGAAACCAGCGTCCCACTGTTTCTGAACCTCCTCTTTGATCTTCATTGCCATATCTGGTCGTGTTCTGCGAAGTTTTTGTTTGACCGGTGGGCAATCTTCTTTCAGTGGCAGGCGATGCACAACCATATCTGTATCGAGCCCTGGCATATCTTGATACGACCAAGCGAATACATCATTATACTCTCGGAGCATTTCAACCAGTCTTCGCTTGATATCACTTTGCAGTGCAGCCCCGATACGAATATTCTTCTCAACCCCTTCCGACCCTAAGTTGATAATTTCGATAACCTCGTCGTGAGGCAGAATGGCTCTTTCCTCTTGCTTCACCAACCAAGACAGTTCTTCAGGAACGTCGCTATCTTCGACAACCTCTTCTTCGGTCTGGAATACCGGGTGCTCGAAGTCGGGACGAGTCATAGGTGGCTCAAGGATGTCATCTGAAAATGTTATCCTGCAAAAGGAATGGTTAAGTGCTTCAAAATGCGTATAAAGCGAATAACCACATTGCCATTTTATTGAAAAATACAAAGCAAGAAAGACAGGGATTACAGTATTTGCACATGAAAAAACGCCATTTATTTAATGATTAACACGCAATGTTTATAACAACACAGCCCTAAGCAAATCCTGATGCCCCGGGCAAGACATCAGATTATTCAACAATTAATAAAGCAAAGCATTACTGTTTAAAAGTCACAGGAACAAGCTCCTGAATAGACCAGTTGCACAGTCCTTGTCCTGGCGTGCTTGGCTGAATCCAGGCATCCATATCACAGTCGCTGTCTCCTTCATCAGACTCTGAAGCAGCATTGACAGTTTCATGACATACTCCACTGGCAGAGATGGTGATTGACTTTCTGAAATGAGGGGCCCCCACGGAAGGAGTTGATGACGACGGTCGGTACCCCAGCCCGAACCGGTCCATTTTCACAGGAATGTCCAGCACTTTGCCCCAGCCCTTGGCTTCTCCTGCTTCCACTAGCGCTTGAGCTTCCTTATACGATGAGACAGCTATCTCTGGCACTTTGCTCGGCCCGGGACCCTTGTCCTTGATGCGCAAACCTTCGAATGCCTGGCATGGTGTCTCGTGGATCTCCCCGTCGACTTCCACATATTTGAACGAAGATAGATGACTGACCAGGATGTCTTCTTCTCCGCACACGGTGACCACGCTGTCTCCAACCATATACTTTAACTTCTGATGCAGGGTAGACGTGACTGCCCCTGCCCCATGAATCCAGGGTCTTCCCAGCAAGCAGCTGTACGCAGGCTGTATATCCATGATATAAAACTCCGTTGCAAACACTTCCGGCCCCACTTGCAGAGGCAAAGTAATCGATCCGAAGACTGTTCTCCGCGTGCCGTCAAACGCTCTGACTACCAAATCACTGGGTGTACACAAAATCCCTCGAACATCCAGCTTCATCATCGCCTTCTTAGGCAGCACATTCAAAGATGATCCGGTGTCAACCAATACGTGCGACATTACTGACCCTCTACACTCAACAGACACATGTAATGCCATATTATGATCTCTCCCTTTCGGAGTCAAGTCAAAATCGGTAAAGCCCAGGCTGTGGCCTGCATTCACATGTGCCAATACTCCTTCTAGCTGATTTACGGAGACATCCTGGGGTACAAAAGAAGTGTCCAGGACTTTCAGCAAAGCATTTCGGTGAGCTTCCGAACACAAGAGCAATGACAAGATAGATATTTTGGACGGTGTCTGCTGCAGATGCTCCACAATTTTATAATCACTTTTCCGAATTAAGCGCATGAATTCCTCCACATCTTTAGATGCTGCTTCTTTTTCATTTGCTTGTACCGGAACATTCTCAACCGCTTTCCCTTTTCCTTTCGCTTGCCTTTCGGCTTCCACTTCAGGAGATGTAAAGATCCTGCCGCTCCTCGTCATGCCTCCTGAGCCAACAACATTATCCACAATCTCTACTGGCTGCTTGTTAACGTCAATCTTAATCCCGTCACAATACACCTCTAGCCCATATGACCATGGGACTGCTTTCGTGTTCTCATACGGGATCGGCCCGACTTTAGTTATGGTGATCGGTGGGCGCTGAGCTGGTGCTGCAATAGTGATCGTCTTCCGCGGAATCGTCACTGTGGCCACATCACTCCGATTATCCACTACTGCCCCTGCGGGCTCGTCAGTTGCTGTTCTATCAAACTGCAATATACCATCATCAATTAAGGCCTGAATGCCTTTCTTCAAATCCTCGCACCCCCCAGCTAGGGTCCAACAGTCTAGGCAGTACTCATTACATCCTGGGTAAACACCTCCCTGTAACAGTCGACTCTTTATCTCGCTCAGCGGCGTCTTTAAATCCTCAACATCCATAATCAGATCCAACCCTTCCTCCGTCAGAATGGCGTTCGCCCCATGATTAGGCATGGGTTTCTGGACTATATTTGGACCTGCCGTTCCGAAGTTGATAGTCTTGTTGTCTAAGAGATCCTGCACAACGTGCTTAAAAGCATGACAACCTTCTATATCGTGGCCCGGGGCCCCAGAATGAAACTCACAGTGCCTATTCGCATCGTAGCCGAACGGGGGAGTTCCCGTTATCGGTGCCAGGGTTCTTTTCTCTACTAGGTTCAATCCCAACAATGTCTGCAATAAATCAGCATAGGTTGAGGGAGGCTTCTCAAATACTCTTCTCGGCTTGCCACCCTGGAATCTTCGCTGAGCCTGCTGTGCCCCCTGCTGAGGCTGCTGCTGCTGTGGCATTGGTTGCTGCTGAACCGGTTGTTGTTGCTGGAGTGGTTGCTGCTGATAGGGAATAGTAACACTCGACACTTGCTGCGGCTGACGATATTGATTTCTTCCCCTGCCTCGGCCTCGGCCTCGGCCTCCAAATACCGCGCTTGCCTCGCCCTGACGGCGCCCACCATAAGCTTTCCTATTACTGCCAGATGCAGTTGATTCCTCGACTTGGAACTTTCCTTGCTTAATATTACGCTCAATCTTTTCCCCCATCAGAATCAGGTCTGAAAAACTGGCCAGAGACGTATGAAACAACATATCATGAAACAGCCCGGTGAAGGTGCCAACAAACATATCATTCATTTCCTTATCATCCACAGGAGGACGGACCCTGGCAGCCATATCGCGCCACCTTTGCGCGTACTCTTTAAAACTCTCCCCCTTCTTCTGCGAAAGCCCGGCCAACTGGACCCGATTGGGTGCCAGGTCGCTGTTATACTTGTAATGGGCTACGAACGCCTCCGCTAATTGCTTCCAAGTCTTGATATCAGTTGGCTCCAACCCCATGTACCACTCTAAGGAAGGACCCGACAGACTATCCTGAAAGAAATGCATAAGCATTCTTTCATCAGTGGAGTATGCAGACATCTTTCTGTAATAAGCTCGCACATGCACTTTCGGACATGTGTCTCCTTTGTACTTATCGAACGCAGGCGCCTTGAATTTAATTGGCACCCTCAAGCCAGGTACCAAGCCCATTGTTGCCATGTCCAGTCCCACAGCACTCTGATTTAGGACTCCCTTCATTTGCTCTTCCAGCATTCTAATCTTTTGGGAATCATCCATCGGCCCTTCAAAACCTCCTCCAGAGAAGGCGTCTTCCTGCTGATCCTCTTGCCACAGACCATTTCCAGCCCCGTACCCATCGTACGCATTATTACGTCCAGCTCTGATCTGATTCATTCCCGGACCTCGGCCTCTGTTGCCGTACCCTTGAACACCTCCAGCAGGACCAACAGCCATAAATCCAGCACCGTTTCCGTTTCCAAAGCCTCCGTAACCCTGATTGCCCATACCATAACCATCTTGCCCAAAGCCTTGAGCATTAAAGCCATACTTGCCAGTGTTGTCGAATCCCTGATCGTTGAATCCGAACCCAGTATTGCCAAAGCCATTGCCTCTGAGATTATCTCCCACATTGACATCACCCAGCCCAACATTATGGACAGCAGTCTCATTCCCCACTCCGACGTTACCATTCACAGCAGCAGTAGCGTTGTTGACATTAGCGGCAGGTATATTGACCACGGGCGGAGCCACTGGCGTGGGAGTGCCGTCTCCATGAGCAGTATCAACCCGGACAGACTGATGATCGTCATTACCATGACCAGCGTTGCGAGCCAACAGAGGCTGGACCATGGCCTGCAAATTCTCTTGCCCTTTTGCTATAGCTTCCATGGTTTGCATGAAGAGGGCGAGCTTCTCGCGCACATCCTGCATCTCGTTCTGAATCTGGTCCATGACTTTCCGACAGTTGGAGCGTGTAGAATAGCGGTGCGGATGTTGATCTGGAATCCTGTTAAGTACCTGGTACAGAGCAGGAGGTAAGACACCATTCAAAGATTACCTGTAATGCAATATGAATATGAATGCAATGCAATGTGTCTGTGCATTAGGGAAGTTCATTCCCCCAGTTCTAGTGCGAAGGTGCCGGTGCAGTGACAGTGCTGACAATAAGAATACCGGAGCTGAATCATAGAAAGCCTCATATATTGCAAGGAGAATCAATAAGCCCAGGGTACAATATCACTGAGAGTACAAAGAAGGCATGACCTCAGCCAACAATCCTGGTGATGGTCAGCACTATGCAAATAAAGCATACAAGTTACTACATGAAATGATCAAATCCTCCCAAAAGTCTGGTACTCCTCTATCAACTTCTTGGTCTCCGGATGGCTTGGTCGATCAAGCAGCCCTTCAACAAGCTGGTTTCTCCTCTTAAGGACACGGCGTACGTCTTCAGCAGTTTCTTCCCATGTTGCTTCTCCGAAGCAATCTTCTAACTTTCGCTTCTGAGACACCGCTTCGTCTCTGGATTTGATTGCCTTGTTCAGTGCATGCTGGACACTATACCGGGTCATCACTTCTTCCTCACACTTCTTGATGCTAGACTTCAACTTTTCTTCGAGGTCGGAAATTTGCTGCTTCAGCTTATCTTCCCTCTTCTTGTTGTTAGTGAGTGTAGCATTCCAAGTTTTATTGCAAGAAGATATCTCTCGGTGTGCTGCGTCGAGCGCTTTCTTTTTGGCTTCCAGCATGTCATGGGAGCTTCTGAACTCTTGCCCCAGACGTTCACGCTTTTTCTTTTCCTCGGTCAACTCAGCCCCTAGTCTATTTACTAGCTCGATCTGTTGTTGGAAAGCATATACGGCCTTGTTTTTCTCACTGCGTGCCTGGGCTAACTCTTGCTCTAACCCTTCGTTAATCTTCATTAAGGCTTCTTTCTCCTTTACCACCTGCTCATAGACTTCTCTAGAAACAGTAGTCGGCTCTGCTACCGGAACGGGAACAATGACGGGTGCAGCTGGAAATGGCATTAATAACTGACTTGCCCTCTCCTGAATCCAAACTCTATAAGGTGCATAGGCCTGACAGTCATTCTTTCCCAACAACGGCTTCCCTCTGCGGTTAATACACGTCCATGCACGTTGCAACTTGGCTAATAACTCCCCCTTCACGTCTCCGGTGAAGTACAGAGATTCCTGTACTTCTTCCTCCTGAGGTGGATTCTTCAGTGCATATCCGAACTGGCGAATGAATAGAGAAGGGTTGTAATTGATACACCCTTTTCTTCCTATCAACGGCACATTAGGGTACCCAGAACAACTGAAGATGAGCTCAGATCCCAACAGGTCTCGATCAAACCATACAACGTCTTCGGAAGATAGCCTCATCAAGCGTTCTGACCAACTGGCTGAGGTTGCACTGTCTACAAATGGTCCCTTTGTGGGAAGGTGACTCTTGAACCACATACTCAACAAGGGTACACAAAGATGAACATTCTTCCCTCTGCCCTTCTCATTCTTGTAATGCAGTGAGTGGTAGAAATCTCCGAGTAAGGTAGGCACAGGATTACCAGCGGCAAACAGGTAGAAAGCATCGAAGTCCACAAAATCCGGTATATTGGGGAACAGTACTATGCCATAAATGCACAAGGCCAACACAGCATTGAAAGCAACCCAGCACCCACTCTTGGCATACTCTTGGGCTTTACCAACTAAGAACTGAAGTGAGAAGCCTGGGATTCCACGGGAAACAGTAGTCACAAGTTCAGAAGCCTCAATATGCAAGGCTTTTGCCAAATCCTCCGGCTTGGGCTTGGCATCATAATGAATGAATGGAACCTGGTTCTGCACGGGCAGCTCAACATACTCAGCGTATTCCTCAAGGGTTGGTCCCATAATAAAGTCAGAGAACGTAAAGCACCTCAAAGCAGGGTCGTAGAATTGCATCAAAGCATACAGCCCATCTAACTCTACCTCTGTAGGTTTGCACACCAATCTTAATAATCTATCATAGCTCATCCGGAAACTCCTACGAACACCCTCATCAGCAAGAGAGATCAACCCAAGTAGAGGAACAATATCAGGCGTAGGCAATTTGTAAGCAACCGTTCTCCTTAAGCTAGTCATGATCAAACACTCAGAAGTCTGGGCACTAGAACTAGGGAAATGCAAATGCACCTGCAGCACAGACACACGTTAGTGAAATGCAAATGGTAATGGATATACAGGCAATGCAATGCAAGTAACATGCAACAGGGGCCAAAGCTGTAGCTGAATAGCTTGAACCCAATCAAGAAAGGTCTCAGATAGACCATCCAGAAGTCATCAAACCCTGGTCTCAGATAGACCTAAAATAAAACTCCGACACTGGTCTCTGACAGACCTCAAACCATAACTCCCACTGGTCTCTGGTAGACCTCAAATCATATCTCTAATTGGTCTCTGACAGACCTCAAGACACATCTCCAAATGGTCTCTGACAGACCTCAGAACACATCTCCAAATGGTCTCTGACAGACCTCAAAACTCTCCATAAATAACCAGGATCTCTGATCAAGAAATAACCGGTAGTCTGGAGGTCTAGTTACCTGCATAACCCTGAATCCCCTCACAGGTGGGTGGCCCTATAACTGGCACAAGGTACGGCATCCTATGCGGTCGTTGGCGTCACAGACTTTCAGGGTTGATGATACGATTCCCAGAAGGAGTGGCATCATCAATTCCTGAAGAGGCCTCACTTAGCCAACTTCCAAATGATCGGTCCCCATAGTCGACAATCCAACTAACCAGCAACCCACGCCAACCAAAGGAAGGGGCAGGAGGCCAACCAGAGGAACCTCGTCTGAGTGTAGATTTCATGGGACACCAAAGCAAGCAAAGCAAGCGGGCGCCCACTAATTTCTACTCTAATTATAGGTGCACTCAAGCCCAGGTCCGGCTTATCTCTCAATATCAGAACACCCGTCACACCCCAGATACAGCAATAACAATCAATATATAAAGCTGAAAATAGAAGGTTAGAAATATAAAATAACTCCATACAAAATCCTCGACGGGAAAACAAACGTTAGGATTGACTCTCTCAAGGGACGTTGGATCCCAAATGCATAAGAACCATCGCAGTCCTTAGCAGCCAGGGGACGTTGGATCCCCAGCAGAGTCGCCAGCTGTCGCTACTGTGAAAATCGGCGCCGGCTGAACAGAAGAGTCGCCACCGTGCGTTATTTATCCCCACGGGAGGGAAAGGAAACGCTCAGAGTAAACCTCGCACAACACGGGAAAGGTATGGTCGTCGCAACCAAAACCTGGGTTCGGGAGTCGGTTACGCAAGGGGAAGGTATTAGCACCCCTCACGTCCGTCGTACTCGACGGGATCCACGCTTGTTTTCGGGTATGGATTGTTATTCTATCTACGCTAAAGGTCAGGGGTTAAAAGAAAAGAAAATGAAAATAAAAAAAATGACTCGGCAAAGTATCGCACTTTATGCCTACGTATTCCCGTCTGGAACGAGAAATCAGAGTCAACGTAGTTCGCCTACCTACGGGAAAGGAGGGGAAGGTTGCTCGCTAGGATATCGCATCCTATGCCTACGTACTTCCACACAGCATGGAAGATCAGAGCAAACGTAGTTCGGGCCACGTACGACACAAGTCTGTCTTAATTGTTTTTATTCCTTCTGAAAAAGGTTTTTGATTAACAGTCCCAGCGGACAAAAAATGACGTTTTGATGAGTTCACATTCTTTTACGAAAGAAGTGTCTTTTATTGTGTTTGAAATCTTTATGTGTTTTTCTGTTTGTTTTGAGAAAGAAAGAGACAGAACTCTAACCTACGGTTGCGAAGGGGAACAAACTAACCTAATGTTATCATGCATGGGTTAAGACCTAGTGTCTATCATGCTCCTCTCTTGCACAGAGAGAAACAGAGATCCTACGGGATAGGCAGAAACAGAAACAATAACAGATATATACAGTAAAGCAGTAAAATGCATGGATGCAACAGCACAAGCAAGGCAAGAGAGTCCCACTCAACCTCGAACCTAGAAAACAATAGGCAAAAGTGAACAGGCTTCACTTTCAACCCAACAGGGTAAACAGCAAACAATACAGTCAGGAAAACCAATCAATACATCAGCAAATGAAATACAGCAACAAAATAAACAGCATCAGCAGCTCTGACTCCACATCTGACTTCAAGTAATCTCCATTCAGCTACAGGCTTCAACAAGCATCAATCTCCATCTTCATGGCCTTCAGGCAAGGGCTTTGATCATCTATCTTCCATCTGCAATGGCTTTTCTTCATGCTCAAACCTCCAGGATGAGGAATCAGTCACAAGAGTGAATTGGGTGTTAAGCAATCAGTTGACTACCAAAGGTGGTGAACAGACTGCTTCTAACACAAGAGACATTTTCTCTCAAGAGTTCTATCTCATAGACACTGTCACCAAGCCTTCCAAAGGAAGGGGGTGAGTGTCTTAGAGAGACTCTGAATCACAGAGAAGAATGGATGCAGACAAGGCAATCCATGTTTGAGAAACAAACTTTCTAACCTAGAGCTCTGCCTAGCTCCTAAACCCTAGTCTCCTCAGCATCTGCTAGCAAGAATCTCCTCCTCAACTCTGACAGTTGATCTTCAATCTTTGAATCTCCAATGGCCTTCATCTTCACAAGACTTCAACTCTCCAAGACCCCAGACAAACCCAATACCCAAGCAAGCAAGCAATAAATCCCCAGAGGGCACACCACACCAGTCAATCAGATATACAGACAGTATTAATAGCAGTAGGGGAATCCTGACTTTTTCTAAGGGATCTAATAACTACCCATAACCCCTATAGTCCCATAACTAATCTATTCAAACCCTAAGTCCTAAGGGAAATGAAATCAAACTCCTAAGTCATCACCTAAAACCCTAGTTTTGTTCA
Source organism: Lathyrus sativus (assembly GCA_963859935.3). Lineage (NCBI taxonomy): Eukaryota > Viridiplantae > Streptophyta > Magnoliopsida > Fabales > Fabaceae > Lathyrus > Lathyrus sativus. Next base: position 564,065,730 of record OZ012741.1, read on the forward strand.
TGATGTTCAAACCTATTTTAATCACCCAAAATTAATCTCTAAAAATGGGAATTAAAATATTTCTACAATTTTAATGTCTCATCTAAACAATATAAAAAGAATGACCAAAAAATATTAAAGCATGTAATAGAACAAAAATTATTAAAATGATGCATGAAATGAACTATTTAATATGACATTTATTTAGAAATTATGGAAAAAATATGGAATAAAAATAAAAATGCAATTTTATTTTTCTATAATATTCTAGACATCTTAAAGAAAATATTGTAAAAAGAATGGATTAAAAATGAATTTTTATGCATTTACTATGAATTAATGAAAATTAGTAAAAATTAAAATGAGTTAAGAAATAAAATTGAATTAAAATGAGGGAGGGGGGTATGAATATCAATTCGCTCCAGTTATATCCAGGATGAGCCAACAAACAGGGGGTGTGAGTAGCGTTTTACACTAGGCCCAGAATTACTCAGAATTAGTGAAACAATAGAAGAGCGCTGGGGGGTGAGAAAAGTATCAGAACCACGTTGAAATTGGAAATGGGCTTAAACCTGGGGGTGGGGATAACATAAGATTCTGAGGCCCGCCCGTTTCAATTAATGAAACGGTGCGTTTGGCACCCAGTCAACTCCCTCCAAAACAGAATTGAATATGAGCCATTGGATTTCTCTCCAAGTCAAGAGTCTTCACACGCATTGAAGGGTCCAGATTTCGTCTTCCTCCTTTGGATCAACTGAAACTTAGGGTTTCACCATGAATACTCATGCACGAGCAAGCTTCACCCCTCTGTTCTCACTCTACAGGCAACCAATCCACACGATGTGAGCATGAAAAATGCTCAGAATTCTTCCCTCTACAATCCTATGGTTTTAATTCAGTCTGAAACTCAACAATTCATTCAACCCGATCGATGCAAATTCTGATCACCATGGATATACACTGAGATGCACCATCACAATTCTCCATCAAACTTGCACTAACCTAATCTACAACTAATGGTTATCATTCTGATCTATCAAGCTAACATTCTAATGCGTTAACCTAACAGTTCTAGGTCCTAACAGTTTCTACAACCTGCTAATCAACATCACCAAACCTCTCCAAATTCATCCTACTTGTTCTACTAACATCCTACATTGCATCTAAACTAATAAAATCATGCCTAACTAACTGAATCAAGCAAATCGAATGAAAACATACCTGGTGCAAAAGCTTGAAAACAGCTATGGAAGATTGAGGATCTGAGGCTTCCAAGGCTTGAATCTTGATCAATTAACTCAGGGATTGATTCTGTATGCAATGTTGTGATGATTCTTGGCTTGAATTATGCTGTCCACTTGAAACTCCAATTTTGATGTTGATGATGGAAGTGCTCGAAAATGGATGATTCACACTTGATTCTTGATTGAATTATACTCTATGATGATGATTGAACAAGATTGAATTGATGTGGATGAGAATTGGTGAAGGTTTTGTGAGATTGGAATGAAACTTCAAAGAGAAAGAATGAGAAAGTTTGTGAAATTCTTGGTGAAAAATGAAGCCAACCCTTGCTAAATTCTCATTTCATGAATATATAGACCTCATATGAACATTCTAGATCCATCTTGCACATTCCCTTGCTTTCCAATTTTGATCCATTTTTGAAGTGTTTCTTAAAGTACAAGTAACCAAAGATAACTTTCTTTTTTCCTTCTAAACTCAAAAAAGTGTTTGAACCATTGTTCTTAGAATTGTTTTTCCATTCAAAATCATATATTGGAAGTCTCCATTTGGACTCATAAATCTCCCAAACCATTTTCACTTTGAATTTATTCACTTTATAAGCCATTTTAGTTCAACTTTTGACCAATTATGCAACTTCATGCTATGAGCTTCTCCAATAATTTGTGACCTTCTTTCTAGACTTAAAATCCCATTTGGAGCAAGTTTGATGTTGTAAGTTTTTCCATTTGAGGCCTCCTTGTATGAGTTTTGGACATAGGTTAAAATGACCTGTAATTCACAAATGCCCAAAATACCCTTTGCTTGCCAAGACCATAAGTTGAGTTCTCCACATCATATGAAGGCATGCTATACCATTCTAGAAAGCTAAGACAATGAGGAACAATTCTTATGTTGACCAAGAATTCATTTGAAATCTCCTTGAGGGGTAAAACTAGCTTGGAAGTCAAGTCACTTTCACAGACAAAAATTCAGATACCTCAGATGACCTGTAACTTGCAAGGACCATAACTTGAGTTCTATGAATCTCCTTGAGGTCTTCCACCACTCAAATTAAAGGTCTTGAGATCCTCTACAAGTTTCATGTTGGCCAAGAAGCCATTTGAAGCTAGCATTTTGACTTATCTTGTTTGGAAATTTGACCTAAACTAGGGGATTTTACAGAGAAACCCTAATTTAGAAACTCCTCTTCTCCTTGATTTCTCTTGAATTCTCCTTAGCATATCTCCATATCCTTCTTTATATGTCCAATGATGAACCCCTCATCTCTCCACTAGACTTGAATGCCCTTTAAATCAGTCAATTGACCTAGGGTTGACCTAGGGTTGACCCAGATGAAACCCTAGTTGACTGTCTTCAACTATAGCTCTTGTGCTCTCATCAATGACTCATTTTCTTCTCCAAATGACTTTCTAAGTCTCTCATAAGGCCTAGATACTCTCCAGGCTTTCACTTCACAGCTCACAACCCTCTTGTTGATCCTCAGATACCCTCAGCTAGGAGATGGACTCAAGGCTTGATCTGCTGCACTCTTTGCTTTCAAATTCTTTCCTGATGACTTGAATGAGATTGAATTGGGATAATAACCTCTTGATAGGCCTCTAGAGATGAGAATAATGATTGGTCCCCTGTTGAATGACTTGCTATGCTTATGCTATGCAGATGATTAGTCTATGTACATGACTCTATATGCAAATGCTAATGACATTGAAACATAAACCAAGTAAATAAGGTTGGGCAAATTTTAGGGTGAAACACACTCGAAACAACATTTCAAGCCCTGGAGATCGCTCATGCTGTGTTAATTGACAATTCTGCTATAGTTTGTGGTCCATCTTTTGTCTCCGCGTAAAGCCTAAAAGCTGCAATGAAGGAAGGACTCCCGCGGGGATGGGGAGAAGTCATAGAAGTGAATGCTAACACCAAAAATGATAAGCAAGGGTTGGGTTACAAACCAACTCTGGAAGAAGCGTCCAAAGAGAGTATCTAGAAGCAGAAAACCCTGAAGGAGATGTTTGTAAGTGGCGGGGTACTAGTCAATGCCACCATTGAAGAAGACGAGGGAAGCAGCCTTAACAACCTGGTGATCCGAGATGGAGCAGCCTTACACAATTGGGAGGCAGTGGAGATTCCCGTTGTGCTACCTTTAGAGTAATGCATTGCTTGTTAGCTTTTGTTTTCTTTGAAATTCCTGGTCTTGCCCAAGGCCATCGAATCATTTTGTATGGGCCACTTTGTGATTAAAAAGATTAATGAATGAATAAGTGTTTTTGTTAAAACTCTTGTTTCTTTTTGTTCATTTACTTTTTCATTATTTTCACTTCTTGTGAAAAGGAAAAATGGCAATCTTTTTTGGAAAAAAAACTTAAAATTGAACCCATCATCTGCATGTTGTTGTGTATGAGTCTGACCATGTTAAACCCTTTCAAAACCATGCAGAAAACCTCCATCACCTGCAAAATTCAATGACCATTCGGTTCCTTCTGGTAGTAGTTTATTTGTTTTCCAAGCTGAAGAAGAGTTTGACGAAGAATTCTAGGTTCCCGAAGAGTTAACCAGAATGGATGAGCATGAAGAAGCCTACCTTCAGCCGTATAAGGAGCAGATTGAATTTGTCAACTTGGGATATGAAGAGATGAAAAAAGAAGTAAAAATTGGGGCATCACTTGAAACAGGGGTCAAGGAAAGGTTGATACTACTCCTCAAAAAATATGCTGATGTTTTCGCTTGGTCATACCAGGATATGCCATGGCTGGATATTGATATCATGGTCCATAAACTCGCTCTTAAACCAGAATTTCATCCTGTTAAGCAAAAAATCCGATGATCTAGACGAGACATGGCTCTAAAGATCAGGGATGAAGTAAGAAAGCCAATCGACGCAGGATTTCTAGTAGTTTCAAAGTACCCTGAGTGGGTAGCCAACATCGTGCCAGTGCCGAAGAAAGACAGAAAGGTCAGAATGTGTGTGGATTATCGGTATCTCAATAAAGCCAGTCCAAAAGATGATTTTCCACTACCTCACATCGACACAATGGTCGATAACACAACTAGATTTGTAGTATTTTCCTTTATGGACGGATTCTCGGGTTACAATCAAATCAAGATGGACCTAGATGATATGGAGAAAACAACGTTCATAACACCATGGGGCACTTATTATTATAAGGCCATGCCTTTCGGTTTGAAGAATGCAGGAGCCACTTATCAATGAGCCATGGTCGCACTCTTCCATGATATGATGCATCAAGAAATCGAGGTGTATGTAGATGATATGATCGTGAAGTCTCGGGATGAAAAAGATCACCTTGAGCATCTGTTAAAGTTGTTTGAAAGACTCTGGAAATACCAACTGAGGCTGAATCCAACTAAATGCACACTTGAAGTTTGATCTGGTAAATTACTTGGGTTCATCATTAGTCAACAAGGAATCGAGGTGGGTCCCGATAAAGTCAGGGCTATTCAAGAGATGCCAGCTCCCCAAACAGAGAAACAAATCAGAGGTTTCCTTGGACGTTTGAACTACATCTCCAGATTCATCTCAAATTTAACTCATATATGCGCGCCGATCTTCAAGTTATTACTGAAGAATTAATCAATAATATGGAATGATGACTGCCAGTTGGCATTTGAAAATATTAAAGGCTATCTTCAAGAACCTCCAGTATTGATCCCTCCCGTACCTTGAAAACCGCTCTTCATGTATATGACAGTATTGGAAGATTGTATGAGCTGTGTTCTGGGAAAAACTGGTGAATCAGAAAAGAAAGAACACATTATCTACTATCTGAGCAAGAAGTTCACTAATTGCGAGAGTCGTTACTCACCTCTAGAAAAGGCTTGTTACGCTTTAGCTTAGGCAGCCAAACATCTCCGACAATACATGATTTGCCACACTACGTTGTTGATATCAAAGATGGACCTGATAAAATACATCTTCGAAAAGACGGCTCAAACTGGAAGACTTTCCAGATGGTATATGCTCTTGTCAGAGTATGATATTTAGTACGTCGCCCAAAAATCTATTAAAGGAAGTGTCTTGTCAGACCACCTTTCTGAGCATCCTGTAGATGATTACCAACCGCTCAAATTTGAGTTCCCTGATGAGGATGTGATGTATGTTCAAAGAATGAAACTGGAACCTGGTCCTGAGGAAGGCCCTGAACCTGGATCCCGTTGGAAGATGATGTTTGATGGAGCGTCTAACAAAAAAGGACATGGTGTTGGGGATGTTCTAGAAAATCCACCTAGAGGATACACCGCTGTTACCGCCAGACTGTGCTTCTCATGTACAAACAATATAGCTGAATATGAAGCCTGTATCCTGGGACTCAAAGCTGCCATTTATCTTCGAATCAATATCTTAGAAGTAATTGGCGACTCTTCCTTGGTGATTTATCAACTCAAAGGTGAATGTGAAACTCGAGATGAGAAGTTGATTCCCTAAAAAGACTACATTTTGGAAATGATCGAGTACTTTGACGAGATCACTTTCAAACATGTCCCGAGGACTGAGAATCACATTGCAGATGCCTTAGCCATGCTAGCATCGATGTGGAAGGTACAGTTTGTCAACGAAGCTCCCTTAATCTGCATCAAAAGAAAAACGGCACCAACATACGTCATGATGGCACAGGAGGAATCCTATGGGAAACCTTGGTTCCATGATATCAAGAACTTTCTTCAGAATCAAGAGTATCCGGATGACGCCTCCAAAATTGACAGGAGAGTTATGCGAAGATTTTCATCTAAGTTCTTCATCAGCAATGGTGTTTTGTACAAAAGAAATCATGATATGGTCTTGCTCCGATGTGTTGACGAGAAAGAGGCAGACCTATTAATGACAAATGTGCATGAAGGTACCTTTGGCACTTTTGCAAGCGGCCATGCCATGGCAAAGAAAATCTTGAGGGCTGGTTATTACTGGTTGACCCTGGAAACAGATTGCATCCTTTTTGCTAGGAGATGTCAAAAATGTCAGATCTACGCTGACAAGGTGCATGTTCCTCCACATCCTCTTAATGTATTGACATCACCTTGGCCATTCGCAATGTGGGGGCATAGATATGATTGGGGAAATTGAGCCAAAAGCATCCAATATTCATCGTTTCATCCTCATCGCCATCGACTATTCACCAAATGGGTAGAAGCTGCATCGTACGAAAATGTAACCAAACAGGTGGTTGCCCGTTTTATCAAGAAAGAGATTATCTGCCAGTACGACATCCCTGATCAAATTATCACTGACAATGGGTCAAACTTAAACAACAAAACGATGAAAGAGCTTTGTGATAGTTTCAAGATCAAGCATCACAACTCTTCACCATACAAGCAAAAAATGAACGGTGTTGTTGAAGCTGCAAACAAAAATATCAAGAAGATAGTGCAAAAGATGGTTGTAACCTACAAAGACTGGCACAAAACATCGGTACACACTTCAACAGGGGCAACCCCTTTTCCCTTGTCTATGGGATGGACGCAGTATTACCCATCGAGGTTAAGATACCTTCATTAAGAGTCTTAATGGAAGCAGAGCTTGAAGAAGCGAAATGGATAAAGGAAAGATTCGACTCGCTAAACCTCATCGATGAAAAGAGGATGACTGCGATGTGTCACAGCCAGATATACCAGCAAAGGATGAAGAGAACTTTTGATAAAATGGTCCATCTCAAAGAATACAAGGAAGGAGAACTCGTGCTCAGAAAGATCTTACCAGTTCAGAAGGATATGAGCGGAAAATGGATGCCCAACTATGACGGTCCCTTTGTCGTGAAAACTGTTTTCTCTAGAGGCTCTCTAATTCTCGAGACAGTGGACGGTGAACAACTCGGATGCAGTAAGGAAATACTATGCCTAAAAGAGGACTCGCTGAGTCGAAAACCTGAAAGGGCAATTCAGGAAAAAGTTAGGGGCAAGGATTTCACTACATCAAAAGTTGTTAAACCCGCAAAAGATAATCAGAAGGATCACTATCCGCCATTCTCGCAAGAAGCAGCGAATCAGATGGACTACTAGTTGGTAGGGCTGGATCATTGTTGGATTTTGCAACCCATCTTGTTTTGCTTCGCCATTTTTCCAATTGCAATTGTTCCCGAGACTTTGCTATTTGTAAGGTTCTCTCCTATTAATGAAACCAGATTTCGGACCAATCATTGTTATGATCTGTATTTTTCTTGTTATGCAAATTTCACTTATTCGTTAATAATGGTTTTGAAAGCAAGGTGTTTTTAAAAAAGTAAAAAAATAAAACTGTTTTGAAAGGCTAATCTAACAAACAAGTCATAACTTTAATGGTGACATGACGATATTAAACTCCTCTCGTGAGGGCAGAGTAATAGAAAGCTTAAACACCATCTTCAGATAAGATTACGCTCAGAAACCGCCATGCTACAGAAGTCGTGACTTCTCCTCTGCAATATTTCCAAAGCAGTGACCAGATCTCTTCTGGAAAGTTATGTTGTTCTTCCCAATGAAAGGACTTGTCCTGGGTAGTGACATTGGGACTCAGTGTGATTAGTCTTCTCTCCTTTGTGTTAGATTGTCATCTTTCCTTTATTTTCCCTCTCTCCCGTGAGTCGGTCTGCATTTACATCTGCATCATGCCGTTTAGCATACACATCTGTTTGCATGCTTCTATTTTGACTGTAATCTTTGAGATCCTTTGATTTTACCAAACCTTTTGCTCCAAACCTGTTGTCATGGGCTCGTTTTGTGGTTTGTTACCCCACCTTGGCCAAGGTGTCTGGATTAAGTATTATTGTGAGAAATGCTTATATCCCTAGGGAGACTAGTTGTAACTAGCGATATCCGATACTGCTTATTGGTGTCTACCAAGATGTTAGTTGTTACTAATACTTATCTTTGAGATCCAGTGCTTACCTAAATCTACGCCCAGCTGAAGTTCCGTTGGTTAATAGACTCTGCTGAGACTTAGTAGTTACTATATTGTCAAAATCCAATTGTCATTGATACTTTGATTTGGTTGTCACCAATCTTCCCCAGTATAATCCCAGTAGTTACTGGCATCATTTGAAATCCAGTTGTTACTGACACGTCTTGATAAAGCCAATTGTCATGAAACGTGGTTGTTACCCGTTCTCCCCAGTTAAGCCCAGTAGTTACGGGCATCATTTGAAATCCAATTATTATTGGTACCTTGACATTGGTCGTTACCTGTCTCTTTTTTGAAGTCCATTGGTTACTGGCATTGTTTGAAAATCCAATTGTTATTGGTATGGAGGGTGGTCATCACCCATTTTTCCAGTATAAGTTCAGTAGTTACTGGCATCACTTAAAATTCAATTGCTATTGGTATCACTGTTTTGGTTGTCACCATATCCTCTTGAAAGTCTAATAGTTATTGACATTCCCCAGGAAGACTAGTAATATTTTGACTGACATTGTTTAAATCCAATTGTTATTGGTATGAGGTTCGGTTGTTATTGATTTCCCCATCGAAGTCCAGTAGTTACTGGCATTAAAACCCAATTTTCATTGGTACTTTGATTTGGTTGTCACCAATTTTTCCCAGTATAAGTCCAGTAGTTACTGGCATCGCTTGAAAACCAATTGTTATTGTTATGAAATGTGATCGTTACCCGTTCTCCCCAGTTAAGTCCAGTAGTTACTGACATCATTTGAAATCCAATTGTTATTGGTACAGAGCATGGTCATTACCCATTTTTCCAGTTGAAATCCAGTAGTTACTGGCGTTGTTTAAAAATCTAATTGTTGTTGGTATGATACCTGGTTGTTACCGATCTGCTTTTCTAAAATTCTAGTCGATACTAGCATCAAAAGTCTGTTGGTTATTGGAAATGCTCACCTGTCTCTAAACTCAGGATATTTGGTTGTTACCATTATCCCCAGTGAATCCCTGGATATCCCCAGTAGGCCTTAGAATTCTAGTCATCACTAGCATCCCCGGTGAGTCTGGTCTTATTTCTAGTCTCCTCCCAAAGATCCCGTTTGAACTCTTCATTAAGGGAACCCCTTTGGTTTGTCCCCAATGCGGATCGTGTCTCTAGTATTTTGCATCCCCTGTATGGAGGGTCCCTTTAAAATACCACCTTTAGTCACGTCTGAACTATTGGTTAATATGCTTGGGATCTCTCCTCGGTGTGTTTGTTTTCCCAGTGAGTAGTTACTCGTTGTTTCGTTCTTCTTTTTCTTTTGCTCGTGTGTCAGTATTTTGTTGCACTCCGACATCATAAAGCATCATTCTTAGGATTCATTTCATTTCAACATTTGTCCTTTTGCATACCATCGTATTAAGGGACAATTTTCGGTTTGCTATATTTAAATACCTTTCACCATGATTATTGGGAGATCGTCATCTCTCATCGCCTTCTGGTGAAGATATTTAAATAGGGGCAACTGTCATACCCCAAATTTTGACCCCTAAATTCCATTATCATTCTAGGATCATCAACATTAATTATCTAACTATAACCTATTTCAAGTTTGATATTTGTCAAGATACAGATGAACTAGGGTTTTCACACAGTCAGAAATCAGGGTTTCAAGGAATTGATCAGTCAAAGTTTTGGATTGATCCTCCATATATCAAGTCTTCAGGACATCAAGGATATCACATTGTATCAAGAATGAATCCAAATTGAGGTTGTCACCCAAGAAAGAAGAACAATGCAATGCAAGAACCCTAATTAGGGTTTCTGATTGAGAAAGTCAACTGTAGTTCGAATTTTGATCTAGAGGGTGTTCCAAAGCTTGAATAATGGTCCATGAGGCTCATATGACCCAAGGAAGTCTACTCAAGAAGTTTCAAGGCCCTAGGGAACCCAGGACACCAACAGTCGATTCAGAGGTTTTCGACCGTTCGGTTCGTCTGACTGAAAAGTCAACCCATTGACCAACAAGGTTTTAACCCAAAATTTAAGCCAAATATGTTCCTAACATCATTTAACATCTAATAATGAAGTTTGGTGACCAATTGATCAAGAATTAAGAAGTAATCGAAAAGTCGGGAAATTAGGGTTTTGAAAAGGGTCAGGTCATAACTCCTTAACCACACATCCAAGTGGAGTGGTTCAAAGCTTGTTGGAAAGGTATCAATGATTTATTCAAAAGTGATATCCACACTCATGAGCATAAAATGCATGAATTTTGAGTTATGAGCAAAAACAAGGCAAGAGGGGGAAAATACACTTAGAAATTTCAAGATTTCTTGACTTGTAAGTCAAGTTTTCAACATTTTCACAAGGGTTTTTGACCTAGTTTAAAATGGAATGGGTTCCTATATAAAACATGTATGTTTTATTACCTAATGGGGACTTTCTAAAAAGTATAAGTGGGTTCCATAAACTTCATGGTTAGAGAGAACCAAGGTCCATAAGTTGGCAAAAACTCACTTATGCAAGGCTAATTCAACATGAGTGTTTTAACTCCAAAGCTCCCCAAATAAACTCTAATCAAGGATTAAGCCTCATTTCTGATGTTTACATTGTTTTTTAAAACATTTTTAGCTTCAAATCCCACGAGCTTAGCCTAAGAAATGAAGAAATTCATTATTTAAATGCAAGTTGCAAAAGTGAATAGTGTGAAAAGAGAAAAATGGTGGCTACCATCATTAAACCACCAACTTGGCTGCAACCAGTCGTCTCATATCCCTTCAAGTATGATACAAATGAACTATAGGATATGGAGAAGCTCTTGTTAGGGTGACTCAAGGTCAGAAATGGATATTGCTTTGAAAAAGTCCAAGATTTTCATGATGGAAGGCTAAACTTGACATTTTACACCATTATGCCCATACCTTTTGATCCAAGGCATTTGCTATAAATTATACATCATTCTTACATCCAAGACACACCAGTTACATGCTTGAAACCAGCTGCAACTCTTCCTCCCACTCAATCACAAAGTTCTTGCAAGCTTGAACCACATTTCCAAAACACCTCCAAATTTGTCGTGCATTTTCTCTTCTAAAATCATTTCCAAACATCCTCAAACTCAAACAAAGGTTCAAACACATCAAAGATGATATGTTCGAGCTGTCCAAACCCTCACCTTATCCAAAAACTCATCCAATCCAAAAGTCAACCCTCAAAAGCTCATTTATTGACTTTTTTGCATTTTGAAGGCCAGCCTTCAAACCATTGCATTTCCTTGAGCTTTGAGACCTCTAACACTTCATATTTGACACATATAAACTGTCCATGATGGTTCCGCACTTCTGTAACAAGGATTGAGGGAGTTGGCTTTGAAAATCTTTGGATTTTTGAAGTTTTTCTTCACTTACAAGGCATTCTGCCCACCAACTTGCTTGAAGTTCATTTGGAGAACTCATTCATCATCCTTGGAGAACTTGTAGAACTTGGAGGAGCACTCAAAGTATCTAGTTTTTTTGTTGCTCAAGCTTGCTTCAAGAGGTAAGCCTAAAACACAAAAACATGAAATTTTCACTTGCATTTCACACGCTACCATGACTTCTAGCTATGATTTGGTGTTGTACATTGTTTGAACATGTGTTATGTATGTTATGTGTTATGCATGAACCATTTATTGCAACAAAACATATAGTTTTTGAACTGTCAAATTCTAGTCACAAACTAGGCCCAACCTAGTCATTTTTTGCATTTTACATCCAATCTGTCAAACCATGTGTGCATTGCTTGATTTATTTTCTACTAACCTCTATATATTATGTATATGTGATGTTTGTACACTTGTTTCACCAAGCACACCACTACATAATGCTTGAATATGCATGGTATGCCTTGAACTTCATCTGTGATTTTTGGCAGGATTCTTGATGGTGTAACTTCTTGAATGTGTTTTTATGCCTCATTCTACTTGTTTATGTGTCTTTTTATAACCATAACATGCTAGGGACTTTTTGTTGTCTTGGTTTTTACCATGCAACCTGTTTACTTCTCCCTATGAAATCATGAATTCATGACTTGAACTGTTGTAACATTTCATGCATTCTTGTTATTTGATTGTCATCAATACATGTTTAGTTAGTATTATGTTGTTATATTTGATCTCATTTGATCCTTATAACATGCTTGTTTCAAGTCGTCACTTGTTTGCATTAATCTTGTTTGAATGTTATAGATGAACTTGTTGTTACACTTGTTCTTTGCTTGCATTAATGGTTGTTACCTTCTTGCTTTTTGATCTTTGTTAAGATGTTAAATGCTGATCTTGATTATTGTTACATGTTATTACATGTTCTTACTTTATTTCTTCAACTTTGTTAAGTTATTCCCCAATGATGGAACTTTCTAATTCACATCAAGTTGTTTGTGTTCTTGTGTCCAAAGGAAAGTATCTATTTTGACCCTTGGGTCATAGATAGCTCATTACCTGACTTTGCTAAGTCATTTTGAATCCTAGCTTAGTCAAGTTAGAATTTACTATCCATTAGACTTTGCTTAAATCTAAAAGACCCACCTTTACTATGAGTGTTCTTCAACTAGAATGCTAGGTTAGAGTTTGTCAACTCTATGTAAGAATCATGGTGATGATTACTTACTCCTCCTGGCTTTTGTTAAAGGCAATCTTGAGTGTACAACTTAGAATGGAGAGTTTTGTTAAACTCTATACAAGCATTGTTATGTTTGTTTCCCTTTGAACCTTGACCATAATCAAGTGTCCATCCACCCTTAGTGAGGTGAACTACGATTGCTCTGATTTTATCCTAGTTAGGATACATAGGCAGAAAATGTGATATCTTTGCGAGAAAAGTTAGAACTATCCTTAGGTCTTTACTTAAAACTTGTACCCTAACCTTAAACCATAGCATAACCATAGCAAGTTTATCATACACACACACACACACAAAAGGTTCCTGTAGAGTACTACAGATGTTTAGGATGTGAAATACCTACCCTAGGCATAACCAACCCCCGATCCTTGATCTCTTAGTGTTGTTGTTACATCGCGCAAAAGGTATTTATTTATTTAACCTTTCCTTTGGATAAATCAAAGTCTAGTTTTGAATTTAATGAATTAAGATTCAAGTTAATCAATAGCTTGACATCACGATTCTCACCGCAACAGTTGCAAATGTAAATGTAGTTCCTGTTGCCATGATTTTATCGTACGTTGAGCAATCATCTACTTTAGAGCTTAAGCCACTCCTTACAAATTCAAAATATGCATATTTAGAGTTGGAAGAAACATTGTCTGTAATAATTTCATTTTGATTTGAATCTGAACAAGAATAAAAGTTGTTGCAGGTATTAAAGAAACATAAGATGTAATTGGATGGACCTTGGCTGACATTCTTGGTATTAGCCTATTCATGTGTATGCATAGGATCTTACTTGAAGATGGAGAAAAGCAGTGAGATAGCCCTAAGCTCGACTTAACCCTTTGGTCCTTGATGTTTTGAAAAATGAGATCACTTTCATGTGTCCATTCGACACTTTTACTTATAGAAGATTGTTCTTTGATCCTAGAATAAAAAGGAGAGACACTGATAAAAATTTCAAAGCCACTGGAAACCGCCTTAAGCTACTCCTCCATGAGAGGCCCACATTGGAAGAAAAAAAATTGTAAAAGAGCTCTCATTGGGAAATGCTGCGGATGCATTCATTTATTCGCCTTGACTCCTCAGGTGTGTTATTTCCTCTCTCTCTCTCTCTCTCTCTCTCTCTCTCTCTCTCTCTTATTTTATTCTTGTTTCTTTCATTGAGAACAATGTGTGTATTAAGTGTAGGGGAGATAGTCATTTACATGTGTGTTTTCTTATTTTTCATTTAGTCGTTTTCTTATTAAATTTTTATTTGGTTTTCGGGTTTGTAAGTGTGAATAATTTTTTTGTTCTCTTGACTAAGGACTGGTGTGTGATGTGAGTGATTTTTTTTAGATTCTTAGTGTGATAAGTAGGACCAAATTCTAAATTATGGATCATTTGTGGTTGATCAATGTTCTTTGTGAAACTTTGAGCCTTATAATGGATAATATACAAAAATCCATTTCTTTTTTTCTTTCTTGTGTGATTTCTCTCATTTTTGTTAGTTACTCTAGAACTTGACTTGACTCTTGCTGAAACTTTTGTTTACTTGTGCAAACTGATATGATAAAGTCAATTTTGTTTTAGTTTTATTTTTAGTCATTTTAGCCACACAAAAAATACAATCTTGAACTTATCATCCTTTGTTTGAAATCCCCTTTGAGCTTATTTATCCTTTTTTTTATAACTCATTACAAGCCTAAAAGTGAAAAATAATGTTATGACCTTATTTAAAGGGGATGAAGGATTCTTGTTTAGAGTTGTGTGGGGTTGAATTAGAATAGTTGTGATATTTCAAAAGTTGGCAGGGAAAAAATAGAAAGTAAAGAAAAAAATAGAAAAAAGAAAAGAAAAGAAGGAAGACAATTCATGCCACTGTCATATTCCTTCTGAAGAAAAAAATGAAATGAAAAAAAGAAAAGAGAATACAAAATGGATGCAAAGTTATTGTAAGTGAATGAAATACTGATTAGTTCAACTCCCACAATCTCTTACAATTCTCTTTTGTTCCTTTAAATTTTAGCCTAGTACCCTTGAGGATTTATCTCACCCTTACCTTGACCACGTTACAACCCGAGTAAAGTCCTTTTGATCTTTGTGTGCATATATTTCAAGTGTAGATATTAGAGTCATTTCAATCTTATGATAGTGATAACTTTTATGATGTGCTTTGAGTGTAAACAAATAATCTGAACACTTGAGAGTTGAGAGAATTTTATTCTGTGAGAATCTTACTACTTATGATATACTCTTTGACAACCTGTCATCTAATTTGCTTTAACTGTCACAAGAAGTTACTCACTAACGCCATATTCCTTAAAGCTTAGAATGATACTTTTGCTTACTTCTAGATGATCCTGAAAATATTTGAAATTATATGTTCTGTTTTTACACTATTTTGAATTTAGAATTTAGAATTTTGCTCAGAGTGCAAAACTTTGAGTGTGGAGGAATTTGATCAACGCATTTTGATGCACACTCTTTTACCATTGTGCTACGACAATTCTATACTTTATATTGTTATTTATATTGTTTTTAGTATGTTTTTCAATTTTAATTTAATTTTCCTCTTATTTTAATTTGGCCATTTATTTTTTGAATAATCAGTAATTTGACACTTTCTCGCTGTGCAGATCATAACTTGAGCATTGGAAAGCTAAGAAGATAAGATACAAGTTCTGTGTCGAATTAAGAAATCAGTAATTTGACACGTTATAATATGCATTGGAAAGCTAAGAAGATAAGATACAAGTTCTGTGTCGAAGTAAGAAGCTAATTCAGAGTGAAGATGAGTCAAATAATGCGTTTTCATTCCATACTTAAGAAAATATTAATTTTATGGGCTGAAATTATGTTTTTCGGGTTTGTTGCTCCTATGGCCCAATTTTTCTTGTACTATTTAACCAAAAACGCAATGCTACTGCTAGGTATTCAGTTTTCATGAAATTAAATTAGACGGCTAAAATTCCTATGGAGAGGTAATTTCCAATGGTTGATCTATTGTTTGTGTTTTCCACTGAAACTTTGAGGTTATTATAATTTCCAATCCAATTTCAATTCCTTTTCAATTTTGTTATGTATATCTTGCATGCTTAATTAAAGTTCTATAGAATGTATTGATTTATTTCGATTGATATATATTGCTAAACTATAATCACGTTTAGCGTAACTTTTTCGTTAATTCGCGCAATCTTTAACTATTTTCTTAATTCGAAAAATAGGGGCATAAATCTTATAGTATCAATTGCTTTTGTTTGATTGATGTTGTAATCGAAAAGGGAATAAAATCTGCTTCGGATTTAGGAATTATAATAATCGATAATAATTTGGAAAGAGAAATAATATATTAGCTTGTTAATATTATCATAATTAAAATTTCTTAATTATAATCATAATTGAAAACCTAAACCCACCTTTGTTTCAATCGGCTTGTTAAAATAGTTAAGAGTCATTGCGATACGACTTGAGTGTGTCTTTCATATACTACATTTTAGAAGCTTTTTTTGACCCGTGTGTGACAAAAGATCAGATCATCAAGAAGGATTTAGTGAGAATCCTATGTGATGAACTAGCTAGTGAAGCTAATAGAGAAGTTCGAAAAGAAGAAATCATAGGTCAAGCAGACTTAAAAGAACAATAAACATGCTTGCAAGGTTCCATAAATGTGTGATCATATCAGATATTGTGGTAGATGATGAAGATGAACTAGTACATTATGCCTTATATGCAAATACTGAGCCATTCAATGTAGCTGAGCCATTAAAAGACTCAAAGTGGATGCACTGTATGGTGGAGGAGTTAAAATCCATAGAAGACAACAACATCGAGTCACTAGTTAAATCATCACAAGGTAAGAAGGAAATCAATGTTAAGTGGTGTACAAGGTGAAATTGAATCCAAAGGGAGAAGTAACTAGACACAAGATAAGACTTGTAGCAAAGGGATTTCTTCATAAAGAAGGAATTGATTATGATGAAGTTTTTGCACCAGTTTCTAGGATCAGAAAAATCAATTTGTTTGCTGGTCTAGAAACCTTGAATAATAGGTCAATGTGTCAGATGGATGTGAATGTATATTTCTGAATGACACCTTAGATGAAGAAGTTTATATAGTATAACTAGTCGGTTTTGTGAAGCAAGACCAAGAAAGAAAAGTATACAACCTGCCTAAAGCCCTGTATGGACTCAAGTAAGCTCCAAGATGTTGGAGCAAGAAGATAGGTAGCTTTTTAAGAGTGAAAGAGTTTATAAAATGCATAACTAAGCATGATGTGTATGTCAGAAGAAGCAAAAGTGAGTGGATTATACTTTGTCTCTTTGTAGATAACATGTTGATAAGAGGCATTTGCATGAAGGAGATCGAAGACTTCAGACATGACTTAAGCAAGGAGTTTGAAATGTCTAACTTGGAAAATATCTCATACTTTCTTGGTATCAAACTCTACAAGAGTAGTAGATGTTTGATACTACACCAAATAAGATATGCAAAAGAGATACTCAAGAGATTTGAGATGGAGGAATGAAATGTAACTTCGACACCAGCTCGAACAAGATTGCAATTGATGAAAAATTCAAATAAAGATGACGTTGATCCAACATAAAACATAAGACTTATTTGATCATTAAGATATCTCTGTCACAATGCTTGATTTAGCCTATAATGTAGGCATGCTATGTAGATTCATGCAAAAGCAAAAAATATCTATACTTGTAGCCACCAAGTGAATACTAAGATACCTAAGAGGAACACTAGATTATGGAATTTTGTTTCCTGCAGTAGATGAAGAAAAAGAATGCTAACTTGTGAGATACAATGTCTCTAGTTGGTGTGCTGATGTTGAGGATAGAAAATCAACAACTGGATACATGTTCATGTTAGATGGTGCACCGATTTCTTGGAGTTCAAGAAAAGAACCTGTTGTAGCATTATCATCATGTGAGGATGAATACATAGTTGCCTCTCTATGTGCATTCTAAGCAACATGGATGGTGAATTTTATCAAAAAATTACAGGGAAGAATCATGGAGCAATAACCATAAAGATCGACAATATGTCTATTATCAACCCGTCGAAGAATCCAATAGCACGTGGAAGAAGTAATCACATCAAAATGAGATTCCATTACCTAAGAGAACAAGTAGCGAATGGAAGGTTGAGCCTGGAACACTGTAGATCAGAGAATCAGATTGCGTACATAATGACGAGGGTTGTGCAAGTTGAATTATTCAAGAGATTGAAAATAATGATAAACGTAGATAGCTTAGACACAATGAATTAGGTGGTATTATAAATATGTAATTAATTGTGTTAAGTAAGCTTGTATTCGACAATTTTAAAGTCTGTATGAAGTTGTTGAAAAAGTTTACTTCAACAAAGTCTAAGAATGTATATTTTTCAATAGAATCGAATAAGCTAGAATGCAACATAGTTGAACTTAGTATTTTCGGGTTACAGTTGAGTTAGATATTTTGAGACTACTTGTAGTGCAAGTAATCTCATTATAAATAGAAGGAGACTCTATATAGTAACAACTAACTCATTATCCTGAAAACACTTTTGTAATACAATTCAGTGTAGTTGTACATTGTAATACATTCTTCTTCTTCCTCCAAAATTATGTATTCTCTAAAACCTGAATTTATCTTTTCTTTTCATCACTTCAAATCTGTGAGTAAAGTAAAATCATCTTGCAACTAAGGTGTGTTTGATTCACTCAAGTAAAGGGTGAAGAACAAGAGGTACGATCAATTAGAAAGATTAATTCTTATCCATCAAGATTGATTCGGATTATCTTCAAGATTGAGGTTTAATTTCAACATCTATTTCCTACTGTCGAGTAAGCTAAACTCATGCTACTACACGGTAATTCCATTTAGAAAAATACAAGTGATAATCAAATCAAACATCAAGCAATTTAAGGTTCGAGAAATAGTTTGTTTGCTGTTAGATTTATCCCTTATTCAATTTGTATCTTAATCTATAATTATCTAATTGAAGTGATCTCAAAATTTCTAAAAAGAAAAATAAAATATATACATTTTGCATTTTTAAAGGAAGATCGAAATCGCCCTACAACGTGACTAAACTTACAAAATAATTTGTATGAATTGATTTTGTAAAATTTATTTTACTTTAAAGCGGGTTAAAAATAAAATAATTTATGTTATGATTTATTTGAACAATCAATTTCGGTATAAAAATCACTTTTAAATTCAAAAATTATATTTCTTAACTTCAAATTAAAATCAAATTTAAAGAAAAAGTTAATTATAATTGAGATCAATTAAATACATCAAAATACCGCCTAAATCAAAATTTAAAATCAAAGTTTAATTTTTAGATTTAGATTTAACGAACGGAGATAATATATTAATCAAACATATTAATTATTTAATATATTTAATAAATCTAAAAAATATATTTTCTTGTAATACTAGAAAGAGTATATAATAATCAGTATTATAAATAATACATTTTATGATAAAGTATTCACCTTAGCCAATAAAAATTGAGGTGTAAAGTATAGACGCGTCACATTTTAATTTAAAAATATTATCTATTCTCTCAGCTGAGTTGATAACCAAGGAGAAAAGTATTTAAGGGAAACACCTTCGAACCGCAACAACTACATTTTAACACCTTTTAATTTTTTTATTACCTATTACACTGGTTGAGCTGGAAATCAATGGAAAAAGTATTTTATCATCTTTTTAATTTTTTAATTTTTTTTATAAGTTATTACCTCAGTTGAACTAAAAACCGAGGGGTAATATAGCGAATTTTATTTTATTATTATTATTATTTTATTTAGGACCAACTTGATGAAAAAATCATGTAATGAATCTTTGTTGTCCATTTATAAAGTAACAATAACATTGTCAAATCATCAATCCACATGAAACATTAGTGATCTGTGTGAAACTCCCACTAGCCAATCAGAACGTGTATGTCGGAAGTATCCATCTTGGACGCAAAGTGCTGAAATGTAAACTTAACATAATGAGAACAATAATAATGAAAGCAATTGCATAAAGTACAACACCATTCTTTATGACGGATTGCAAGAGCAGAATAATGTTTCAAGATTGTTTTCTTAATGTAGTCTCTTTAGTAATTTCTTGTTAAAAATGTTTAATGTTAGTTAGGAAAGCATGAAAAGTAACTTATTAATGTTTAATGCAAGTATAATGTTTAATATTGTTGTTGTTGTTATTGTTGAAGATTAATGTCTAACGATTCTATTGATTTTGTTTATTTGTTGTTGTTGGAATTTAATGTTTAACAATTTTATTGGTTTTGTTGTTGTTGTTGTTGTTGTTGCTATTGTTGTTATTTTTATTTTTGTTGTTTTTAAGATTTAATATTTAACGATTCTAATGATTTTTTGTTGTTGTTGATGATGAAAAAGATTTAAATTTATCAACAAATTTGATATATTGTAGATTAAAATCAAAAAAACAATTTAAAATTAAAATTTTGTAAATAGAATTTTACCTCTTAGATATTAATTTCAACTGAAGTGAAATATGACATTTTTAAAAAATCTAAAATATATTATTGCTAGAGATTAAATCTACGACCACTTCCACTTTTTCTCTTGGTGAAATTTTATTCGAATGATAAGATAGCAAGCTTTTATAACATAATTTGTTACTTTTTATTAATTCGAGGTAAAATTCATTTTCTCATTGTGTCGGTTTGAGAAAAGGTCAAGCAGTTGGTTTCTCACTTTAATTTCTAATAATGACACTTATTTTGAAATAATGTCACTTATTTTGACGTGTGGCAGTGGTTATAACTACCATACCTGATACGTGATTCCAAATCAATTGAACTTTTCAAACGATTTATTCAGATGATGAATTATTATTTTATTTTCTTCTTTTAGTGTATGTACTAGTCCCTGGCTGCAAAAGATTCCCATGGCAATTAAGCACAATACTGTAGATTAAGATAGCTTAATTGGAGCCACAAACGAATCCACTTGCTAAATGTTTACATATGGGTGTGTTGAATAAGTTGATTATATGATTGGTACTGAGAAATTTTATCATTTGTATATCTTATGTTGCCATTGGAATGACGGTTGAAACTTTACAATATGAAGAGTAGATTTGATTTTTATAAAAATATTTTATGTTGTAAAAAATATAAAAGAAATAGAAGTTATACATAAATAGGAGAGAAACGGACAACAAGTTGTACCGCTATTTATTTTTGAAAAGAAAAATCAATCATCTTAAAAATTATATCAATTATTCTAGAAGACACAACATTACTATGCATGAATCTTTACACTCACGAGAAAAGATTCACTGTTTCTGGTGTTAGAAAATCAAAAGTGTCAAAGACAAATGATATGAAAGCGCATTGATTGGTTGAACACACTTTTTTATGCTTGACAACTTTATTTGAAACAATTTTGAGAGCTGTCTGTCCCACGACAAAACCTTCTGCCCTTAGTCTCATCAGGGAGAAAACCCCAGTCAAGTCTATACATGCATGTTTCTCTCATACCGACTAGTACACCAAAATACCTCCTGGCCTAAGTGTCGAACTTCTCTCTTGCAGGTCAATCAAAAAATTCACATGTGCCTCTTTCTTCAAAGATACATCGACAAACTGAAGTATATCACATAAGACATCTTTAACAAAGTCATGCCAATATTTGAATCCTAAAAGCTTCTTACAATAAATGGTGTGTTCCTCAAATGTATCTAAGCACAACTTGCGATAAATAGGGCAAACCTCATGAAATAAGGGAATCATAAGTCGATATTTAAGGTTGGTAGAATACTCTATCAATGACATATATTGACCTAGACCATCAAAAGGGATAGCTAGGAGAAAATCTTAAGCATGTGCTACTTGCAAACAATCAAAAATTGTTTTCTGTCTTTTGGTCATGTCAAACTTTACATCCATGTCCTTGACACTTACTAAAAAAGACATTCTCCAAAATATGTTATGTTTTATGAGGGACAATGTCCTTACTAGTAAAATTGCTAAGGTCAAAATCTAGAATCGCAACACTAAGGAGCTGAAGACTTGAAGAACAATAATGCAATGAACCATTTAAAACTTAAGAGTTGTTACTCTATCAAACAAAAAGCACAAGTTTAACTTAGAATTTCTTGACACTTGTATATTCTTAGAAATTCTTAAGTCTTAAACAAGTCTTTCTTTGTTGTATTTTGTCTACACCTCTGATTGTATATCAAATGTAGTTTCTCACAATCTATTAACTGTAAGTTAGAGTTTAAGAAGTCTTTTGCTTATGTGCTTGAGCATTTGAAGTCACTTTCTAATTGCTTGAGCATTATAAGTCTCGTACCTGTGTGTTTGAGCATTAGAAGTCTCTTGTATGTTTGAGCATTGGAAGTCTCTTGCCCTGTGCTTGAGAAATTGTAATCAGTTTTGATTTGAGTGGTACCCATTGGAAGTGCAAGGGGACTGGACTACTCTGAAGGTTAGAAAAGTACACAAGAAGGGGGGGGGGGTGATTTGTGTTTTTTGTTTTCTTAGTTTACATTTGATCAGAGTTCAGAATCTAAACTGGTGTTCAGATTCTGGTTAATTCTTATCAGCGGAATGTTAACAAAAGCAAATAAATAATAGCAGAAGACACAAAGGTTTATATCGGTTCCTCCCCTAACTGAGAGTTGTCCAGTCCCCGTGCTTGATAAGATATTTTCAGTATAATCAAAACATTATTATAATCTCTTATGCATTCTGCATAAGACTTTACAACTGCTCAGACCCAAGATCCAAGACTTCTGCTCTAGCTCCTCACTCGAGACTTTCTACTCAGGTTCCACGAACCTATAAGACTTCCTTGCTCGGGCCCTCAGCCTAATACTTTTCCTCCAAGTACCATGAAACGAGCCTCCGCTTGCACCTCCTCGGCTACGACTTACTACTCCAGGTTCCACGTATTGAGCATTCCTGCTTAAGCCCCTCAGACCTAAGACTTCTGCTCAAGGTTCCATGAAACGAGCCTCCGCTTGAACCTCCCCGGCTAAGACTTACTGCTCCAAATTTCATGAACAAAACTATCCTGCTCAAGCCACACTGGCTCAAGAATTTCCTGCTCAATCAATTTACTTGATTAATACTTTCATTGCTGAAGCACATAACAAGAGACTTACCTGGCTCAAGCATCTTGGATTGAGACTTCCTTGCTTGTATCTCAATGATACAAGATTTCTACTCAATCAATCCACTTGATTAAGACTTTCATATCTCAAGAACATAGCAAGAGACTTACGTGGCTCAAGCATCTTGGCTCGAGGCTTTCTTGCTTGTATCCCAATGACACAAGACTTTTATTTAAATTGCTGAACAAGTTCAGCAGAATAGAGAACAAAGTGTACATGATACAAGTATCAGATGTATGGGAAATCACCATAACAAATACCTAAAGCTCTTAAGATTTCTAAGATATATAATGTGTAAGAAGTATTAACACTTTTACAATTACAACCTACATTAGAAAAATATGCATATACATTGAGTTGATAATTGATGATCTTACTACTCATTCTTTTGGGTGATCCTTGTTAAGGATTCAGTTTGAACCTTCGGCCATATATATAGCCTTTTCAGAAACTAGCTGTTGAGGAGGTAACTTGATCCAGATTCTTTGCTGCTACTTCATAGTACAAGAGCCATTGAAGATGAATACTCCAGAAGATCTTAATCCTATGATTAACATGTCTAACCTTTGAGTCTTCAAGAGATTCTGTAATATTAGAGTCGTTGAGAGTAGATATCCATAAAGCGTTTCAACCTTTCTTGAGCCTTGCAATCTGTAGACTCTAGCTAATAAACTGATTGGATAATACAACTTGTTTTCTGTAGTACGAATAACTTCAACTTTATTACAAACTTTGAATGGCACCAGAAGCCAATTTGCATTTACTAAATGTAGAGACAATAATGTTTCTTCTTCTGATGTTGATACCTTCAGCTTCAAAGTCTTCGCCAGACATCACTTAGCAAGTTTTCTTCAGATTCTGCCACCAGAAGCTAGCAATGCAGCAAATCTCAAAGTGTGATTAATGTAGAACAAATTCCGATGATAATATTTACAAGTATAAGAACCTACACATATGTAACACACATCAAATAAATCATTGTTCTTTTAATACTTTGTTATCATCAAAACCCAAGGAAAATATGTCACGAACAAATCTTGTTCTAACAATCTCCCCCTTTTTGATGATGACAAACACAAGTATTGGACAATGTTGGAAAATTGTAATTTTCTTTGCAACACAGGGTATGAGGTTTGTAAGCTCCCCCTAAGTCTAATAGTCCAAAGAAGAGTTTTGTAGACATTATACTAGGTACCACTCTAAATAAAAAGTAATTCAGTTTTCTTAGTAACATCATAGTTTGAGGTTTGTAAGCTCCCCCTGAGTCAAATAGTTTCAAGATTGAGGTTTGTAAGCTCCCCCTTAGTTCCATATTTAAGAAAACCAAAAATAATATTTTAACTTCCTTTGGCAACATCAGAATACGAGGTTTTTAAGCTGCTTCTGAGTCTGATGGGCTAAGGCTGAGGTTTGTAAGCTCCTCCTTAGTTCTATGTACAAGAAAGTTAAAATGTGTCGTCCGGGCAAGATGACCATAAAAACAAAAATATAAATAACAAAATTATAAATGACCAATATGTGATGTACTCCAAAATTTGCCCAACCTTTTTCTTTAGCTGGCTTGTGTTTCATTTCATTTCTTTCTAGCATTTGCATTGCATAGCATTTTTCAAGAGTTTGTGCATAACAAGAGGAGTCTACTCAGAGGGTTGAGCCTAAGCAAGGGGTGTTACTCAAGTTTGGATGGTAATCAAGTCATCAGGAAATGGGCAGTGGTCTCATGAAAGAAAGGATGGATGTATGTGGATCAACTCCTAACTTGGAGGTCAGTTCAAGATCACCAGGGGATTATTAATTCACGGTTATGGATATAAGATGTTGAGGGAGCTCATTGAGTGCCTTGAGGGTCATTGTGGAGCTCATCCAAGTGTTTGTGCTAAGTGTGAAAGGTTACAGTTGAAGGTGTTGCAACTAGGGTTTTCATCTGGCTAATCCTCAGTCAACTGTGGGATTGAAGGAGATTAAAACTCAATTCAAAGTCTCTATGGTCATGGGATATTTTGTTAAGATATATGAGATATTATTTCAAGTTCAATTCATCAAGGATCAAATGTGTGAGAAGTTACTAAATTAGGGTTCTCAGGGTAAAATCCCCTATTTAGTTCCTAACTTCAAGACCACCTATCTCAAGATACAAGTTTCATCTCAACTTTTAGCCAACATGGAACTTGTAGAGCATGTTCTTAGCTTTTGTTTGAGTACTAGAAGTCCTTGATTGGATTTATAGAACTCAAGTTATGATCCAGACAAGTTACAGGTCATCAGATGAATGTGATTTTGGTCAACAAAAGTCAACAAACTTCCAAGCCATTTTTGACCTAGGAGGGTGTTTCTCCTAAACTTTTGTCCAACATCAAAGTTGTAGGTCTTGGTCTTAGATTTCCAAAATGTACTAGAAGTCTTTCATCTCATTTGTAGAACTCAAGTTATGAGGGCTATAAGTCAGGGGTATTTTGGGAAAGTAAGATTACAGGTCATAAAATTATAGGTCCATTTCACCAACTTAAGTACTTCAAATGGAAATATTTTCAACATGAAACTTGCTCCAAATAGGGCCATTTGAATTACCAAATCACTTCTTGTCATGGTTGGAGCTTGGATTGAAGATTTGGGATTTGAATTTTTCATAAAGAAGGCTTGAAATGAGAAATTGAGATTTTAAGGTTTTTGAACTTTCTCAAGGAAAATTTGTACTTTTTTTGAGTGCAAATGATGATTCAAAGACATTGCCATTTTCACATTGGAAATTTGGGGTCTCTAAATTGGCCATTTTCATGGTTTCTTCCTCTTGAAGTAACAAGTTGGAAATCAACCATAAGACCAAAAGCAAGGTTTAATTCTTGGCCCTTTGATCAGCTCAAGTCATTTGGAGTTGATTTGAATCAAAATCCAAGCTGGTGTAGTGGAAAAACACACGTATAGCAAGTGGAAAAAGTGTGGAAAAATGAATTTGTGAATTGGGCTTTAGGACTTGAATTGGAGCACCATTTTCATCTAAACCCAACATATAAAACACAAGGAAACTTCCTAGACCTAAGGAGCTCGTTTTGGTGGTGGTTTTGCTGAAATAGAAAGTTGAAAAAGAGAGCACAAATTGAAAATCATTTTTGGATCTACACACATTTTCAAGCCAAATTGAGTTGATTAAGAGCTTCCTTAAAGCATTTGGAACGTTTCTAGGTGGTTTGTTCAGAGGCTCAGCTCAAACAAGACCCAGTGGAGGTGCTCCACTAGGTAAATTCGAAATCACTATATCTCTCATTTTAATCCTTGATTCTGCACCATTTTTGCATTCTTGAGACATAGAAACAATGTAGATCGTTAATGGATAAAACAAACTGGCATTGGTTGTGATTGTTGGATGATGCTTGAAAATGTTTGGATCTGGTTTGGCTTGTTTATGCATGATCTTGCTTGTTTAATGATGGATCTGTAACCTACGTGAGCTCTAGATGAGTTTTGGATCAAATGGAATGAGTTTTCATGAACTTTTAGTTTGGTGCATATTTTTGTTTTGCTTCAGTTTGGATGTATATTGCAAGATATGTGGATTATGATGCTAGATATGAGATCCTCATGATCTCTAGACGAATTTTGATATAAAATTCGTCAAGAACGGTTGAGTTTTGGGGAATCCGTGTTATTGTTACAGTCTGCGGCGGTCGGAGTTGTTGGTAGGGGTGACCGGAAGTTCAGTCCGGCCGGTGGTGAGTCTTGAGGAAGAAGACGACGTACGTGGCATGGTGTGGCGCACTCGATTGAATGACTTTTTCTTCCAACGTGTAGGATTAAGAAACACGGTGGACCATGTTTGACTTGCTCCATGTGATCTTTTTAAATTTTCATTAATGTGTTGTCAGCATTTTAACCACATGATGAGATTACCAACTATCACAAGCTTCACATTGCATGTCCATGGTATTCCATTGTTGACTAGTTGCATCAGATTCTCAGATTTATTTCATTGTTGAATTTTGCTGATGCGCCTAGCGCGCCTTTTGCTAAACGCACCCCCAGCTGGGCCCATTTCCATTTCTGACCTGCTATTTGTTGCTATTTGCCACATTGTTTTCCCTATTTTCATTTTATTTTCATTTGTGTTTTATTTTATTTTCTGTTTACACTTTTAATTAATTAAAATAGCTCCAATATGTTAAAAATTCACCAAAAATATTTTTTATCAACTTTGAAATGTCTACTTTTTTTTAGATATTTTTATTTTATTTTTTCAATTTTATTTTCAATTAAAAAATGAATTAAATATTGGAGTTGTTTTAGTTGGTTTAAATTGTAACATGTTTTGTGTTTGCATTTAGTTCTCTCATTCCTTTTTGATCCAATGATTGAAAATTGATCCTCATCTCAATGATGAGTTGATCAATTTTAGAGGACCATTTTGCCCCTGATTGTTGACTTTTGGGTTGACTTTTGTGGCTTTTCGTTTTGCACTTGTTTCTCCCATTTCAAAGTGGTACATCCAAATGATTTGATTCTTTTGATGGTGCTTTGAAAGGACATTTGTCTTGATTTCTTGGCCTCTGGTTGCCAACTTGTGTAGCTTCTTTGTGCATTTTATTTGATATTTGTTTAGCCCTTTTCCTATTTTTAAGTGACTTACAAGTTAGGTCATCTCATAGGACAGCTCACACAAGTGCTTGACCTAGTTTGGATTGCAAATGGCCTTTGTGGATCCAATAAGCTCTAAAATCTTCTTGTTTCATATTCTAGACATGTTGAGTTTGCTGTATGTTCATTTTTAGGTCAAAATTATGTTCATAGCTTGTTGTTTGATGCCTTTCTTTTTGTTCTTCCAACTTGAACTCCCATGTGATACATGTTTGTTTCCTTTGTGTTTTTGCTTGCATTTCTTTTTGTCTTGATTTGATATTGCTTGTGAGCTTTCTCCTCTTCATCTCCCTTCTGTCCAATGACCTTGGAGTGTCATTTAAGGTGGATTGGTCCCTCCTTTGGAGGTATTTGAAGCATATCTAAAATGATGAATCCTTGAGGACACTTTTGGTGTTTCTTTGTGTTTGATAAGTGATGCTTATGGTTGAGTACCTATTATGGGGTCCTTGCTGCCTGCATTTGGTCTCCCATCCTCACTTGGCTTTGATGTTTGTTTTACCTTGCATTTGGTTTGATTTTATTGGTGTGGTTGATGCTGTTTGACTTAGGTCATTTCATACCACTTTTTAGTGCATCTTTGTGTGGTTTGTTTGTGTTTGTTTAAGTTTATTCTCGTGCACTTCTCCTTCTTCTATTTTCTTGAATTTCCATATGCATGCTTGGTTGAGATGAGCTTGTGGTGGCTACTTCCCCACACTATTTTCCTCCCAGTTTCATTCTATGTGTGCATCTTATGTTTGCATTCTCATTTGCATATGTATTTCTTCTTCTTCTTCTTCTTCTTCTTCTTCTTCTTCTTTTGCTTTTCTTTGCCATGTTCCCCATAAGTCCTCTAACCTCTTGAGGTTATGATAGACATTAGGTGCCTAACCATGCATGATAACATTAGGTAGTTCCCTTTTGAATCCCAACTTTAGGTCCACTTTGCATGATAACTTCTAGGATTGATTAGTCTCCCACTAGTGTGCCTTCTTCTCTTCTCATCTTCAAACATTCATAAAACACTTAATAAAGAATGACAAGTGTAGCACGCTACGAGCCTTAAGATACTTGAGAAATGGTAATTGAGGGGCCTCCTCTCAAGGACCTAGAGTGTTTAGTGTACACCCTTTGGGTGATATACGACGCATTCGCTCTTAGGTCATAGTCTCTAGTGCGACATGAGTTGCAAATCAAATTCAAAACACTTCTTATCTAAAAAACACAAAAACATTTCAAACCTTTTTCACCCTTTGGGGTTCTTAATTAGGAAAATCTTTTCACAAAAAGAGTGTCGTTAACTCTTAGTTCTACCACAAACGTTAACATCTAAGTCTCCAATGGTCGAGCTGCATACACCAACTGCTAGAACTATCTGTTAACCCTACTCGGGACTAAAAAATGTTGAACCAACCTGTGATCCTTTGAGCCCGAACTACGTTTGCTCTGATCTTTCATACCAGACGAAAGTAGGTAGGCACGGGACGCGACGTCTCGGCGAGCAACCTTCCCCATTTCTTTAGCCGTAGTTAGGCGAACTACGTTGACTCTGACTTTTCCATTGCACGAGGGAGTACGTAGGCACAGAGCGGCGACGCTCTGCCGAGTCAGCTTCTCTTTTCTTTTTCTTTTGTCCATAAGCCTTTAGCTAGATAGTATCAACACACCCTTTTAGATAGACAACAATGCGTAGATCCCGTCGAGTACGACAGACGTGAGGGGTGCTAATACCTTCCCCTTGCGTAACCGACTCCCGAACCCAGACATGGTTGCGATGACCTTGTCTTTTCCTTTTTCTTTAGGTTTTTGCGATCGTTTCCTTTCCTTCTCTTTGGGATAAATAACGAAAGTGGCGACTCTTCTGTTTTTTCCGCCGGTTGTTTTTCGCAGTTGCGACAATATGTACAACTGAATAGGTACACAATGGGTTCAATTTCTAATTAAATACTTACCATTATTTCTCCCCCTTTTGTAACATAAAAAAGAAAATAAAAAGAGAAGAAGAAAAGAATTACAGTCATAAATGCATCGCAGATCATCATTATAGGATCAATTTCCAAGGAATTCAAAAACGATCAAGTAACATGGGGTCATTAAGGATTGTATAGTGCATGTCTTAAATTTTTAGTGGTCGTTACTATTCCAAGAAATAAGCAGGATTAGATTAGACATTTGAGTTACTAAGAAATCATTATAAAAGCAGTCCAAACCTAATTCATTTTCATCAACATCCAACATAGTCATAGAAGAATCGGCTGAGAGTCACAAGACTTTTATAGTAACAGAAATCTCCTAGAGCTCTATGAGACAAGATGTCAAGAATGTTCAGAAACAAGTTGTTTCTGAAACATCTACTACTGAGCATTTTCCCTTTGCAAGACTCACTTATGAAAAAGAAACGTCAGCAGCTCCAACACAACCTACAGGAGTAGGTTCATTAGAAGCTTGATAAAGCCCAGAAGAAAGACAATGAAGAGGTCAAAGAAGAGAAGACGATCCAACAAGCTGTTCTACCATCCAATCTCAGATGAAGAAGATGAAGACAATAATGAAGATGAGCTAGACATAGGCTATAACAATTGTTTTCGTCATAAGGCTCAAATGACTTAGATAGGGACCTTTAGTAAGCATTAACAGTTCCTTATGAGTCAATGTTTTGTAATCCTCTGCTTCAATTAATGAAAAAGTATTTTTTTGACCAAATTTTGTTTATTGTATGCAAAATACTTTCAATAACTTCCTTTAGATTTACTGAAAGACATTAATGAAATAAAACTGACACCAGAAACGACAGTTAAACAAGTCAAGTATAAAATTCATAGCTATTAAAGAATCTTTAATAGTTTAGACTGTTAGATAAAGTTTCCAAGATATATCATTTAAGATATTGATAAGACTTAGTTAATATAAAAACAACAGATACTTGAAACTATGTATGTAACACGTCTATATAAGAACTCATAACATGATTACTTTCATAATCACTTAATCCTCAAAACACCAAGATGTACAAATAGAAGCAAATCTGGGTTCCAAAGAGAGATTTCAGAAAGATAGCCATACTAAATGCAGCAACTTAGGCAAGTGAAAGTAAAACAACAGCTGAAGGATCTACTAACAAGCAGATGACTTCAGAAGCTCTCACCTCTTTAACATCCTTTGTGAAGACACACAGAAGAAGAAGATCTTCTGGATCTAGATGCAGAAATCAATTGAAAAAGGAGGCTTTGGAATTTGCCAAGGAAGAATGGAAAAATTACTTAGATAATCTAGACATGTTAGATGATCCTAGGGAATACTTTAGGGCTAATCTAACATACTATAATGTCTAAATAATTTGTAATCCCTTCCTTCTTATTAATGATAAAAGTTGCAAGCATTAAGTTCTTGCTCCCATTACTTTTTATTCTTTTGAACAACCATAAATAAATATAATCAACAGTTAACTGAACAACAACATGAACAAACTTTGAATTAATAATAAGATAGCTTAATACAAAGATTCTGATCGCGACTTTCCGAGTCTAATCGAATTAACTGCAAGTGTACAGTCTATCGCGTAGTAATAAAGATATCGAACTCACAAGGACTCGTAATCAATCTAGTATATTCGGACGTTACTGTGTTTAGCTAGGTTGTTAATGATTTAAGGGGGAATATTCAAAAGTAAAGGCTAAGCTATAGAAAGGCTAAAAGGTTTCTTAGAATAATAATGCAGGTAATCGGTCTGCAATGACATAGTGCTCCGAGGATACGACAAGTTACCGGCACGGTTAAATAATTTTCAAAATGGTTTTCAGAAGAAAATAACAGTTTAAAGACTTTTGTCTCACGATGGTTGTTGACGCTAGTCGCAACTCTAAGGCGGAACGTATGCTTTCGCTATCCCGTTCGGGGTTAAAATTGATTTTTGAAAACCATTGAGATCTAATCTCTTTTAAAATGATTTCGCTATGTTTAAAATAGATGCTCAGTTTTTACTATCTGGTCCTAGCCTCAGCTTTCGCATGTCGGTTCATACCTTAGTGAATCTCCCACTGTCATGGCGAGATTGCTTTAAATAAATTCTCGCTGTCGCGACGAAATTTAATTTAACAGTTTTGGTTTAAAAACTAGAGCCAGAAACAAGTTTGAAAAAGAAAGATTACGCCGGTTATTATCGAACCTCGTTCTACTAGTTCATTACATACCGATCGATGCAGTTTTAGCTAGACATAAAGTTTAAAGCATGCATAATTAAATTTAAAGAGCAGAATGCATAAACATACATATTAAAGCAAATATAATGAATTTATAATAACAGAACCTGTAAATAATTCTGGTTCGGCACTTGGATAATCCTCCACAATGTCGGCAGGATTACTGTTGTGACAAATGAT
This sequence comes from Lathyrus sativus, assembly GCA_963859935.3. Lineage (NCBI taxonomy): Eukaryota > Viridiplantae > Streptophyta > Magnoliopsida > Fabales > Fabaceae > Lathyrus > Lathyrus sativus. The sequence goes on from OZ012741.1 coordinate 564,097,583, forward strand.
TGTACGAAAAAGTAAAGAACAGAAATTACAACTGAATTCTGGAAAGGAAACAAAAGAAAGGAAGCAAAGCAGAAAAGAAACAAAACAAGAAAATATCTCTGGTATTAAATCCGGAAGCACTTCGTGATCTTCAATGCGGCTCCCCTATTTCAGTCCCCAAGCTCTCCCTTTATAGTGAATGAATTGTACGTGAACTGCTTTTGGAAGTGCATTTGAGGGTCAGAAAATCCAGGAAGTCGTGCATTTGTTTTGTGCTTCTGTTTGCACGTTTTAGAAAGTGGACGTTATGTAGAAATTGTGGGTGTGATGGTCGTCAGGGAGCCATGACGCTCGTGAAGGCCATGACGGTCGTGAGGGAGTCATGACGGTCGTCACGCTTGTGACGGTCGTAATGGGCCTGTGACGACTGTCATATCAGCAAAGTTTATTTCTGCTACTTTTCTCGTTCTTTTTCTTCTGTTATATGTCTTTTAGTGCTTGTTTTCCTCATCTTGCTTCATTTGAGTAATGACTTTATAAACCTGCAAAACACTTAACAAACGATGAGAATGTGGTACGAAATCGGGGCGAAATTGACCGTCAGTAGCATGAAAACATGGCATTTTAATATATATGTTTTCGCATTATCAAACTCCCCCAAACTTGAATGTTTGCTTGTCCTCAAGCAAAAAGCCTAAGAGCTGAGAGGATGCAGCCACACGATGCGTTCTTTTGTGTTTTCAAAGTCACTTCAAAGGGCTGAGTCGAGAATTCGGAGATGATTCATAACAACACGTACACGAACTTGACACTAAGCAGAAATGCTCTCGAAGGCCTCCTCCTTATACGAGCCGGTTCCAATCATGCTACTGTAGCTTGGCGTTTGGTTCATCGTACTAAGTTCTACCCAGTTTCGTTCCAGCACAATCACATTAAGCCCTTTACCTCTTTTCGCGCATGTAGTGGAATAGCCTGTTGCTGACTTCGGTCTTTTCTTTATACGAGGTCTGGTGCATGAGTGTGGTACCCTATGACATTCTCACTTTGTAAGTTGGGGGGGATCGAACCGTGATTCTCCCTACCAAATCCATAACCAGAGACCTAAGGACCAACTGACAAGGAACTTCTTTTCTTTTATGAGTTCACTTTTTCTTTTCTTTTTGCCATTCCGAGATGTCAGAGGTAGATAAACACTACATAGCTGCAGAGCAATTCTTTTCTTTATGATCTTACCGGTCACTTATTTGCATCGGCTTTCCACGTGGTATGTGCTTAAGGCGGTGCTGACTGCTTTTATAAACTACTAAGGGCTTCGCTTGGTGCTTGAACCTGAGGCTTCGGTACAGTAGGTAGTGGAACTGACTCGCATAAACCGGAGGTCTAAGGTGTCAAATTGGTATGGATATCGTTAGTGATCGTTCTCGAGTTTTCTTAACTTGGCTTTAATGTAGGCGCACCGGATGTTTGCATCAAAAAAGTTTTCGTATAGCTCGAGTAAAGCAGATTAAGCTGGGGAAGTTCTTTTAACGGAAAAGAATATAAAAATATGCGCTTTATTGAATTGAAATAGAACTGAATTTGAAATTACTGAATTGAGATTACAATGAAAGGGAAATGGAGTACATAATAAAGTGCCGCTCCCACACCATCTCAAGCAGTGTCCTCACTGCTTTGAAATGATAGTGGAAGGTGTACAACAATTAAAACAAGAAAAAATGCAGAAAAAGTAAAAACAAGAAGAACACTACTCTCTGTCGCGTCCTCTTCCTCGATGTCGTCCTCCTCTGGTCGTGGGGCGTAGAACGTCGGTGTGAAAATGGAGTTGTGTAAGTCGTCCACACAGACGTTTAAAGCGGCCATTTCATCTACGACATTGCTGAGGCGTTCCCCTTGGGCGGCCAACAAATTTATCACCTGCTGATGTTGTTCTTGCTGACGTCGTTCAAGTAGGACGGCGGTCTTGTTCTGTTGCCATATGGCGTGAAGGACATCTTCGATGGTAGACTCGGTTTGGGGACGGGGGCGACGACGGGAAGAAGGACCTGCAGGAGGTGGTTGCTGAGGAGCATTAGCCTGAGCAGTGCGGTCCAGTTCATCCTGTATCTCATCAACGGGCATCTGATCATTCTGTTGAGGTTCGACAGCATTAGCATCGGGTGCCGCTGGGTCAAAAATCCAGTTGGCTCTGTTCTGAGGATGAGCACGGTCACGTCAAGGAAGGATGATGCTGCAGATGGTGCAGTTGCGAACCACCGGATGATAACGTCCTTCGGCTCGTACCTTGATGAGGTGAGAGGAACAACAGTAGTCGATATCCAGGAAGACAGGAGATAAGGACGGGAGAGCCTGGAGGCGATCTTCGAGGTCGAGTGATAAGACAATGGAAGTGACGATACCTCCGAAGTAAAAAGGCTTGGAGCCTCGACCACAGTTTGCCTGGATGTGAGCCAACAGAAATGGGGCGGCGTTGATGGGTTCCGATGCAAAGACACATTTCAGAAAGAACAGTTCCTTAGAGTTTACCTTATGGTTACTATCTCTGGAAAAAATAGTGTTACTGAGCACCCTATGAAAGTAGCGGATAGCGGGATGGTGAATGAATGTAGCATTAAGGCTGTCCCAGCTATCGGCGGTGGTGCCGATGAGTTGGTTCCAAAGTGCAAATGCTTCTAGAAAGAATTGTTCCGAAGGAACACGGCAGTGAGCGTCAGCACAATGGTTGAATTGGAGCATTTGAGCCAGCTGATTCTGGTTTAGCTGATATTCCCGGTCGAATAATCTGAAGCATGCAACACCGGTGAGTTGATTGGTTTCGCCGGGGGGCGTCATGTATGTGAACGAACTTAGGAACTCCAGAGTTAACTGTTCGTAGGTAGGATGCGGTGTTGTGCAGAGGAACCACAGGGCGGCATTATGTAGCATCCATTGGACGCCTTCCCGAATGCCCAATTCCGTGATGCAGGCGACATCGACATATCGAGTTGGTTGGACGGAGCGCTGATAAAACTGAACGTAATTTGTTTGCTGTTGGTCGCCTTTTTCACCGTCTCGAAAGGTGATGTTGGACATGTCTAGAAGTTTTCCTTGGCATGCCATTGCTTCTGAGGATTTTGCGAAAATAGAGAGAATGTTTTGGAAGAGAGGTTCTTTCTGTGGAATGGAACGAGAAGAGAACCGGGAGTTTAAAATGTGAAATTTGGGAATGAACGGTTGGATTGGATGAGAATAGGGTTGAATGAAATGAATGAGGGAGTTGAGAATATATAGGGGTTTTTGGAATCGTGAGAGAGTGGGGGGTTGAAGGGAATGCCCAACGGTCGTATTCTGCTAATTAGCAGAATATGCAATCTCTTGACGATCGTGAGGGGGCGTCACGATCGTGAGGCTCGTGACGAGCGTCACAAGGCTGTGACGATCGTCATAGCAACAAATTCTGCAAATGCAGAATTTGTGCTGTTTGGTTCGTACAGGCATTATGTAATATCATTAAGTCTCATTTCAGACCAGTACATCAACCAAGCAATGAATTGAAAATAAAGAATACTTGATTAAAATAAAATTGCAAACGAAATTCAATAATTAAAGAGTAACATACAAGAATTGAAATGTAGTTCAAATTGTAAAAAAAAACATAAAACTGTAAATTGTTCAGAATGCAGTAAAAACTAAAACTAAAGTTAAAGTAAATCAGTCCTTCTGTTGCTTCAAGTTGTCGAGCTGTTTAGTAAGGAAATTGAACTGTTCACACACCACGTCCATGAAGGTCGTGACTTCCATCTGCAATGTTGTTAGCTCTTCCTTGACTGTGGTAATTTCCAACTTGACATCGTCCACTGTTTTCAGAATGGTATTCAGCTTGTCTGTTTGTTGGTCAGGGATGGGGTCAGGGAAATTATGGTAATTTGGGGGAGTCTTAGGGTCAGTCTCAGCTTCCGACATAAAGTCTTCATAGTACATAAAATCTTGAGCTTCTCAAATATGGTCACTATCGTACATGTAAGCTTGAGGTGTGGAATGAGGTGAGGCAGGACCTATAGGTTCATCCAATTCGTACAGCCAGTTGTTTCGGTTGTGGACACTCCTCTTCTCATGGTTAGGTAGTGTAAACAGGTGGACAGGCCGGCCAGCAATGTGGTACTCATAAGTGTCAGGGCCTAAGTTACCTATAATACATTGGTTAAAGCAGAATGGTATATCCATAGGTCTGATTTGGCCAGAGACTTTGATTTTGTTCAGCTGGTACCTAAGTCCGATTGCACGTGCAATCATAGTGACGAGGCCTCTTACAGTGATAGGTGCATTTTGTTCCTGGTTAATCCTTTCAAAGGTTCTCATCATGAATGGTACGACATTGACTGGTCGACCTTGAAGGTGAGAAAATACTTAGAAGGGGGGTTGAATAAGTATGAAGATAAAACTTAGAAGTAAAAACTCAAGTATTTTTATCCTGGTTCGTTGAACTCAACTACTCCAGTCCACCCTATCTAGAGTGATTTGCCTTTCTCAAACAAGGACTTAATCCACTATTTAATCAACTGATTACAATAGTAAGCACTAAGAACAACTGTTCAAAGTCTTCTCAAGAACTACTGATCCCAACTGGATCTTCTTAAGGAACTATTACAATAAAATGTAAGATTAATACATGTGTATGAATGCTTCTAACAAGCTTTATCACAACAGTGATTTTTCACTTAATGTTAAGAACAAAAGAATAAACTCAACAATAAGAATATTTTATGAGAGCTTGTAAGAGTTTCTATAACAGATTCGTTGGTTATTGATCACTACTGAAGAAGATGATGAAGACTTGCTTTTATATGCACAATAGTCCACGAAGTCTTGACATTGGAGGCTGTGTACTGAAAAGGCCTGAACCTTTTTGTCTTTACATCACATGACCTTTCCTGGAAGTAGAATGCACAGAGAAATGCTTTTGGTCTGTGTTCTAGTGTCAAGCATGAAAGAGGAAAGAGTCGTTGAGCCAAATCAAAAGATATTACTTTGAATTCTTCTTCAACAAGTATTTCTTTTCAGCAAATTTAACCATCAGATTTTGCATGATCAGAGTCTTGGATACCCATCAGATTTTGCTGAATCAGAGTAATGCAGCAAGTGTGCTTTAGCGTGTAGTTCTATTAGAGCAGAGTTTTATGAATCAGATCCTCAGTACATGCAACGTGCAGTACTCTCAGAGTCTTCTGAAAAACTGTGCTTCTTAACTCTCATACAAAGTTCTTCAATGCTTCAGAGTCTTCAGATCTTATTAGAGTCTTCTGCTTCAGATTCTTCTGCAGCTTATACTTCAGATTCTTCTGTAGCTTCTGCTTCAGATCCTTCTGCAGACAGCGCTCAGATTCTTCTATAAGATGATTCTAACTCTTCAGAGCCTTCCATAGTTCCATGTTCAGATAAATTTGCTCTTGGATGTATATATACTTTAATCATCTGCAACAAATATTCATGAACCAATTTTAGAGTATATAATTCTTTAATACAAAATTTCATAAGAGTTATCATCAAAACATAGAGATATTACTAAGAAAGAATCTGTGTTCTTACAATCTCCCCCTTTTTGATGATGACAAAACATGAGAAATTTTGTTCAATAAAAAAGCAATAATTATAACTCCCCCTGAGATTAAGAATCCCCCCCTGAAATGAATACTCTAAGAAAAAGAATACTTCCCTTTTTGCTTGAGTGTATTTCAGAATCAGAGTCCGATGACTTCTTTCAAACACAGAGTCTGGTTAATTAGAGTCTGATGACTTCTTTCAGACACAGAGTCTGGTTTTGCGTTTAGACTCAGAGTACAATTTGCTTCAAGAGTTAGAGTCTAGTTGGGTAATTCTCAGGATAACTTCAATGAATTTATTTTGTCAGATGAAACAATAGAATCTGAAAGACTTAAATTCAAAGATAGTTAGTAATATGTCTGAATTTTGTTTTAGTATTTGCTTATGGATTGAACAATCAGATTCTTTTTCTCCCCCTTTTTGTCATAATAAAAAAGATGTGTAAAGACAGAAAAGATAACAGAAGAAAAGCAAAGCAAGCAATTTCATTCATTCAGATGGTTCACATAACAGATGATAAAAAACAAGCAATAGAAAACAGATGCAAAACATCAGTGCAAAAACATGAAAAGAAACTAAGGTTGACGAGATGCAATCAGGGTCAGAAGATCTGTGATCTTTGTAGTAGACTCTTCTTGTTTGGCCATCCAAGTCTTAATCTCTTCAGTGGTTTGTTCTTGTTTGATCATCCAGGAGTTGATTTCCTTAACTTCTTTCACAAGTTCTGAATTGTTAGCCTTCACTTCAGATGCAGACGCATCAATGTCCATATCAGATGCAACATCTTCAGATGGAGAGTCTTCAGCAGGAGCAGCTTCCAGAAGCAGAACTGGTGGTTTGGGAATGCTCAACAGAGTCTGTCTTACCAACTCAGCAAACTTTGCCTTAGCATCTTTAGCACAGACTGTCTTGAGATGAGAGGCCACCACGTTGAACTTAGAGATAAATTTATCCCAAGCAGATTCAGACTTAACAGGATCTATACTGAACAGACACTCTTCTTTCACACGTGCAATCCCCATACGAACTTCCTTTTTGAAATTTTCAAACAGCTTGTCAACATCTGATCTAGGGTTGGGGTAAAGAAATTCCTCAAGAGTCACTTTCTCAGCAGATTCAGAGTTTGGCTGAGGTTGTTCACAAGTAGTGTTAGGAGGTGTTGGATTAGATGGTGGTTGTTCAGATGGTTGAGGTGCAGATGGTTGAGGTTCGGATGGTTGTGGTTCAGATGGTTGTGGTATGGTGAGTTGAGGTGTAGGGGTTGGTGAAATTTCAGCTTCAGATGATGAATGTTGAAAATCTGAGAGGTTGAATTTTGAACGAAGTGAAAGTCTACGATTTATTTGGTCAAGTGCTGATAGATCAGAAAATGCAGGTTTGAATGGATCAGGAATATATAAACAAGAGGGTGAGTGAACGTCTGATTCAGAATCAGATGATTCAGTGGAGTGGCATGAGGTGGATGACAAGACAACCATGGTTGCAAGTGGTTCCAAATCAAGAATGTCATTTGAAAGTTTTGGAACAGGTAAAGGTTGTTCTATTATTGAGGGATGTTCAGATGGTGTTGGTTGGGGAGGTTCAGATGAAATAGGTTGAGATTGATGTTCTGGCAGTTGTTGTTGTTGTTCTGGTTGTTGTTGTTGTTGTTCTGGCAGTTGTTGTTGTTGTTCTGGTTGTTGTTGTTGTTGAGGTTTTGTTTGAGGTGGTTCAACTGGAGTTTTTAAAGAAGATGATTGACAAGGTGTAGTTTGAGATGGAGGGGGTTCAGATGTTTGAATTCCAGATGATGGTGGTACAGATGATTGTGGTATAGAAGGTGATGGAGGAGGTGAAGGTAATGGAGAGTGAATGGTTGGAGTTGGATCAGATGTTAATACCTGTTTGATAGTTTCTCTTATGTCTTCCAGACTTGCTTCTGGAGGACTGGGTTTCACTTTCGTTACCTTCTGAGGCTTAACAGCAGCTTCAGAGGCTTTTCTCTTTGGCTGAGCCTCAGATCCTTCTTCAGCAATCTTCTTTGAACGCCTTTCTCTAACAAGATTAGGCAGAACTTCTCCTTCCTTCTGGACGATGTTCACAGGCAGAGGAACACCATTTAACAGACAATCATCTATGTAGGCTAAGATGATCTCCCTTGGTTCATCAGCAGTGAACATTGGAAAATCTTCAACAGGAATCCTTCTGTTGCTGACATCCTTAGTAGCAATTTTCTTAGGTTTGTTGACAAGCTCTGTGATGACTTTCATCCTCTTCAGAGTATTGCCATTGATGACAGAACCTATGACATATGACAAATCCTCTGTCAATCCAGTATCATACAGATATTTCACAAGACCATTCTCTGTTAGAATGTCTGATATCAGTCTACCCATAGGAATCCAATTCCTAACTTTTCCAGTTTTGACTCTTACATCTTCTCTTGTTTCCTTTATATGATTCAGAAGATGACTAAACAGAAGATAAGGCAAGTCCACCTTCTTTCCCTTGCTCATACAGAACATAAAGTATAGTTGTTCTACACTGACATAATCTGGGGAATTTGATGATTTTCTGTGAAAGATGGATCTCATGAAAATCTTGGCCCAGATCCTGTAGATTGGCTTCAGTTCCCTTACTTTGCTAGTTGGTTCCCCAGAAATAGTAACTTCTTGAAACACATCAGCAAGATCCACACGAGCAGATTGTAGACTGGTTTCACCATCAGTTTCAGAGTACCCAATGAGTTGTCTGATCAACTTCTCAGTAATCACAATCTCCTTTCCAAGAACAGAAGAATGGATGAATTTAGGGCACACCTGAGCATGTATCCAGAATTCTTTTACCAAAGTTGGATAAACAGGACCCATAAGCTTGTCAAAGTACTTTGTCCAACTCTGAGTTTGAATGGTTGAAGAAAGATCAAACCCATTTTCTTCAATGGACTCAAAATCTATGAAGCATTCACTCAGAACTTCCAGTTCTATAGTTGGAGTGAGAAGAGTTCTTACAGGTTCCTTGTAAGCTTCAGCAGTAGGAGCAGAAACAGCAGTGGTTGATTGCATCTGAGCAGATGTTGATGAAGTAGATACCATTGATGTTCTTGATATGGAGGTTTTAGGTTTAGGGTTTTGGTGAAGAGCAAAGAGAAGACAGAAATGCATAAAAGGGTTCGTGAAGTGAAAAATGTGAAATGGTGTGATTTGTGGTATTTATAGATAAAATCAGGCACACAAACAATCACATAAGCACGCTTCACATAGCATTAAATGAAAAAGTAAAAACATCATTGCACAACAATTATGATTCTGATAGATGGGGGGAAAATCAAGAAAAATCAGATTTTCAAAGCAGTACTTCAAACGTTAATTCAGTAAAGTGCACTCTACCTTTTCAGTTTCTGAGCTACACGTGTTTGCTTGCTTGTGCTTCTGAAATCTCTTGAGAAATGAAACGTTAGCCAACGTTCAGATCCTCTGAGCATTGTTAGTTCAGATTTACACAAGTAAAATAATTCAAGAAAATGAATAAATTAACAGATGAAATACTTCAGAGCATTAAACATTTTGCATCTGAGAAGTTTGCCTCTGATAAATATTATTCTGGACAAAAATCCATACCAATATTTTTCAGAATAAACTTGAACCTATCTTCAGCAAGGGGTTTTGTAAAAATATCAGCCCATTGATGATCTGAATCAACAAAAGCTAAGTTTATAATACCCTTCTGAACATAGTCTCTGATGAAATGATGTTTAATTTCTATATGTTTTGCCTTAGAGTGTAAAATTGGATTTTTAGAAAAACATATAGCAGAAGTATTATCACAGAAGATAGATGCATTACTCTCAAAGATCTGATAGTCCTCTAATTGACTCTTCATCCAGAGCATTTGCGTGCTACATTCAGCAGCAGCAATGTATTTTGCCTATGTTGTAGAAAGTGCAATTGTGGGTTGCTTCTTGCTGAACCATGAGATCAGATAACTTCCAAGGAACTGACAGCTTCCAGAAGTACTTTTACGCTCTACTCTGTCTCCAGCATAGTCAGCATCATAGAATCCAACTAATGTATATTTATCAGATCTTCTGTAACACAAACCCACGTTAGTAGTACCTTTCAGATACCTTAGAATCCTCTTAACAGCAGTTAAGTGAGATTCTCTAGGATCTGATTGGAATCTTGCACATAAGCATACACTGAACAGAATGTCAGGTCTAGAAGCAGTTAAGTAGAGAAGTGATCCTATCATACCTCTATAGAGTTTCTGATCCACTTTCTTACTTACCTCTTCCTTGCCTAGTGTACTAGTTGGGTGCATGGAAGTCTTTGCCATCTTACTATCAGTCATGTTAAATTTCTTCAGAAGTTCTTTAACATATTTGTGTCGCTACTCGAAAAATGCATCGCGCAACGATGGGGAGGCGAAAAGAAAGGTCAGAAGAGTCGCCATCGAACTTTATTTATCCCATGAGGGGAAAGGAAAATATCGAGAAAACCTTAAGAAAGAAAATGGATAAGATGGTCTTGCGACCAAGAACGGGTTCGGAAGCCGGTTATGCGAGGGGAAGGTATTAGCACCCCTCGCATCCATCGTACTCGATGGGAACCTTTTGTTTGTCGATGCGTGAATTTATCTGCTTAAATATTATGCTATAGAAGTGCTCCACAGGGTAAAAGAATAGGGTTTAGAAACCAAGAAAGGAGGCAACAAGGAAGAAGATAGAAAGAAAGGACTCGGTAGGACCTCGCGGTCCTAGGCCTACGTATTCTCAATAGATGTGAGAAAGTCAGAGTCGACGTAGTTCGGGGGACTACAAATATGGGGGGAATTGTGCTCGGCAAGGATTGTGGCCCTTGTGCCTACGTATCTTTACTTGAGAAAGTAAAGAATCAGAGCAGCCGTAGTTCGGACTACGGTTTGCGGGGAAGGTTTGGTAGACGACGCTATCGTGCGCATTCTAGCAGTTTAGGTGTTTTGCTGCTCGCATGTGAGGAGACTTAAGCGTTACCTGTTTGCGGTAGAACGGACGTAGCATGCCTTTCTGGGAAAGGGTGGAAAAAGAAAAGGGTGCTCGCTAGGATTGTCGCAATCCTATGCCTACGTATTCTCAACATGCAAGAGAAATCATAGCAACGTAGTTCGCGCCTACGGTGCAGATAACCGGTGTGTTTGTGTGGATGATGTTATCGTATGCATTCTAGCAGTTTAGGTGTTTTGTTGCTCGCTCGTTTGGAGACTTATGCGTACCTGTTTGCGGTAGAACAGACGTAACATATCCTTTGGGAGATTGGTTTTCGCCATACGAGGCAAGGTGTCATGTTTGATTGATGAGATTGTTTTTGGGGCGAGATAGGTCCTCGGATAGTAACCCCTACGGGTAGTACCCAATTCTTTATCTCAAAGTTTTTGTTGTAAAAATGTGTGGAGAACGTAGCGTCTTCGTATTGAAAGACGAGTATCGAGACCACCCCCACTACAGTGAGCATCCCAACACTCGGAGAGGAAGAAGACTACACTTAATCCTCTCTCTTTAATTCAATGCGAAGAGAACTTCATTCTCTTATTAATGATGTTTTTGGTTTTGAACGGTAAGTGCTTTTGTGACAGAGAACCCTACGGTAAACGTCAAGCACTCGGGATAGGAGAAGGCCTACGCCTAACCACTCCACGACCATTCAAGTTTTTGTTGCAAAAATGAGTTTGAAAAGGCACTCGGTACAGGACCGAGGTTTTAGGTGAGAAAGGTGCGGAAGGAAGTTGTGAAAGGAGAGGTGGTGGAAGAAGTCGCGTCTTCGTATTGAAAGACGAATATCGAGACCACCCTCACTACAGTGGGCATCCCAACATTCGGAGAGGAAGAGGTCTACACCCAATCCTCTCTCTTTAATTCAATACAAAGAAAAACGATTCCTTATTGAAGGGGTTTGAAAATGCACTCGGTACGAGACCGAGGTTTTAAGAGCAAAAGGGGTGGAAGCGTCTTTGTATTGACAGACGAGCATCGAGACCACCCTCACTACAGTGGGCATCCCAACACTCGGAGAGGAAGAAATTCTACACTTAATCCCCTCTTTTTAACTCAATACAAAGATGATTTGATTTTGAAAATTGTTTGACAAAGTTTTTGAATCGAGTCGGGACAAGTAATGAAGAGAGAAAAGAGGTGGTCTCAGATCCAACATTACCTATCAATAATTTGACTGGTAATGAATTACGGAGGTCTCGTCATCGACCCAAAACAAGATGAAATAAAATAAAGTCGAAAATGAGAAAGAGGAGGGAAAGTTGGTCTCAGATCCTTCATTTCTCATCAATAATTTGACAGAGAATCGAAGGTGGTCTTGTCATCGACCAAAACAGAAGAAAATGGGATACGAAGCCCACTAACAAATAAAATTTAATTTCTAAACAAAAAAAATCTAAAACTATAATATAATCTTATAAAGCTCTAAGAAATTATAAAACTCTAATAATATAGCTAATATTATATATACCAACTAAAAGGTTTTTAGAAAAATATTATATTTAACTAAAATAACTTAAAAAAACTGTTTTAATAATTATTTGCAAAATCTAAAGAAAACTAACAAAAATATTTACAATTTTTTCTTAAGAAAAAAAAAATGAAACAGGGGTGTGTTACCCAAATTGAGATGGTGAGTAGTATTCAATAACAGATCAACTCCGTAGAAACCAAATCAGAGCGAAGAGACGTATCGTCTCGTTTCCAACCTCGCGTGACCTCAGTTCCTTCCATCTCACTCTCCTCTCGATCTCGCGACATCATTTTTGCAGCTCTTGTTCGTGCGACACCACGGCGGCGCCACTCTCTCATTTTCAGCTTCGATAATTGGTGCGGCTTGTTTATTTCCGTCGCGGATCCAGAGCTTTTGCTTCTCACAGTGAGATACGTTCGCTTCTAGTCCCAACAGGTTTGTGGGTTTTGGATCAATTTCATATTTTAAACGCTCTCCTCCTCTGTCATTTGCTTTGTGTTCATATTGAAAGTGGATTTGCAACAGATGTTGGGTCAAACGTTGCCATTTGTTGTTGAGAGGAGTTTGAAGGGTGTCGAAGTGGTTTCAGATAAAAAAAATGGGTGTTTCACGGGTTTGAGTTTGATTTGGAGAAGAGTACGAGAAGATGAAGTTTGAGATGGTGAAACGTTTGGGGTTTCTGTTTGGTGGTGAAAGATTCGAAGAAAGCAAAATGGGTTTGTTATTGGTGAAAAATGGTGATGTTCGAAAACGGAAGGATGGAAAAGGGTTTGAAGATATAAAGGAAAGGATATCGTAGTATGCTTGTGAGAGATGATATGAATTATGAAGGTGAGTGCTTTTGTTGTTGTGGATGTTTGGTTATGGAACTTCTTGTTGAAGGTTTTTGGGCTTCGTACGGTGAAAATAGAGAAGGGAGGTGGCTCCCTTTGTTTTTCCTATGAAGTGTTATGTTATTTGGTTGAGCTGTTGTGGGGTTTCTTTTAGAGGTTTACTGCAAGGTTTTTTCTATATTCCTCTCCCCCCATCCATGTTGTGTGAAAAAATGGTTATGTATTGTGAATAATGCCAGCAGTGTGGGAATTTTACAGGCTGTGAATTTGTTGTTGTAGCAGAGTAGTTGTAGCTGGCGGTACGGTTTGTAGCAGGTTGTTGTCTGGTGTGTTGGGTGCAGAAGCTGCAGGTTATGGCTTGTTGGAGCAGACTTTGTCTGGTGTGGGTGTTGGGATAGTGATGTGCTGCTACTACGTTTCAAATACGATTCATTTGTGAAGAGCAACTGTGTGGTGAGTAACAAAGAATTTCTTGTGGTCTTGTCTGTTAACCGTAAATTTCAATTGCATTGGGTTAATTCCAATAACACTTGATTTTTCCTTATGATAATGGCCTTCACTCTTGGTGCTTTCTTTTGATTTTTTTTTTGCAGGTCCCATTTTGTGTTGATAGTACCAAATCATGGATGGATGGTGGCACTACATTTTCTCTGCGGAAACTGTCCTTTTTGTGGGATAGAAATGTATTCACTTAATGCTATTGGTGAATTAGTGACAGCTCGCAACATTTCATAATGACTATCCTTTTCTGACTTCGCAGAATGTGACAAACTCAAAGCTGGGAATGCCTAAAGCGGATACGGTTCAGTCGTGATACATTTAACAAATGACAAGCTCAGAGATGGTGGGTAGAGAACTATGACCAAGTCATGGAACTTTACAATGTTCAAAGGTTTAACCGCCAAGCCTTCCCGTTGCCAACTCCCAGCAAGATCTGAAGACGAGAGTTCAAAGTGTGAATCAATAGCAGACAGCCCAGTGACATCTCCACTAACCAAGGAACAGCTATCACGTAATTTACCGACCAACAGGTATGGGAATGGGATATTCATCCTCTGATTCCTTTGATCAAAACTCAATGCAATCCCAACATTTTAAGTGGCATGAACTCAACTCCAAAGGTTTCACCCATTAGTGCTGGTGTTTACATTACTATCAGGTCTCATTGAATGCAAGTGATGTGATTCTTTTTCAGGGCATAACAGTTTTGATTCAAGGATATGGAACCAGTCACCGCAGGTATCCTACTCTTTCCACTTCCACATCTTTAGTGATCTGAGATTCCTTTGGTTTGGACACGGGAACATAGCCATCCTTACTCTTTTCATCTTTATTATCCTTACCAACTCCAGTGGCACAGGTTTTCATTGATGGGGTAGACCGCACAAAAGTGTCTTGACTTCCACCGCCAAGGGGTTTTCCATCTCTACTTGTTGAGCCTGGGTTTGGTGGGACCTGCGTAGGAACCGCTTTTGAGGTACTAAATTATGACGAGGTAGTCCGTGGAATCATACCAAAAGCTATAAAGCTTTCCTTACAATTTTGACAGACTAACGCTCCATTCTTAACATATGTGTAGAACTGGAACCTGGTATTACAGTGACTGCAAGCTGTTCAGAATGTCTGAAACTTCAGATTGGGTTCACATAACAATTTGTTTTATCCATGCTGCAGGAAATTTGTAATGTGGTGGAGAGGCCTGCGTGAAGTCCATCCTATTTTGGCAAGTTATTTTGTTGGTTTTGTGCATATCATTTAGGAAACGAACACAAGGTGCGTTACGAACCTGCTGCGAATTCTAATTACTTTCTGCATTGCTTTTTGCTGTCTATTATTTGGAAATTGTGGCTGATCTCTTCATTTCACTACTCTTCTTTTCCAATTTTTTGAATTCTGCCCATTGCATTGTGTTGGTACCAGCCGAGCTCAAGTCACAATTGTTGTTGTTGCAGGTCTAGCTGTGGGCTGTCTCCTCTCTTTTATCAGGTGTAGGTTTCAAATTACGCAGATCCATAATGGTGATGGAGTTTGGGATGGATTGGAGTACTGAGCTGGCATTTTTGCATCGAATCCTTTACCGCCAACTCTCTGGCTTGCGTAGAACGCTTCATGATCTTGTAGAAGAAGTTATGTTCTACTGTGAATTTTCGTATCAAAACGTACGATCTACAGCTGGTACAATCTGCGCGTGAGACATTGTGGTACCAGCCTTCATTTTGGTGAATCACGTGTGCTCAATTTGTTATCGGTGGATGTATGTTTTTTTTTGGCTTGGTTGTGCTGCGAAGAACGTCCTCTTTGCTGCTGCGACGAGTCGTACCTACTGCGACAAGTGTATCTGTTGCGACAACTCTTGTTGTTTGTGAATTGAGAAACGAATATTCAGGTTCTCCTTTTTCCTAAAAAAAATTCATCTCCATTGAACTTTTTCATCCTCCGCTCTGTTCTGGTAGTGATTTTAATTTATACGGGTTCTGCTGCAGGTACAGGTCTCGGTAATACTTGGTGATGAAGCGGTGTGGACCACTGTACCGTTAGTTTATCTCTTATGCTGGTATTGTCACTGCGTAATTTTACGGTTTGCTTTGTGAGGTTGGTCGTGGCAGGAAAAATTACATGCTATGGTGATGGCTAAGATTTGTGCTGCTTGGCTGGGAGAGTTTTTTTCACACATTTTGGCTTCAAGAAGCGATTTGTTGCTATGCTTGTTCTGAAAATCCCCAAAGTCCTGTAGGTAGCATTTTTGGCCTTCTTAGTTACTGTTTTTTTTGCAGGCGGGGAATGAATTTGGTTTGTGACCATACGAAGGGATTTAGGCGTGTTCCTCAATGGTGTGGGCCACTTAGATAGTAAATCATGAATCAATTTTGTAAACTCTTGTAATAAACATGTGCCTTTGAATTGTACAGGTTCAATTTACAAATGGTCCTCTTGTATCAATTTGGATTGAAAGCAAATTAATGAGTTATGGCTTAAAAAGATGGTAATGGTTACTAGAAACAAATTGTACTTTAAAAACAAATATGGGCTTGATAAAGATGAAATGGACTTCAATGCTATTAATACACCCTCCATATTTACTTTGACCAATTCTTGAACTTTGACTTTCATGTGTAGTAAAAGAAAAAAAATTCTTTCATTTTAAAAACATAAGTCCTTCTTGAATCTTGAACAATCAGACTATTGAACCTTGAATAATCTCTTAATCAATCTTGAAATTTGTTGTTAACAAGTGAAGAGCCAAAACCTTCATCATGAACTTCTTGCTTGTGCCTTAAAGTGACTCATGTCAAATAGCTTGAACCACGACTTAATCATAACATCTTGATAATTCAACCATAATAACATGACTTACACTTCTCTTATCTTTCATAAAGGCTTATGACCCATTTGAACACAAACCAATAAAACTCCCCGACATAAAAATAGAGGACTATGGCTCAGGGCCAAATGATCGCTTAGAGAACGAGCACCAAGCAACCATCATTCGTGGTGAAAAGAAAGGTAGGACAAATTAGGGGTATGACAGATGCCCCTATCTAATTGACTTAGACCGAGTAAGAGGAAATGTTGCAGCGTTCATTCTTTCGAGGTAGATGACAATTAGATATAAAGAAGACCCTGAATTTGTCCGAAAAGGAAAGGAAATCTTGGGAACTGAAAATGATGGATGAAGTACCTCTGAGTAGACTGTAAATAACTGGCAAAAGGTCATCATCACCAAAAGGATGATGAGACGAAACACACACAAGGCTACTACCACCAAAAGGATGGTAAAGCAAACACCATCGCACAATCTGACATTAATCCAAGTGACAGACCCCCCACCAAAAGGATGATAGAGCGAAACAAAATCAACCCTAACACCAAAAGGATGTAGGGATCCATTATCAAAAGGATAATGGAAAACGCACGCTAGTCATGACACCAAAAGGATGCCAGACCCATCACCAAAAGGATGATGGAGCGGAAGACAATCAACCCTAACACCAAAAAGGATGATAGGGGGATAAGCTTCTCTGAAGAGATTGCCACTTATCGCTGATGAAGGATAAGCTTCTCCCCAGAGATTGCCACTTATCGCTGAAGACGGATAAGCTTCTCCCCAGAGATCGCCACTTATCACTGAAGAAAGATAAGCTTCTCTGAAGAGATTGCCACTTATCGTTGAAGGCAGATAAGCTTCTCCTAAGAGATTGCCACTTATCGTTGAAGAAAGATAAGCTTCTCTGAAGAGATTGTCACTTATCATTGAAGGCAGATAAGCTTCTCCCAAGAGATTGCCACTTATCGTTGAAGAAAGATAAGCTTCTCTGAAGAGATTGCCACTTATCATTGAAGGCAGATAAGATTCTCCCAAGAGATTGCCACTTATCACTGAAGAAAGATAAGCTTCTCTGAAGAGATTGCCACTTATCATTGAAGGCAGATAAGCTTCTCCCAAGAGATTGCCACTTATCACGGAAAAAAGATAAGCTTCTCTGAAGAGATTGCCACTTATCATTGAAGGCAGATAAGCTTCTCCCAAGAGATTGCCACTTATCACGGATGAAGGATAAGCTTCTCCCAAGAGATCGCCACTTATCGTTGATGAAGGATAAGCTTCTCCCAAGAGATCGCCACTTATCACTGAAGAAAGATAAGCTTCTCTGAAGAGATTGCCACTTATCGTTGAAGGCAGATAAGCTTCTCCCAAGAGATTGCCACTTATCGTTGAAGAAAGATAAGCTTCTCTGAAGAGATTGCCACTTATCATTGAAGGCAGATAAGCTTCTCCCAAGAGATTGCCACTTATCACTAAAGAAAGATAAGCTTCTCTGAAGAGATTGCCACTTATCGTTGAAGGCAGATAAGCTTCTCCCAAGAGATTGCCACTTATCACTGAAGAAAGATAAGCTTCTCTGAAGAGATTGCCACTTATCGTTGAAGGCAGATAAGCTTCTCCCATGAGATTGCCACTTATCGCGGAAGATGGATAAGCTTCTCTGAAGAGATTGCCACTTATCATTGAAGGCAGATAAGCTTCTCCCAAGAGATTGCCACTTATCACGGATGAAGGATAAGCTTCTCTGAAGAGATTGCCACTTATCGCTGAAGACGGATAAGCTTCTCCCAAGAGATTGCCACTTATCACGGATGAAGGATAAGCTTCTCTGAAGAGATTGCCACTTATCGCTAAAGAAAGCTGGAGACAATCACTAGGGAACAACCAGGCTTTATCGAAGATGCCCCTGACTGGGCTAAATGTTGATTTTGAAGATCTGATTAACCACGAGGTTTAAATACGTCATGTATACACCCATGGTCTTGAAAAGACGCCTTTGGCTGGGCTGAATTTTTGCTTTGATATTCTTGAATTTCGTGGGGGGAAGACCCACGGACTTTGCAGATAATTCCCCTGACCGGGCTGATGGTTACTTTGAAGCTTTTGAATTTGTCCAACCAAATTTTCACAACTTTGCGGGGAACACCCACAATTCTTGAATGACGTGCCCCTGACTTGGCTGAATTTTGCTTTGATAGCTTTTGAATCTCGTGAGAGAAACCCACGATCTCGCAAGAGATGCCCCTGACTGGGCTGAAGGTTGCTTTGAAGCTCAAAATGTTGCACAACTTCGTGGGAAACGCCCACGGTCTTGTGGAGAATGCCCTTGACTGGGCTGATTATGATCTTGATATCCTCTGACTCTCGTGGGAGAAAACCACGATATTGCAAGGGATGCCCCTGACTGGGCTGATGATGATCTTGAAAATCTTCGAGATTAATCTTGGATCTGACCTCGCATATACGGATGCTTGATGATAATGATATTCCATAACGAATGGAAATGCAAATGCAAATGCTAACATGCGAAGATGCAAGAGCTGGGGAAAGTATGATATGATCATAGGTATGCATATGATGCATGATGCTTATGAAGCAAGATGCTTATGATGCATATGTTGCGTATGATTGGATGCAGGTGATCGGAAATGCAGGTGATGACGTGGCAAACTTTGGGTAGTTGCCAATGCTAATTGGACTTTGGGTAGGAAGTACCAGACGAGGACTGGTATTCGAAGGGTAAACCAAATGGGACTGGTTGGCGAAAGGTTAAGTTGTCAAAGGAGGGCTGATTTTATGGTTTGTCAGATGGGAGCTGGACTTAGAGATGAGGTTTACCAAACAAGAACTGGTGGCAAAAGGTTAAGTTGTCAGACGAGAACTGACTTCTAGGTTTGGTGTCAAACGGGAACTGACTTTATGGTTTTCCAAACGAGGACTGGACTTTGAAATTGTGTTTGCCAGACAAGGACTGGTTAAATGGAAGGCTAAAGGAAGGGTGACCAGATGGGAGCTTGTTTAAGGGCTGACATGTATCATAAGGGAATTGGTGTTTAGTGAAGGGTTGACCAGATGAGACTGGTATAAAGGTTTTCCAGACAAGAACTGGACTTTGAAGGTTTGGGTTTGTTTTGTAGGTGATAGGTTTAGGTTGTGGGATGAAGAATCCAATGGCAGCAAGGCATTTTTGGAAGGTTAAGGTTAATTGGGTGAGGTGACAGTATGATTCCCCAACACTCATTTTGAACTCAACAGTTGCTGATGAGGATTAACTTGCTTGAGTAGCTTTCCATGAGATGACCTCAAGATGGCTTACCCCAGAGTTTGTACCACGAATAGATTCATCATTGTTTAACTGATTCTTGTGTTTGGCTTCAATATACTCTTTGGAGTTGCTTGCTCTTGAAAGAGCGTTGAAGCGACTTAACTTATCCTGATTGAACATCGGAGGGATCTATCCTCAAGTCAAAGAAACTCTGGGTGGCCTGCCCCTGATTGGCATGATTCACTTTTGATCAACTGCTTCTTGATGATCTGCTTTATAATCAAACGTTGTTTGGGGATTTGCCTCAGGCTGACTGATTCCAAATTTACAGGATGACGACGCCCCAGGTCCATAAGGTTATATGGTATACTTGGTTCTGGTCCAGACCGCTGAATAATCTAGCCATGCTTGATTGCTTTGTGTTAGAATTTCCTTAATGCCAACTACTAACTTGTAAATAAAATTTTTTGTTCACGAATGGTAATCTCAATGCAAAGTTCATGCAAGTTTTTGAAAGAATTGTCTTTTATTACGTGTCGTGATTGTGAGACGAATGGACCGTTAGTCCAAAAGTTGTGCTAACTTGATTGGTGTGAAAGATATAGCAAGGGTATCGACACCAATGTTGATGATTAGCAAAATTGTTAGGAGTCAGGTTACGCAACCTTGCGATAATATGCTTTCAGAATAAACCTCGCCTCAATTAGGTCTTTCGAGGGTTGTAACGTGGTCTGGTTCATGGTTATAAAACAAAGGATATTAGGCTCAAACTTGATTTTGTACCCACCCCTTTCTCTTGATGATCTCCATACCTACGTTCAGCTAATTCTGCACGTGCTTATCCTGACGGTGTAAGCTTGATGGTTCAAGATTTGCTTGAGATGACAGTCACCTTATTTTGATGGATGTCAGTACCCCTTGACTTGGGTGGCCACTGAATCTTATTTTGTTTTTGTTGAGGGTTTGAGGACCTCTTTTGATTTTTTGATCCCTAACTTTTGCATGGACTGATTTTGTTTGTCAGATCCATCGGGATTGCCTTGATTTTTGCCTAAGTCTCCTTTGAAATGCTTGACTTAGCAGGCTTTTGATTTTTTTTGAATTTTTTGGAGGATAGTGACTGCCATGTCATAGATTATTGATGAACAACCTTTATGTCTTTTGATTTTTCTTTGTTGATTCGAGTGCGGGATTAGATTAACTGAACAACTACCCTGCCCCAGGTTGAGTGTTAAGGGTTTGAATATCCGAAGGAAACTCCTACTTCTAGGCTCGAAGTGGTTTACTAGGGATTAACTCCTTATATCTCCGGTGTTTAGGGGATTTGAAACAATGCCTGTACATCATTGACAAGATTTTATCTGAAAGCATACGGTTTGCAATTATGGGTATTTCGTTTTCGTCATCCTCCCTCTAATCTTTGCTAAAACAACAGTGATGAAGTGGAATGGATGTATGTGTCTGTGATAAGTGGAAATAATGAGTGAATACGACGTGACTGATTCGTAAAATGCACAATCACTTCATTAATATTACCATTCAAAACAACAATGTTTAAAAAACAAGTAGCAATTAACAGGAAATAAACTACAAGATGCAAATGATAAAAATGCCCAAGCACTGCCAATGTTGAGGACGTCTGCCTGTCTGGACCACTGGCTTCTGGAAATGACCCTTGAAATCTTCGAGCTTAGACAGCTGAAAGGTTAACATGAACGAACAAACTTCCTTCTAGAAAAGATATATACCCTTTGTCAATCAACTGTTGCACTTTGGCTTGGAAGGCTTTGCATTCTTCAGTCGCGTGCCCTATGGATCCACCATGATATCCACACTGAACATTGGGATTGTACCCCGGAGGGTAAGGTTCTGGCACAGGCTTAAGAGTTTTAGGCTCCACCAATGAGTTTTGAATCAGATGTGGGAGAAGCTGACTGTGCGACATAGGGACCGGATGAAGAGGAGCAGTCCTTCTTTCCAAGTTGTTACTGGGCCTATGCTGATTTCGGCGCTGATTTTGATAACTTCGGCCATGGGCTCGTTGATTTGTATGAGGGGCAACCCATGGTTCACGGGACGAAGCTTTAGGCATGGTTGATTTTCCATAAGGATAGCATGGCACTGGTAATGATTCCTATTGAGCAGATGAGGGACCACAGAGTTTTGCTGGTACATTGTGAGAGTACTCAATGTTTGCTATGAATTCATTGGTCTCATCTTTCTATTCCTCATGGAAATCGTCGAAAGATTCGATCTCACTGGCCTGACTGCTTGATGCGTCCTGGATTTGTCCACTTTTGAGGTAACTTTCGAGGCGCTCTCCTACAATCACAAGGTCAGAGAAGCTTGATGGTGTACAACCAGCCATTCTTTCAAAATAAGAGCCCTGCAAACTGTTGATGAACATGTCAATCAGCTCCTTGTCCGAGAGTGGTGGTTACACTCTTGCTGCGAATTCTCTCCACCGCTGTGCATATCCCTTAAAAGGTTTGTTTTCATTCTGAGATAGGCTTTGCAACTGCATGCGGGTGGGAGGAGTGTCTAGATTAAACTGGTAAAACTTTAGAAAAGTGCTGGCTAGGTCCCTCCATGATTGGATATGACTTCTTTCTAAATCTGTGTACCAACTTAATGATGCCCCACTCAGACTTTCTTGAAAACAGTGGATCATCAGCTTATCGTCATGAGTATAGGGGGTCATTTTTCGACAGTACATCACCAAATGACGCCTCGGGCAACTAAAGCCTGTGTACTTCTCGAAGTTGGGTATCTTGAATCTCGGAGGGATCACCAAGCCTAGCACTAGACACATATCAACAGCATCGAGGTCGATCATATCAGACACTTTCATAGCTTGAATTGTCTCCTCAAGAGCACGAAGTTTTTCTTCCATGGAATCAGTCGTTGGCATCCTCTGGGGTCGAGTAGGAATGTTTACTTGCGGAGGATGGTCATCATGCGGAAGATCATACAGTGGATTATTCGTCACAGTAAATCCTTGTGGGGGATCAACATTCTGGCGGTCATTCTCTGACACGGCTATCTCAGCTTGCTTTGTCTGACTGGCCTTTCGAGGCGTCTGTGCTCCTCTTTCTACAGATCTCACGAGTTCAACAGAAGTGTCGGGAAATTAACTGCGGGTTATGAACAAAGGATGGGTAAGCTTTTGGTATTGGTTAGGGAAGAAAATGCAAAATGATGCAGATATGCTTATGCAAATGCAATGTAATGAATGCACACGAGAACAGATCCACATCAAGGATTAAAGTTACAAATCCTGCAAGACAACAAAAAGGTATATCTCCCCTTGGGTGGGCAATCTATTGGTTTAAGAGAGGGTATCCCAAAGGATTTAAAACAAAGTCCCATGCACTAACCCTCAAAAGTTTTCCATCAGAACGACTACTCGTAAGACGGTAATCCTTTCAAAGGATGAACACAGAGTTATGTTTTAGCAACCTTTGGAATAAGGTTCTACAAAGGTCCTCAGAGTCACGGACTCCCACGTCGGAAGTAAAAACACCATTACGACTACACGTAAGACATAATCATCCCAAAGGGGTCTATCTGAGCGGTGGGATTCGATCCAACTCAACGAGTCCTAAGTCTCGCAAATCAGAAAGAAACCACCTCCTACTCTTAGTGTATACTCGAAAGCTCGGGTAGAAAACTTTATCTCACAAACCATCCAATAAACCCAACAGGTTAGAGAATCAAAGCATAAACAAATAAAGCAAATAAAATCATAAACACGACAAACAAAATAGGCTTGGCTCGCTAGGGGTCCCCAGCAGAGTCGCCAGCTGTCGCTACTCGAAAAATGCATCGCGCAACGATGGGGAGGCGAAAAGAAAGGTCAGAAGAGTCGCCACCGAACTTTATTTATCCCATGAGGGGAAAGGAAAATATCGAGAAAACCTTAAGAAAGAAAATGGATAAGATGGTCTTGCGACCAAGAACGGGTTCGGAAGCCGGTTATGCGAGGGGAAGGTATTAGCACCCCTCGCATCCATCGTACTCGATGGGAACCTTTTGTTTGTCGATGCGTGAATTTATCTGCTTAAATATTATGCTATAGAAGTGCTCCACAGGGTAAAAGAAGAGGGTTTAGAAACCAAGAAAGGAGGCAACAAGGAAGAAGATAGAAAGAAAGGACTCGGTAGGACCTCGCGGTCCTAGGCCTACGTATTCTCAATAGATGTGAGAAAGTCAGAGTCGACGTAGTTCGGCCTACGGTTTGCGGGGAAGGTTTGGTAGACGACGCTATCGTGCGCATTCTAGCAGTTTAGGTGTTTTGCTGCTCGCATGTGAGGAGACTTAAGCGTTACCTGTTTGCGGTAGAACGGACGTAGCATGCCTTTCTGGGAAAGGGTGGAAAAAGAAAAGGGTGCTCGCTAGGATTGTCGCAATCCTATGCCTACGTATTCTCAACATGCAAGAGAAATCAGAGCAACGTAGTTCGCGCCTACGGTGCGGATAACCGGTGTGTTTGTGTGGATGATGTTATCGTACGCGTTCTAGCAGTTTAGGTGTTTTGTTGCTCGCTCGTTTGGAGACTTATGCGTACCTGTTTGCGGTAGAACGGACGTAACATATCCTTTGGGAGATTGGTTTTCGCCATACGAGGCAAGGTGTCATGTTTGATTAATGAGATTGTTTTTGGGGCGAGATAGGTCCTCGGATAGTAACCCCTACGGGTAGTACCCAATTCTTTATCTCAAAGTTTTTGTTGTAAAAATGTGTGGAGAACGTAGCGTCTTCGTATTGAAAGACGAGTATCGAGACCACCCCCACTACAGTGAGCATCCCAACACTCGGAGAGGAAGAAGACTACACTTAATCCTCTCTCTTTAATTCAATGCGAAGAGAACTTCATTCTCTTATTAATGATGTTTTTGGTTTTGAACGGTAAGTGCTTTTGTGACAGAGAACCCTACGGTAAACGTCAAGCACTCGGGATAGGAGAAGGCCTACGCCTAACCACTCCACGACCATTCAAGTTTTTGTTGCGAAAATGAGTTTGAAAAGGCACTCGGTACAGGACCGAGGTTTTAGGTGAGAAAGTTGCGGAAGGAAGTTGTGAAAGGAGAGGTGGTGGAAGAAGTCGCGTCTTCGTATTGAAAGACGAATATCGAGACCACCCTCACTACAGTGGGCATCCCAACATTCGGAGAGGAAGAGGTCTACACCCAATCCTCTCTCTTTAATTCAATACAAAGAAAAACGATTCCTTATTGAAGGGGTTTGAAAATGCACTCGGTACGAGACCGAGGTTTTAAGAGCAAAAGGGGTGGAAGCGTCTTTGTATTGACAGACGAGCATCGAGACCACCCTCACTACAGTGGGCATCCCAACACTCGGAGAGGAAGAAATTCTACACTTAATCCCCTCTTTTTAACTCAATACAAAGATGATTTGATTTTGAAAATTGTTTGACAAAGTTTTTGAATCGAGTCGGGACAAGTAATGAAGAGAGAAAAGAGGTGGTCTCAGATCCAACATTACCTATCAATAATTTGACTGGTAATGAATTACGGAGGTCTCGTCATCGACCCAAAACAAGATGAAATAAAATAAAGTCGAAAATGAGAAAGAGGAGGGAAAGTTGGTCTCAGATTCTTCATTTCTCATCAATAATTTGACAGAGAATCGAAGGTGGTCTTGTCATCGACCAAAACAGAAGAAAATGGGATACGAAGCCCACTAACAAATAAAATTTAATTTCTAAACAAAAAAAATCTAAAACTATAATATAATCTTATAAAGCTCTAAGAAATTATAAAACTCTAATAATATAGCTAATATTATATATACCAACTAAAAGGTTTTTAGAAAAATATTATATTTAACTAAAATAACTTAAAAAAACTGTTTTAATAATTATTTGCAAAATCTAAAGAAAACTAACAAAAATATTTACAATTTTTTCTTAAGAAAAAAAAAATGAAACAGGGGTGTGTTACCCAAATTGAGATGGTGAGTAGTATTCAATAACAGATCAACTCTGTAGAAACCAAATCAGAGCGAAGAGACGTATCGTCTCGTTTCCAACCTCGCGTGACCTCAGTTCCTTCCATCTCACTCTCCTCTCGATCTCGCGACATCATTTTTGCAGCTCTTGTTCGTGCGACACCACGGCGGCGCCACTCTCTCATTTTCAGCTTCGATAATTGGTGCGGCTTGTTTATTTCCGTCGCGGATCCAGAGCTTTTGCTTCTCGCAGTGAGATACGTTCGCTTCTGGTCCCAACAGGTTTGTGGGTTTTGGATCAATTTCATATTTTAAACGCTCTCCTCCTCTGTCATTTGCTTTGTGTTCATATTGAAAGTGGATTTGCAACAGATGTTGGGTCAAACGTTGCCATTTGTTGTTGAGAGGAGTTTGAAGGGTGTCGAAGTGGTTTCAGATAAAAAAAATGGGTGTTTCACGGGTTTGAGTTTGATTTGGAGAAGAGTACGAGAAGATGAAGTTTGAGATGGTGAAACGTTTGGGGTTTCTGTTTGGTGGTGAAAGATTCGAAGAAAGCAAAATGGGTTTGTTATTGGTGAAAAATGGTGATGTTCGAAAACGGAAGGATGGAAAAGGGTTTGAAGATATAAAGGAAAGGATATCATAGTATGCTTGTGAGAGATGATATGAATTATGAAGGTGAGTGCTTTTGTTGTTGTGGAAGTTTGGTTATGGAACTTCTTGTTGAAGGTTTTTGGGCTTCGTACGGTGAAAATAGAGAAGGGAGGTGGCTCCCTTTGTTTTTCCTATGAAGTGTTATGTTATTTGGTTGAGCTGTTG
The DNA here is from genome assembly GCA_963859935.3 of Lathyrus sativus. Taxonomy (NCBI): domain Eukaryota; kingdom Viridiplantae; phylum Streptophyta; class Magnoliopsida; order Fabales; family Fabaceae; genus Lathyrus; species Lathyrus sativus. The sequence continues at coordinate 564,123,830 of OZ012741.1, forward strand.
TGGGGTTTCTTTTAGAGGTTTGCTGCAAGGTTTTTTCTATATTCCTCTCCCCCATCCATGTTGTGTGAAAAAATGGTTATGTATTGTGAATAATGCCAGCAGTGTGGGAATTTTACAGGCTGTGAATTTGTTGTTGTAGCAGAGTAGTTGTAGCTGGCGGTACGGTTTGCAGCAGGTTGTTGTCTGGTGTGTTGGGTGCAGAAGCTGCAGGTTATGGCTTGTTGGAGCAGACTTTGTCTGGTGTGGGTGTTGGGATAGTGATGTGCTGCTACTACGTTTCAAATACGATTCATTTGTGAAGAGCAACTGTGTGGTGAGTAACAAAGAATTTCTTGTGGTCTTGTCTGTTAACCGTAAATTTCAATTGCATTGGGTTAATTCCAATAACACTTGATTTTTCCTTATGATAATGGCCTTCACTCTTGGTGCTTTCTTTTGATTTTTTTTTTGCAGGTCCCATTTTGTGTTGATAGTACCAAATCATGGATGGATGGTGGCACTACATTTTCTCTGCGGAAACTGTCCTTTTTGTGGGATAGAAATGTATTCACTTAATGCTATTGGTGAATTAGTGACAGCTCGCAACATTTCATAATGACTATCCTTTTCTGACTTCACAGAATGTGACAAACTCAAAGCTGGGAATGCCTAAAGCGGATACGGTTCAGTCGCGATACATTTAACAAATGGCAAGCTCAGAGATGGTGGGTAGATAACTATGACCAAGTCATGGAACTTTACAATGTTCAAAGGTTTAACCGCTAAGCCTTCCCGTTGCCAACTCCCAGCAAGATCTGAAGACGAGAGTTCAAAGTGTGAATCAATAGCAGACAGCCCAGTGACATCTCCACTAACCAAGGAACAGCTATCACGTAATTTACCGACCAACAGGTATGGGAATGCGATATTCATCCTTTGATTCCTTTGATCAAAACTCAATGCAATCCCAACATTTTAAGTGGCATGAACTCAACTCCAAAGGTTTCACCCATTAGTGCTGGTGTTTACATTACTATCAGGTCTCATTGAATGCAAGTGATGTGATTCTTTTTCAGGGCATAACAGTTTTGATTCAAGGATATGGAACCAGTCACCGCAGGTATCCTACTCTTTCCACTTCCACATCTTTAGTGATCTGAGATTCCTTTGGTTTGGACACGGGAACATAGCCATCCTTACTCTTTTCATCTTTATTATCCTTACCAACTCCAATGGCACAGGTTTTCATTGATGGGGTAGACCGTACAAAAGTGTCTTGACTTCCACCGCCAAGGGGTTTTCCATCTCTACTTGTTGAGCCTGGGTTTGGTGGGACCTGCGTAGGAACCGCTTTTGAGGTACTAAATTATGACGAGGTAGTCCGTGGAATCATACCAAAAGCTATAAAGCTTTCCTTACAATTTTGACAGACTAACGCTCCATTCTTAACATATGTGTAGAACTGGAACCTGGTATTACAGTGACTGCAAGCTGTTCAGAATGTCTGAAACTTCAGATTGGGTTCACATAACAATTTGTTTTATCCATGCTGCAGGAAATTTGTAATGTGGTGGAGAGGCCTGCGTGAAGTCCATCCTATTTTGGCAAGTTATTTTGTTGGTTTTGTGCATATCATTTAGGAAACGAACACAAGGTGCGTTACGAACCTGCTGCGAATTCTAATTACTTTTTGCATTGCTTTTTGCTGTTTATTATTTGGAAATTATGGCTGATCTCTTCATTTCACTACTCTTCTTTTCCAATTTTTTGAATTCTGCCCATTGCATTGTGTTGGTACCAGCCGAGCTCAAGTCACAATTGTTGTTGTTGCAGGTCTAGCTGTGGGCTGTCTCCTCTCTTTTATCAGGTGTAGGTTTCAAATTACGCAGATCCATAATGGTGATGGAGTTTGGGATGGATTGGAGTACTGAGCTGGCATTTTTGCATCGAATCCTTTACCGCCAACTCTCTGGCTTGCGTAGAACGCTTCATGATCTTGTAGAAGAAGTTATGTGCTACTGTGAATTTTCGTATCAAAACGTACGATCTACAGCTGGTACAATCTGCGCGTGAGACATTGTGGTACCAGCCTTCATTTTGGTGAATCACGTGTGCTCAATTTGTTATCGGTGGATGTATGTTTTTTTTTTGGCTTGGTTGTGCTGCGAAGAACGTCCTCTTTGCTGCTGCGACGAGTCGTACCTACTGCGACAAGTGTATCTGTTGCGACAACTCTTGTTGTTTGTGAATTGAGAAACGAATATTCAGGTTCTCCTTTTTCCTAAAAAAAATTCATCTCCATTGAACTTTTTCATCCTCCGCTCTGTTCTGGTAGTGATTTTAATTTATACGGGTTCTGCTGCAGGTACAGGTCTCGGTAATACTTGGTGATGAAGCGGTGTGGACCACTGTACCGTTAGTTTATCTCTTATGCTGGTATTGTCACTGCGTAATTTTACGGTTTGCTTTGTGAGGTTGGTCGTGGCAGGAAAAATTACATGCTATGGTGATGGCTAAGATTTGTGCTGCTTGGCTGGGAGAGTTTTTTTCACACATTTTGGCTTCAAGAAGCGATTTGTTGCTATGCTTGTTCTGAAAATCCCCAAAGTCCTGTAGGTAGCATTTTTGGCCTTCTTAGTTACTGTTTTTTTTGCAGGCGGGGAATGAATTTGGTTTGTGACCATACGAAGGGATTTAGGCGTGTTCCTCAATGGTGTGGGCCACTTAGATAGTAAATCATGAATCAATTTTGTAAACTCTTGTAATAAACATGTGCCTTTGAATTGTACAGGTTCAATTTACAAATGGTCCTCTTGTATCAATTTGGATTGAAAGCAAATTAATGAGTTATGGCTTAAAAAGATGGTAATGGTTACTAGAAACAAATTGTACTTTAAAAACAAATATGGGCTTGATAAAGATGAAATGGACTTCAATGCTATTAATACACCCTCCATATTTACTTTGACCAATTCTTGAACTTTGACTTTCATGTGTAGTAAAAGAAAAAAAATTCTTTCATTTTAAAAACATAAGTCCTTCTTGAATCTTGAACAATCAGACTATTGAACCTTGAATAATCTCTTAATCAATCTTGAAATTTGTTGTTAACAAGTGAAGAGCCAAAACCTTCATCATGAACTTCTTGCTTGTGCCTTAAAGTGACTCATGTCAAATAGCTTGAACCACGACTTAATCATAACATCTTGATAATTCAACCATAATAACATGACTTACACTTCTCTTATCTTTCATAAAGGCTTATGACCCATTTGAACACAAACCAATAAAACTCCCCGACATAAAAATAGAGGATTATGGCTCAGGGCCAAATGATCGCTTAGAGAACGAGCACCAAGCAACCATCATTCGTGATGAAAAGAAAGGTAGGACAAATTAGGGGTATGACAATTTGGTCTGATGAATGTAAGTGCACTCTGGAGTTTGGTTGACTTGAATTCCCAGAAAGAATCTCAATTCTCCCATCATGCTCATTTCAAATTCTGCCTGCATACATTGAGCAAACTCCTTTCCTAACATAGTATTGCTAGATCCAAATATAATATCATCCACATATATTTGACATATTAGAAGATCTTTCTTAAATGTTTTACAAAAGAGTGTTGTGTCCACCTTGCCTCTGATGAAAATTTTCTCCAGAAGAAAATTACTCAATCTCTCATACCAAGCTCTAGGAGCTTGTTTTAAACCATACAGAGATTTATTTAGTTTAAAAACATGTTCTGGAAATTTTTCACTCTCAAAACCAGGAGGCTGGTGAACATAGACTTCTTCTTCTATAATACCATTTAGAAAGACACTTTTAAGATCCATCTGATATAGAGTGATGTTATATTGTGCAGCAAATGAAATAAGAAGGCGTATAGATTCTAACCTTGCCACTGGAGCATAAGTTTCAGTGTAATCAATACCTTCTTGTTGACTGTACCCTTGAGCAACAAGCCTTGCCTTATTTCTTTCAACTTCTCCTTTCTCATTAAGCTTGTTTCTGAAGACCCATTTTGTTCCAATTATGTTGAATCCTTTTGGTCTTGGAACTAAGTCCCACACATCATTTCTAGTGAACTGATTTAGCTCTTCTTGCATGGCAATAATCCAGTCATTGTCTTGCAGAGCTTCATCCACAGTGGTTGGTTCAATCATTGACACCAATCCAAATAATGATGCTTCAGAGGATCTGAGGAAGGATCTTGTTCTGATAGGGTCATCCTTCTTTCCAATGATTACATTCTCTGGATGAGAAGCTTTGATTCTGGAAGATGATCCTCTAACAGTTGATTCTTCAGAAATGTTTAAGTTGTTCATCTGAGAAGTCAAAGGAATAGCATCTGGTGTTGCCTCTGGTTCCTTCACTTGAGCTTTATCTGCCTCTGAGCCTTTAGAGTCTGTGAAGACTACTTCTATATCTGCAGAACTTTCAAACTGCTTTGGCTTTTTAATGCCAAGCTTATCATCAAATCTAACATGTATAGATTCTTCCACAATCTGTGTTTCAGTATTGTATACTCTGTAGCCCTTAGAGCGTTCAGAATATCCAAGCATGAAACACTTCTGTGCTTTAGAATCAAACTTGCTAAGATTCTCTTTAGTGTTCAACATATAACAAATACATCCAAAAGGATGAAAATAAGCAATGTTGGGCTTTCTGTTCCTCCATAATTCATAGGGAGTCTTTTCCAGAAGAGGTCTTACAGACACTCTGTTCTGAATGTAACATGCTGTGTTGATTGCTTCTGCCCAAAAGTGCTTTTCCAGATTAGTCTCATTGATCATGGTTCTGGCCATTTCTTGCAGAGTTCTATTTTTCCTCTCTACAACTCCATTCTGTTGTGGAGTTCTAGGACAGGAAAAATCATGAGCAATACCATTTTCATTAAAATATTTTTCAAAATATTTGTTTTCAAATTCACCACCATGATCACTTCTGACTTTTATAATTTTGAAATCTTTTTCATTCTGGACTTGTTTGCAGAAGTCAAAGAACACAGAATGTGACTCATCCTTGTGTTTTAGAAACTTTACCCATGTCCATCTACTATAGTCATCAACAATGACTAATCCATACTTCTTTCCTCTGATGGATGCAGCTTTCACTGGTCCAAACAGATCAATATGAAGTAATTCTAATGGTCTGGAAGTAGAAACAACATTTTTTGATTTAAAAGAGGATTTTGAAAACTTCCCTTTTTGACATGCTTCACAAAGAGCATCTGAGGTGAACTTCAACTTAGGAAATCCTCTGACAAGATTAAGTTTATTAATCTGAGATATACGTCTCATATTAATATGCCCTAAGTTCTGAAAGATTTATTTTATAAATGTTGTTCTTCCTCTTTCCACTAAATAGGATTAAGCCATCCTTTTGACTAATAGATTTACAACATTTTTGATTAAAGACTATGTCATAACCATTGTCACTTAATTGACTTATGGACAATAGATTATGCTTTAATCCTTCTACAAGTAAAACATTAGTAATAGAGGGAAGGTTAGCATTTCCAATAGTGCCAAATCCAATGATCTTGCCCTTCTGATTCCCTCCAAATTTTAAGTTACCTCCAGATCTAAGCTCCAGACTTTGGAACATAGACCTTTCTCCCGTCATATGTCACGAGCATCCAAAGTCCAGGTACCATGACTGGCATCCTGACTTTGCTGCTAAGAACATCTCTTCAGCGTCAGAGTCAGATTCAGAGTCAGATTCTGATCCTAAAATTCCTTCCCCCTGATCTTCTATGTCTGCCATCAATACTACGTTGGCACATTCTTCTTCTGCCTCAGATTCAGATTCAAATGTTTCTGAATCATCCCAGGTTGCCATAGAACCTTCTTCTTCTTATCAAATTTTCTTTTAGGCTTTTCTTTCAGAAGCTTTGGACATTCACTTTTGTAATGCCCAGGTTCTTTACATTCGTAGCAGACAACCTCCTTTTTTCCAGATCTTCTGTGTCCAGAAGATTCCTTTCTTTGGTTAGACTTCCTGAAGTTTTTAAACTTCTTTCCTTTATGCTTCCAGAGTTTGTTTATTCTTCTGGACAGCATGGATAATTCATCTTCATCTTCAGATGAGGATTCTTCAGAGCTTTCCTCTATTACCTGCAACGCTTTAGCAGACTTATTTGATTTTAAGGCAATTGACTTACCTTTCTTTTGAGGCTCATCTTCCTCAAGTTCAATTTCATGGCTCCTTAGTGAGCTGATTAGTTCCTCCAAGGAAATCTGATTCAGATCTTTAGCCATTTTCAGCGCAGTCACCATAGGTCTCCATCTGGTAGGTAAGCTTCTGATGATCTTCTTCACGTGATCAGCAGTAGAGTAACCTTTATCCAGAACCTTTAGTCCAGCTGTAAGTATTTGAAATCTGGAGAACATGGCTTCAACAGATTCAGCTTCTTCCATCTTGAAAGCTTCATACTTCTGAATTAGAGCCAGAGCCTTTGTTTCCTTGACTTGAGAGTTTCCCTCATGAGTCATTTGCAAGGACTCAAACATGTCAAATGCAGTTTCTCTATTTGTGATCTTTTCATACTCAGTGTGAGATATTGCATTTAACAATATTGTTCTAGACTTGTGGTGATTTCTAAATTCCTTCTTTTGGGCTTCTGTCATAGATTTTCTATCTACTTTCTTGCCATTCCCATCAATGGGATGAACATATCCATCTATGACTAAATCCCATAAATCAGCATCATAACTAAGGAAAAAACTTTCAATCCTGTCTTTCCAATAATCAAATTTCTCCCCATCAAACATAGGGGGTTTAGTACTGATTCTGTCTCTTTCTTCATACTTGTTAGATGTTGAAACATCAGCCATTATAAACAACCAAATATAAGTATCAAAGTTTTTCTCACTGGATCTTTTCTGTCACTGTGAAGTGGTAGCACACACAGAACCGGAGCTCTGATGCCAACTGAAGGTGAGAAAATACTTAGAAGGGGGGGTTGAATAAGTATAAAGATAAAACTTAGAAGTAAAAACTCAAGTATTTTTATCTTGGTTCGTTGAACTCAACTACTCCAGTCCACCCTATCTAGAGTGATTTGCCTTTCTTAAACAAGGACTTAATCCACTATTTAATCAATTGATTACAATAGTAAGCACTAAGAACAACTGTTCAAAGTCTTCTCAAGAACTACTGATCCCAACTGGATCTTCTTAAGGAACTATTACAATAAAATGTAAGATTAATACAAGTGTATGAATGCTTCTAACAAGCTTTATCACAACAGTGATTTTTCACTTAATGTTAAGAACAAAAGAATAAACTCAGCAATAAGAATATTTTATGAGAGCTTGTAAGAGTTTCTATAACAGATTCGTTGGTTATTGATCACTACTGAAGAAGATGATGAAGACTTGCTTTTATATGCACAGTAGTCCACAAAGTCTTGATGTTGGAGGCTGTGTACTGAAAAGGCCTGAACCTTTTTGTCTTTACATCACATGACCTTTCCTGGAAGTAGAATGCACAGAGAAATGCTTTTGGTCTGTGTTCTAGTGTCAAGCATGAAAGAGGAAAGAGTCGTTGAGCCAAATCAAAAGATATTACTTTGAATTCTTCTTCAACAAGTATTTCTTTTCAGCAAATTTAACCATCAGATTTTGCATGATCAGAGTCTTGGATACCCATCAGATTTTGCTGAATCAGAGTAATGCAGCAAGTGTGCTTTAGCGTGTAGTTCTATCAGAGCAGAGTTTTATGAATCAGATCCTCAGTACATGCAACGTGCAATACTCTCAGAGTCTTCTAAAAAACTATGCTTCTTAACTCTCATACAAAGTTCTTTAATGCTTCAGAGTCTTCAGATCTTATTAGAGTCTTCTGCTTCAGATTCTTCTATAACTTCTGCTTCAGATCCTTCTGCAGACAGCGCTCATATTCTTTTATAAGATGATTCTGACTCTTCAGAGCCTTCCATAGTTCCATGTTCAGATAAATTTGCTCTTGGATGTATATATACTTTAATCATCTGCAGCAAATATTCATGAACCAATTTTAGAGTATATAATTCTTTAATACAAAATTTCATAAGAGTTATCATCAAAACATAGATATATTACTAAGAAACAATCTGTGTTCTTACAGACCTTGTGACACACAGTACAAGATAAACAGTTCTTCCTTTGAGACAACGATAATGTTTTCCTCCTTCCCAAAAAGGGTATGTGCTAATATCCTATGAAAGTAGCGGAGTGCAGGATTGTGTATCTCGTTAGAGTCCATGTCATTTGCCTCAGGGTGATAGTTACCTGAAATAGTACCCCAAAAGTAGTCTAACTCGATATCCATATCTTCTTCTTGAGTGTCAGTACGAGAACGGTCCACTAGGGAAGCCTAAAAGATCAGCTAATGACTTACGGTTATATTCAAACTCAGTCCCAAACAGTCTAAAACATATAAGCTCCTTGGTGGATCCATATCCATATTCGGGTATGTAGCCTAGTGTAGCGGTAAAACTCGTGAGCGTAAGCTATTAATTAACTTAACTCAAAAAACAAGAGTCGCCACCGCACCTTTATTTTATCCAAATAAAGGAAAGGAAAAAGAGCGAACAAAACGAAAGAGTTCTAAAACGAGAATAAGAAATAGAGGTCGGGGTAAGGGGGTTGGTTACGCAATGGGAAGGTGTTAGCACCCAAAACGTCTATAGTACTCTATAGGATCCCTTTGAAATATTTACACTTTTTGGTTTGAAAATGGTTTGTTTGAAAAGAGATTGGGGAGATGAGAAGAGAATTATTTTTTTAGATTTTTGTGTTTGGAGAGATTTATCGCCTCATGCCTACGTACCCACAAAGTGCAATATAGGATAAAAACCTCGTAGTTCGTGGTACAAATGACAAAAATTTGTTGGTTTTGATTGATTTTAAATGTAAAGACAAGTCGTTATTTTAAGGAGAAAACTGCGACTAGTCGCCCACAAGTATTAAGACAACATTTGCGTCACATAAAGATGGAGGAATTGCTTGGATTATCAACAAGACTATCACTCAACATCAAAGTGGAAAATGTCAAAATCTTAATACTATGGGGAATAGGAGAATTATATCTCAACTATGGAAATGACTCATGTCTAAACTTTATGAAAAGTTTTAAAGTGAAAAATGCATAAAGGCACAAAAATAGTTGATGAGTTTTTTTTGTATTTTTTTATGTCTTTTGAAATTGGTCAAAGCATGATTAACATTGATTGACTTTTATTAAGAAGAACAAAGTTTGAAAATCACTTGACGAAAGTCAAGGTTTTATAGCGAAAGCGGTTTTGAAGTTTGAAACCAAGAAGGTTTTGAAAATTTAGGAAGGGGAGGAGATGAAGTGACTATCCTAGAAAACAAAATAAGAGCTAGAGCTAAGAAAGATCTAACCGACTTGTAGCACACTCCATAGCAAGCAAAAAGAATTCCATCCAATTTAAAGCATAAGCTAATGAGCGAGCCAAATAAAGGCTAAGATCCACAACACTCCAAGCATAGGAATGAGAGTCCTAATTCTAAGTCCAAAGGTCCATGAAGTCCAAGGTCTAAGAGTAGTCCAAGAGCATAACCACAAAGTTAATAGCACCAAGTTTTTAAGAGATTTTTTTATCCTTTATTAGTGTTTTGAACAAGGTATGGTCCAAGGGGACAAAAGAGAAATGGAATAAACATAAACAAAGATATGATATGAAATGATAATATTGAAGCATAAAAGTAAAGAAATAAGGAGTAAGAAGAGAATATAAACAAAATTAAACAAGGATATTGTTAGTGAATTAGTGGTTAGTGGTTAGAACATATGATCAATGATGGTTAATTCTTGCACTTAAACCAAGGTTAACGAAAACTCATTAGAGGATTGATAGAATCAAAGCCTCCTAACAATGAGTTTCATAGGTAGTGGACTTAAGACAAGCAACTAACTATACTTGGACTTTCAAACATAAGTTTGAGCCACGAATGATCATTTTTCGATTACGGGACACTTTAGCGCTATGTTAAGCAATCGTAATCGGGTTTATGTAGAAACTACGATTATCTGAGGCCGGTCAATAATAATGTTAGTGTTAACATATGTTAGAGAAGTGATATGTAAATCACTCTCCTAAAACATGCCACACAAAAAGAAAAGAGGTAGTGATCTCATCATAATCAAGATTTTTCATCAATTAATCAAAGGTAATCTATCACTATTCCAAAGTACGGAGAATTATCTCAATGATTATTCGTCCATAGATTTGAAATAATGAAGATTAAACAACCTTGATAATCAACAATCTATGATCCATAGATTTCATCGATCAAAATAAAAAGAAGAAGAAAGAGAACTTAAAAAGAAACCACAATTTGAATCTTAAATTGATTAAATCATCATCAATATCAATCACCTCTCTTGGTGGATAAAATCGACACCCAAAGTCCATTGATATTGATGAGATCTTATCAAAATTCAAGATCCAAAACAAAATCTATTTTAAGAAAAGAAATTCAAAAGAAGACAAATATAGAAAAATTATTTAAAGAAATTGAATGAAAAAAGCTTTTAAAAGAAAGAAAAGAAAGTTTTAAAGTAAAAAAAAAAAGTGATGATATCAATTTAGGCCCAAACGGCCCGAAATCCCTTTTTAAAAAAAGAAACAGTAGAATTAAAATATAAAAAAAGAAAGAAAAGAAATTAGAATTAGATAACTTCGTCGTCTTCTTCATTTGCAACGCAGTTATTCACAGCCATGGATAAACAGAGTTCTTCATGAATTGAAGCGGCGGGATACGAAAATCACATGGAACAGATCGCAATCAAGAGCTCTTTGCAACAGTACCAACAATTCAAGGAAATGCAACTAGAAGTAACAGATCGAAAATGACGGTGAAGCTCAAACTACCTTCAAATTCAGGTAAACGATGAAACAGGAACTCTCTTCTTCTTCTTCTTCTTCTTCTTTGAATCTGGCCGAGTTTGTCTTAATTGAAGTGAATTTGGTGGAAAGAAGTAGGAGAGGGAAATGTGAGCAAAAGGTTTCGTAGTAAGGAATTGAAGAAGAAAATTAGCAGAGGTTTTTTGGCTTGAAAAGCTTGAGAAAATGAGTGAATGTGAGTTGTATTTATAGATGAGAATGAGTGAAAATGATTTTCCGTTTGTGAGATTTTTCTGCGGTTTGAAAATTTGATGCGGGTTGTGCGTGAACCGTGGTTGTATTTTTTTTCATGTCGTTTTAGACTTTCTCTTTGTAGCTCACGTGTTATTCTTTCTTTCTGATTTCAGCTCAAATTCAAAAATGTGACGTGGATTAGCTTTATGGCTTACACGGCTGGGATGATTTTCACATGGCCTGCAATGGCTTGGATAAGTGATGAATTTTCCTTCACCCTGTTGCAAGTGGCTCGGCTGGAAAAAAAATGTACAGCAGTCAGGTAAAACCTTAAATATGGCTTACTTCTACTTTTTCTTGGATTTCATGTTCTAAAATCTCAGTTTGAATTTTGGATCCTTCACTACAGCTACTATGAGACCAACTTATCTTGTTGATTATAAATCTGCTTCTGAACACCCAAATAATTCCATGCAAACTTGACATAATTGCTTTGCTGCTGATGAAGCTCTAGAGTGTGGTGGACGAAGTCAGTATGTATCTAGTACTTCAAAGCAAGCCTCACACAAATCAAAATCAGGACAAATAATGCAATGCCACCTTCATCTGAGTATATGTACAGCAGAACAACCATCACAACAATATTGAACAGATGAAGTGATAGTGTCTTCTTCAACCATGACTTGGTTATTTCTAGCAGTTGTCAGCTGAGCCAGAAACTGGAACTACATTCTCAACACCATCATCTGTAGCTAACAATGTCTGCTTTGACAAAGGGACCTGAAGCAAATCTCGAAGATATAACCAAACTGCTAGCAGACTGAACAACTTTATTGAGACAAAAAGAAAGAAGTTTCTTAAGTAATTCAATAATAGGTGCTACACTGTGAACTCCTGAATCTTTTCCACGCAGAGCCAAGCATTTAGCATAACAATAAATAAGTTCAACTGCCAACATAACAATGTTGGTCATGGTTTGTGTGGTGGGCTGTTCGAAGTCCAAAATTTCCCATAAGACTTGCATAAGTGAGTCCACCACCTTTGAGCCATTTGTCTCTGGAAATGTTGCTAAATTTGAACGGCGTTGCAATGCAATCCTACAAACTGCACGTATCTGAGCAGTGAACTCTTCAATGATCCAACTTCCTGAAGTACCACCTATCACAAGCCTTGACAACAATAGTGAGGATGATTTGACCACTCCAAGGAGTCGCATTGTATCTTTGACTTGATTGTATATCTCTGAAAGAATATTTAAAACAGAACCTATATCAAGCTGTAACCCTTCAATTCCCATTGGATCAAAGAGGCGACTAACATTCAATTTCTCCAAAGCATGTGCAGTAGTGAGAACAATATGGAAAAGCCTGTTGTGGATGGAAACATCGGAGAACAACACATTGTGTATGATCTCACCCAACTTTCTGTAATATGACATTAATATAATGCACTTTTTCATCAACTCAAGAACCTTCAATGTTATTTTCCATCTAACATGTTTTATCCTGTATTTCCAATACTCATGATTGACCAGGATATACTGACAAGAGAAAGTGATCAATGCTAGGAGAACAACATTTTCGGCTCCTGTTTCCAATAAAAACTAGGATGACAAATATCCATATAGACAAAATTGTTCACAAAAGAAGATTGTCTTGGAGATCCCATATCAGATCTTCCTTATGTGCTTTCTCCTATTGGAACTGACATAGCAAAAGCCAGAGGCCTCACGTTGGCTTGATACTTGTATTTTGTTGGCTGCAAAATTTTGGAGACCGTCGAAGTAATAACAACATCACGTGCATGGTCAACCCGCAGTACAAAGACATTTAGAACATCATTAATAAGATCAGGATACTCTTGCAAATAGAAGTGAACACCTCTGTAATATAACTCCACATTAGTGACTTTGGCCATAACATCTTTAAATTGCACGTAATCCCATGTTTCAGGTGAATGATGCATAATTGTTATCGCGGAATTACCAAACTCATCATATTGGATATACAAATAGATCAATTCCTTCCAACATTGTTGTTCATCACAAGCTCTTATGAGATATCCTTCTACTACACGACCGACACAAAAATGTCTCTATCTGCAAAATACTGCATAGTCATATCACCAATGGTAAGGCGTTGATGAGCGAGGTAACAATCTTGACTTTAATATAAAACCAACCCAAAGCCTTTCCACAAAGCACCTCATTATAATGACTGGACAAATTTGGACCACAGAATAACTTATATCCGAAGCAACAATCATCTAAACCAAATCCTAACTTTACCCTGATTATGGATGGATTCAAAGATGAACCACTGAATAACTTGCAACTGAATCATCGGCCATCAATTTTGATCTTTGACATAATTCTCAGAATCTCTGGACCAAACTTCTCATAAAACACTGCTCAATAAACTGATGATTCTCCACAAGACCACTTGACCTTAAACAATCATCTCTTGAGAAAATAGACCACTGATACATATACTTGCAAATGAGTTAATCTCTTGATAGTTTGACCTTAACTACACATGAATAGCCACACTTGATTCCAAGTCATTCCTTTGCCATGAATCATCCTGCAAAACCTTAATCACACAGAGAAGAAGAAATAAACAAAAGATTGCAAAATATTTTTGGTATTTTGGTTAGAGGTTAGTAAATAGAAACAAACATAAAGCAAGTAAGAAACAACAGGGGTGTGATAACCATATAGTATGATCTTGTTTGTGTATGCAAATGAAATGTGGGATATTAGGGGTAAAAATTAGGGTATTACACCTAGGGAGCTAAGGAATTCAAACGTGAGTTCGCGAAAGGTAACACAACGGGTTTTTAGAGCAGTTCGCTCCCAGTCTAATTGGTTAAACAGGTAGAGGATGCTATCATGAATGCCTAACTGATCCATAGTGGATCCATCATAGTAATGTGTCAAAGCGATGCCTCTCTGAGTCAAAGCCTCAAATCGGGCTTGTTGAGCTGGTCCTCTAAAAACAGTAACCGTGTAATCGATGTTAGCCATTCTCGCTAGTTAGTCAGTAAAAAAGGAGGTAAGTAAATCCTGTAAATAGTTGAAAACATATTTTACTCAAATTAGTTTTTAGAAACAGAAGGTGATAAAAAAAATAAAATAAAAATAAAACCATAAAAGTGTAAATCAGATGAAAAACATACTGTAAATAATTTCAAAGGGAAAAACGAGGGAAAATGGGTTGCCTCTCATTCAGCGCTGTTTTTAACGTCGAAAGTCTGACGATAGCTTGGTGACAAGCTATTCGGGATGTTGAGCAGGAAGCTCTTGTAGTTTCAGTCTGCTCACGTGGTTATTGTTGTCATTTCGATTGTAATGCTTTAGACGTTGTCCGTTGACTATGAACGGTGTATTGACTTTATCACAAATTTTGACAGCTCCACTGTAAAGGATTCTAGTTATCTCGAATGGACCTGACCATCTTGACTTTAGTTTTCCTAGGAAGAGTTTCAATCTTGGGTTGAATAGGAGCACGACGTCTCCCACATTGAACTGTTTACGGACCAAACGCTTATCATGCCACTTTTTGGTTCTTTCTTTGTATATGCGGGCATTCTCATACGCGTCTAATCTAAGTTCTTCTAATTCATGCAGATTCAAGATCCGTTTCTCGCCTGCTTCAGTGTAGTTGAGGTTTAACGTCTTAATAGCCCAAAAGGCTTTGTGCTCAAGTTCCACTGGCAGGTGACATGATCTCCCATAGACCAATTTAAACGGGGTAGTTCCTATCGGTGTTTGTACGCGGTCCTATGGGCCCATAAAGCGTCGTTTAGTTTCGATGACCAATCTTTCCTGGAGGTGGCGACTGTCTTTTCCAAGATCTGCTTTATTTCTCTGTTAGAGACCTCCACTTGGCCGCTGGTCTGCGGGTGATACGGTGTTGCGACACAGTGTTTTACTCCATATTTCGATAGCATTTTGTCAAAAATTCGTGCTATGAAGTGTGAACCACCATCACTGATGACGAGTCTGGGCAAACCGAATCTGGGAAATATGGTATTCTTAAAGAGTTTGAGAATTACTCGCGTATCGTTAGTTGGAGCGACAACGGCCTCAATCCATTTCGATACGTAGTCGACAACGACGAGTATGTATTTGTTACCAAAAAAAGATGGGAATGGACCCATGAAGTCGATTCCCCATACGTCAAAGACTTCCACTTCCAGGATACCTTTTTGGGGCATCTCGTCGCGCCTTGAGATATTTCCAGTGCGTTGACACCGGTCGCATCTTAATATAGCTCCGTGGACATCTTTCAAAATACTGGGCCAGAATATGCCAGATTGCAGGATTTTTGTGCATGTCTTTGAAGTACTAGCATGTCCTCCGTAAGGAGCGGAGTGACACTGAGAAATGACGTCTTCAGTTTCTTCCTCTAGGATGCATCAACGATATATATTGCCGGCTCCTCTCTTGAAAAGCAGAGGTTCGTCCCAATAGTAATGCTTTAAGTCGTGGAAGAATTTCTTCTTTTGCTGATAGCTGAAATCCGGTGGGAGCACGCCTGCGGCTAAGTAGTTTACAATATCAGCATACCAAGGTAGGGTGACCTGTGCGTAGACGGCTTCCACGACTTTCTCTATTTCTGGTTCTTCCGAGGTTAATGGTGGCATATCACTTTCCAACCTGGCTATCAGGCGTTCGTAAGGAAAATCGTCGTTGATAGGCACTGATTCTGGCTTAACACCTTCTATTCGGGATAGGTGATCGACCACTACATTCTCGGTTCCTTTTTTATCTTTTATTTCTAAGTCAAACTCTTGTAGTAATAGGATCCATCGCAACAATCTTGGCTTGGCATCCTTTTTGCTTATCAGGTACCTAATGGCAGAATGGTCTATGTAGATGATGATATTTGCTCCTACTAGGTAAGAACGGAATTTGTCAAGGGCGAACACAATTGCTAGAAGTTCCTTCTCAGTTGTGGCGTAGTTCATTTGGGCAGGATCTAAAGTTCTACTAGCATAGTAGATTGCGTGAATCTTCTTGTCTTTCCTTTGTCCTAGAACTGCACCTACAGCATAGTCGCTTGCATCACACATGATTTCGAATGGTAGTTGCCAATCTGGTGGTTGCATGATTGGTGCGGTAACAAGTGTTGTTTTTAGAGTTTCGAATGCTTCCAAGCAGTCCTTGTTGAAAACGAACTCAACATCTTTCATCAACATACTTGTCAAAGGTTTTGTGATTTTCGAGAAATCTTTTATGAATCGTCGGTAGAATCCGGCGTGTCCTAAAAAGCTTCATATTTCTCGTATGTTTTTCCGGAGGTTGAAGATCCTTTATAATCTATATTTTAGCTTTGTCAACCTCAATCCCTTTTTCAGATATGACGTGTCCTAAAACTATGCCTTGTCGGACCATTAAATGACATTTCTCCCAATTTAGAACAAGGTTCACTTTAGCGCATCTTTCGAGTACCATTTCTAAGTTTGACAAACAGCCTTCAAAACTTTGTCCGCATACAGAGAAGTCATCCATGAACACTTCCATGATTTCGTCTATGAAATCCGCGAAGATTTCCATCATGCATCTTTGGAAGGTTGCTGGAGTATTGCAGAGTCCGAACGAAATTCAGCGATAAGCAAAAGTGCCATACAGACAGGTGAATGTAGTCTTTTCTTGGTCATCGGGGTGAATAGGAATTTGGAAGAATCCCGAATAACCATCTAGATAGCAGAAGTACGAATGTTTCGCTAATCTCTCCAACATCTGGTCTATGAAGGGTAAAGCAAAATGATCTTTCCGAGTTGCCTTATTCAGTTTTCTGTAATTGATACACATTCTGCTTCTAGTTACAACTCTTTGGGTTATCGATTCACCTTTCGCGTTCTTTACTACAGTGACGCCTCCTTTCTTTGGTATGACATGCACTGGGCTAACCCATTGGCTGTCAGAGATCGGATATATGATTCCTGTGTCAAGTAACTTCTTCACTTCGTCTTTGACTACAGTGCTTAGGATAGGATTTATCCTTCTCTGATGTTCTCTTGAAGTTTTGCAGTCTTCCTCTAGCATGATTTGATGCATACAGATGGAAGGACTTATACCTTTGAGATCGCTTATATTATAGCCTAACGCAGTTGGGTATTTCCTTAGGACTTCTAATAGTTTCTTAGTTTCTAACTGTCCTAAATCGGCGTTGACTATTATTGGTTTTTTGAATTCTGTATCTAAGAATTCTTACCTGAGGGTCTTAGGTAATTCTTTAAGTTCTAAAGTTGGGTTTTTTGGACCTGGCATGTGATTAGGAGTTAGTGCTAAGATTTCGCTTAGACTATCATCTTTGTATGGCGCACGCCAATTGTCATCTTCATGAATATCAGGGATTTGGATCTTCATGATTTCAGAATATTTAGTTTCTTCCTTTTCCAGTTCTCGTATGCATTCGTCAATGACATCTACTAGGTAGCACGTGTCATCTATGGCTGATGCCTTTAAGAACTTGGTGAGGATGAATTCTATCTTTTCTTCTCCTACTTCGAATGTTAGCCTACCTTTCTTCACGTTTATAATAGCTCCGCCTGTTTCTAGGAAGGGTCTTCCTAAGATAATTGGGGTAATAGAGTCCTCCTTAATATCCATGATTATGAAGTCAGTTGGAATGTAGAATTGGCCTATGCGTACTGGAACGTTTTCCAGCACACCGACGGGATATTTGACTGATCGGTCAGCCAATTGCACGGACATTTTAGTTGGCCTTAGTTCTCCCATATTCAGCTTTTTGCATATAGATAGGGGCATAACACTTATACTGGCTCCTAGATCGCATAAAGCTTTGTCTATGACGAACTTTCCTATGACGCAAGGTATGGAGAAGCTACTTGGGTCTTTTAGTTTAGGAGGCATGTTATTTTGAATGATTGCGCTACACTCGGCAGTAAGTGTAACTGTTTCGTTATCCTCGATTTTTCTTTTGTTAGACAGAATTTCTTTAAGAAATTTAGCGTATGACGACATTTGAGTTATAGCTTCTGTGAAAGGAATGGTGATATTCAGTTGTTTTAGAAGTTCTACGAAATTCTTAAATTGTCCTGAAGTTTTGGAATTTATGAACCTTTGAGGATAAGGAATCAGTGGCTTATATGGCGGTGGAGGCACATATGAGTTTTCATCTTTGGCGGCCTCTTGCTCGTTATCTTCCTTCTTTTCGGTTTCAGACTCCTTTTTTACTAGTTTATCAGTTTTTTGATGCATGGCTGAATTTTCACTCCTAGGATCGGTTGGTCTGTCCAGTTCTTTTCCACTTCTTAATATGACCGTGTTTGCATGACCTTTCGAATTAGGTTCTGGCTGACTAGGAAATATACCAGCTGGTGCGGCTGCAGAAGCTTGTTATTGAGCCACTTGTGATATCTGCGTTTCGAGCATTTTGTGATGGGTGGCTAAAGCGTCTACTTTGCTGGTTAGCTGTTTAATCTGCTCGCTAGTGTGTATGTTTTGATTCAGGAATTCTTTGTTCGTTTGGACTTGAGTAGCTATGAATTTTTCTATCATCAGTTCAAGATTTGATTTTTTAGGGGCAGTCGGGGCAGCTACGGCTGGTTTCTGATATCCTGGCGGAGCAGCAGGTGCTTGCAAGGCATTATCACTTTTGTAGGAAAAGTTTGGGTGGTTCCTCCATCCTGGGTTGTAGGTATTCGGGTAAGGGTTACCTTGAGCGTAGTTTACTTGGTCTGGTGGAATTCCTGCCAATAATGGGCACTTGGGCGCATTATGAGTGGCGATTCCACATAACTCGCAATTTGGAGTTACATCAGCTACGGTTGCAGGTGGTGTTACAGTTAGACTGTCGATTTTCTGCGTTAAAGCATCCACCTTAGCGTTGAACTTTTCAAGACTGCTGATCTCGTACATCCTAGCTTTTGTTGGTTTCTCTGATGGAGTTCTTTCACCTCCTCATTGGCAATGGTTCTGAGACATGTTTTCGATAAGTTGATAGGCTTCATCGTATGGCTTATCCATAAGTGCACCGCCTGCGGCGGCGTCTACTGTTAATATGGTGTTATACAGAAGCCCATTATAGAAGGTATGAATTGTCACCCAGTCTTCTAAACCGTGGTGAGGGCATGCTCTCATCATATCTTTAAATCTTTCCCATGCTTTGTAGAGAGATTCAGCATCTTTCTGTCGAAATCCGTTGATTTGAGCTCTAAGCATAGCAGTTTTGCTTGGCGGAAAGTATCTTGCTAAGAAAACATTATTCAACTGTTCCCACGTCGTAACGGAGTTGGATAGGAAGGATTATAACCAAGCCCAAGCTCTATCTCTAAGAGAGAAAGGAAAAAGACGAAGTCTTATTGCGTCTGGAGTTACTCCATTTTCCTTCACTGTGTCTGCGTATTGTACAAACTTCGTTAGGTGTTCATTCGGATCCTCAGTTGCATTTCCTGAGAATTGATGTTGTTGTACAGCTAACAACAATGATGGTTTTAGTTCGAAATCGTTCCGATTGATAGCGGGGGCAACAATGCTACTATGAGGCTCTAGCTGAGATGGGGTAGCGTAGTCCTTCAGAGGTTTGTTCTGAGGTCCTTCAGCCATTTTCGATTCATCAACAGGTTCAGGAGTATGAGCTAAAAGATCGGGAATATTATGTTTTCGTTGATATTCAAGGATGCACCTTCTTAAGTGTAAGAAGTGCTCTAGTTCGGCGATTGGAGGTTGTAAGATATCGCCTTGTGAGCAAGTACTTGGCATACAATCGACGAACGAGTAAGGGAAATAAAATAGTTAACCTAGTCTATACTGCGTAACAAAGGGTTACACTATTGACTAAACGGGTCCCCGACAACGGCGCCAAAAACTTGATCGCGACTTTCCGAGTCTAATCGAATTAACTGCAAGTATACAGTCTGTCGCGTAGTAATAAAGATATCGAACCCACAAGGACTTGTAATCAATCTAGTATATTCGGACGTTACTGTTTTTAGCTAGGTTGTTAATGGTTTAAGGGGGAATATTCAAAAGTAAAGGCTAAGCTATAGAAAGGCTAAAAGGTTTCTTAGAATAATAATGCGGGTAATCGGTATGCAATGACATAGTGCTCCGAGGATTCGACAAGTTACCGGCGCGGTTAAATAATTTTCAAAATGGTTTTCAGAAGAAAATAACAGTTTAAATACTTTTGTCTCACGATGGTTGTTGACGCTAGTCGCAACTCTAAGGCGGAACGTATGCTTTCGCTATCCCGTTCGGGGTTAAAATTGATTTTTGAAAACCATTGAGATCTAATCTCTTTTAAAATCATTCGCTATGTTTAAAATAGATGCTCATTTTTTACTATCTGGTCCTAGCCGCAGCTTTTGCATGTCGGTTCATACCTTAGTGAATCTCCCACTGTCGTGGCGAGATTGCTTTAAATAAATTCTCGCTGTCACGATGAAGTTTAATTTAACAGTTTTGGTTTAAAAACTAGAGCCAGAAACAAGTTTGAAAAAGAAAGATTACGCCGGTTATTATCGAACGTCATTCTACTAGTTCATTACATACCGATCGATGTGGTTTTAGCTAGACATAAAGTTTAAAGCATGCATAATTAAATTTAAAGAGCAGAACGCGTAAACATACATATTAAAGCAAATATAATGAATTTATAATAACGAAACCTGTAAATAATTCTGGTTTGACACTTGGATAATCCTCCACAATGTCGGCATAATTACTGTTGTGACGAATGATTGTACGAAAAAGTAAAGAACATAAATTAAAACTAAATTCTAGAAAGGAAACAAAAGAAAGGAAGCAAAGCAGAAAAGAAACAAAATAAGAAAATATCTCTGGTATTAAATCCAGCAGCACTTCGTGGTCTTCAATGCGGCTCCCCTATTTCAGTCCCCCAAGCTCTCCCTTTATAGTGAATGAATTGTATGTGAACTGCTTTTGGAAGTGCATTTGAGGGTTAGAAAATCCAGGAAGTCGTGCATTTGTTTTGGGCTTCTGTTTGAACGTTTTAGAAAGTGGACGTTATGCAGAAATTGTGGGTGTGACGGTCGTCAGGGAGCCATGACGCTCGTGAAGGCCATGACGGTCGTGAGGGAGTCATGACGGTCGTCATGCTTGTGACGATCGTAAGGGGCCTGTGACGACCGTCATATCAGCAAAGTTTATTTCTGCTACTTTTCTCGTTCTTTTTCTTCTATTATATGTCTTTTAGTGCTTGTTTTCCTCATCTTGCTTCATTTGAGTAATGACTTCATAAACCTGCAAAACACTTAACAAACGATGCGAATGTGGTACGAAATCGAGGCGAAATCGACCGTTAGTAGCATGAAAATATGGCATTTTAATATATATGTTTTCGCGTTATCAGATTCTAACAGTTATAAGGCATAACTATGCAGAAATCTAACGTTAGAATCTTTCGTAGATAGCTTCAAACTTGTCTCTTCAGATTTTAGACAAATCAGCCTCTAAACTTATGATAACTCCTTGTTGAATTAGTAATTCAGAAAGAAATCGTCCAAAAGGAATGAATAAAATCTTTCCCCTATGAAAGGAAGAAAGAGTCTTCTTCAAATAGTTAAACATAACTTGAGGAAGATCAATCTGCAAGTCTGAATTAAGAAGTAGAAGCAAATCTTTTTCAATAGGGTCAACAAGGTATAAATCCTTATCCTTAGGAAGTAAGTTTGAATTCATAATCAGACTCCAAACAACAACATTAGGACGGAGATATATGACCACTGATGTATTAGATGGATCTACAAATATACGCCATGTAGGAAGATAGTGTTCCCAAACAAGAGTTCCTTGGATTTCTCCAATTTCCTCATAATTAATCACATTAGTAATCGTTTTAGAGGTTACTATTATAGAACACCAGTTACTTTAGAAGGAATAACACACTCAGAATTCAACTCAAAATGGAAGCATTAATCCAAAACTCTTTGACATGATCTAGATAAGTGAAACCACTGAGCATCTCAAAGAATCCATTCCATCCTTGTTCACACACAATTTTACAAAAGTTAAAGCCTAACTTAAGCAACTCCTCAAAATCCACAAAATTTTCATTGATGACTACCATTTGATTTAAATAATAATTAACTAGGAAACCCATCTCAAGTTTGGCTTGATCAACACACAATCATAGAGAAAATAAAAATAAAAATAACTTAACAAGATTCCTAAAAGAATAAGAATCTTGTCAGAAGAAGGAAGAAATGATGTTTCAAAAGACAGGGGATAGTGACAATAAGTATCCAAAAGAAAACATCATTACCCAAAGGTTCCTATCCAGCATATTTCTTGAATCCACTATATTAATTTCACCTTTATGAAAATTTAAGTATTATAAAAGTATTTGATAACCCTTTTACTTAAACTGCTTTATTAGAAGTAAAGAATCCTATTCTGAATCTCAGAATCTGACAACTTTCAGAAGCTATCATCCATCAGAGTCTAGTAGAACCAAACTGAGAAATAGAGATATCTTCTGTCAGTCATAAGTCTCTAAGATTCTATTCATATCCAACACTTCCTCTTGAAACAAGAGTCATGAGTGAGATGAATATTGAATTGTTTCCTTTAGCAACTAACAAACAGCAATAACATCACAAAAAGTGAGGAAACTGTTTCCATAAATATGGCTATCATCTAGGTTAATGAAATAATCAGTATAGGTAAATACCACATTGTTTCTTCTTAAAGATTTCTGAAGATCCTTTCAAAGGAGCTTCTCTAGAAATCTAACAGAAACTTTGTATTAACATCTACACAAATATCTCATTGAACCAAAGGATAAGCCAGAAAAGAACAAGCATACCCTTTTTTTTTGTTATTTTCTCGGTCAGACACGTATATGTATTAAGACTTGACCATAGAGTTTGAACACCGCTTTAAGTGGATTCTGATTCAATGGTTGTTAAACCAATGACTCCACTAATCTCACTAAACTCAGTACATCTAGCACTTGAGTCTGGGTTGTGGGCTCTTCTTCCACCAAATGTTGTAAACAACCTTTGATAAATGCCACTGAAGATGCCTTTGCTCCTTTCTTTGATATCTGCAACAAATACATTTAAATCATGACACTCATATTTCTATGAGACCATATATAAATGTTCAGACATGCTTTCCTTTGTCTTATGCCACATTCTGATAGAAGTACCATGATTCACTCTAGAGTATCAGTCTAGAATAAACCGTAGTATGAACAAGATCTTGTTCTCAGCAAAATAATTAATTTCATTTTCTTGACTCAAGAAAATGAAGTCTTTGATAAGCAAAGAACCATATGATGTTAGCTATCAGAGAATAACATAAATCAAATTAAATCACCATTAACTAATTTCCTGCAAAACACAGAAAAATTGAAGGTTTCTTATAAACTTGTCTTTTAATACAAATTTCATGATGGCCCTCAATCAAGGAGCAATGGAGTCTCTTAAGATATCACCTTAAAGAGCAAACTCCTTATTATCAAATATTGAAGCAAGATAGGTTTGGCATAATCTCTTTCTCTTTAATACTTGATTTTCATTTCAGGACTCAGATGCTTCTTCAGAAGCAGTAATGATTGGCAAAGTCAAATTACTCTTTTATCTGAATCCTGCATTAATGTCATTTTCAAAAGAATATGCAGTGAAGATTAAATGACATTAGGTTCTGGTAGTGTTTCTCCTTGCTTTCAGATATGGGAAATCAGTTGAAATACAATTATTTCATAAGCTTCTGAAGTTACTCTTCTATCAACAAATATTATAACCTACCCAGCTAGTTAAGAAGTACTTCTGACAAGAAATATAAGTTCCTTATCATCAGACACTTCAAAAGAATCAAGCTTTAAGAAAGGTGATTTGTTGGATAGCTTTTCATCATCTAATTTCATTTCTTTTCTTCGAAGATTTGTAAGACAAACCAACAGACTATAATAAATTCAATTTGTACAACTTCTTGAATAATTATAACCTCAGGTTTGAATCTAAACCAATCTTCTCAGAATTTTCTTGAAAAATCAGATGAAGTGTAACTAGACAAACTTCAAAATGGATTCCCAAAAATCTGAGCACAAGGATTTAAAGATAGTATGAGCATCAAACATATCAATGATGTTGACATACTCAGAAGTGAGACAGAGCACCTACCAGAATGCAACTACCTATGAAGATATTCAATAAGCTTCTTCTGAGCTGGTGATAGAGACTTTCAAATATATTATCTCTACACCATCAACTTCTATAGTAATACCTTTTTCAAGGATATTTTATAGACCTTAAGAACCCTTTTTATCAAGACCAATGCGTTAAAAAAATATTTTACTTTTCCATCATTTAAATTCAGTAGAATCACCCTTTGAATATGGTAAGAAAAGCAGTATAATGTTTTTCATGTGGCATTTGGTTCCTTTTTGAAGGAAAGCCTTTGACGGACATACTTTTCTTATTGGATCATTATTTGCGCCACTGTTAAGTGTTATGCACAGAACAGGCTCTGATACCAATTTAAGGTGATAAAACTACACAAGAAGAGGGGATCGAATTGTGTTTTCCATTTTCTTAGTTTGCATCTGATCAGAGTTCAGAATCTAAAATGGTGTTTAGATTCCGGTTAATTCTTAGCAGCAGAATGTTAACAGAAGCAAATAAATAATAGCAGAAGACACAGGTTTATATCGGTTCCTCCCCTAACTGAAAGTTGTCCAGTCCCCTTGCTTGATAAGAGATTTTCAGTAAAATCAAAACATGATTACAATCTCTTATGCATTATGCATAAGACGTTACAACTGCTCAGACCCAAGGTCCAAGACTTCTGCTCTAGCTCCTCACTCGAGACTTCCTGCTCAAGTTCTATGAAACCAACACTTACTTGCACAGGTCCTCAACCCAAGACATCTACTTCAAGTCCCATGAAACGAGCCTCCACTTGCACCTCCTCAGCCAAAACTTACTGCTCTAGGTTCCATGTACTGAGCATTCCTGCTCAAGCCCCTCAGACCCAAGACTTCTGCTCAAGGTTCCATGAAACGAGCCTCTGCTTGCACCTCCATGGCAAAGAATTACTACTAAAAATTTCATGAACCGAGCTATCCTGCTCAAGCCACACTAGCTCAAGACTTTCCTACTCAATCGATCTACTTGATTAAGAATTTTACTGCTTAAGCACATAGCAAGAGACTTACGTGGATCTAGCATCTTGGCTCGAGACTTCCTAGCTTGTATCCCAATGATACAAGACTTCTGCTTAATTAATTTTCTTGAATAAGACTTGAAATTTTGGTATCAGATATGAGATGTCAAAAGAGATATCACGACTCTGATATCTGAACAGTTACCAATATATGAACAAGATAAAAAGCAGTTAACAATAGTAAAAAGACACAAGCAATTGTTAACCCAGTTCGGTGGAAACACACCTACGTCTGGAGGCTAACAAGCCAGGAAGGAAATTCACTAAATAGACTTAGTTTGAAGATTCACAACAAACTCTCTCTAGTTTACAATCTTCGCATCTAATCTCTACCCTTGCAATTTCTACCTAAGACACGCTTAGATATGAGACACCTCTCACCCCCCTCAATCACAGCAGTGATAAAAACAGATTAATAAAACATAGAAGACACTTTTCAAGGACAATACTTGATCTTGCTTAAAGGCTTCAATCAAGAACAACACACTCGTGCTTAAAAGCTTAGAGTGGACAACTTACAACTCAAAGACTCATTCCAATTCACACATCAAGGTGATGAGTGAATGGCTCACAATTAACAATAACACAAGAAGGTAAAGACCTTATTCCTCAAGCAACACACTCTTACAACCCTAGCTTCTATACTCTTCAAAATAGGATTGTAAAGTCTTTATATAGTAACACTTTGAACGGGCTTGGGCTTTAGCAAAAACTACCTCTGATTTGATAAAATCAAATCAGATAATTCTTCAAATCTTTTCATAATTAACATCATAGAAATAGAACCAAAACAGATTTCATCAAATCAAATCAAATCACACTTCAAATCTTTTCAGGATTTTCTGCATGAAAATAGAACAAAAGATTCCACAGTACTCAACGATTAACTAGCAGAAGCTCTTTTGAAAAAAAGAAGATCTCCATGTTGATTTCACCAGCAGAAATACTTATCATAAACTCACACAAGGTTGCACAAAAACACAACAGATAAAACATAACATTCTCACTGAATGTTTTGTTCACAAATGTCAGGACATCATGCTTGACATCATGAACTAAAACCCTGCAACATTAAGAATAACCACCTACAGAATGCTAAGATCATATGTCAAGACGTCCTATAGGACATCTTGTGATAACACCAAGTTTTACCAAAATTGTTGCCAATCAAGAACTAACAAGACTTTCACAGCTCAAGCACATAGAAAGAGACTTATGTAGCTCAAGCATCTTGGCTCAAGACTTCCTTGCTTGTATCCCAATGACACAAGATTTTTATTTAAACTGTTGAACCAGCTCAGTAGAATAGATAACAAGGTGTACCTGATACAAGTATCAGAGGTACGGGAAATCAGCATAACAAAGACCTAAAGCTCTTATGATTTCTAAGATATACAATGTGTAACAAATCTTAAGGCTTTTACAATTGCAACCTACATTAGAAAAATATACATATATATTGAGTTGATAATTGATGATCTTGCTACTCCTTCTGGTTGATCCTTGTTAAAGATTCAGTTTGAACCTTTAGCCATATTTATAGCCTTTTCAAAAACTGGCCTTTGAGGAGGTAACTTGATCGAGAGTCTTTGATGTTACTCCATAGTACAAGAGTCGTTAAAGATAGATACACCAGAAGATCTTAATCTTATGTGTAACATGTTTAACCTTTGAGTCTTCAAGAGATTATGTAATACTATAGCCATTGAGAGTAGATATCCATAAAGCATCTTAGCCTTTCTTGAGCCTTGCAATTTGTAGACTCTAACTGACAAACTGATTTGACAATACAACTTTCTTTTTTGCAGTACGGACAGCTTCAGCTTTATCACCAATTCTGAATGGTATCGGAAGCCAATTTACATTCACTAAGTATAGAGACAATAATGTTGCTTCTTTTGATGCTGAGACCTTCAGCTTCAGAGTCCTTTTCAGACATCACTTAGTAAGCATTTTTTAGATTCTTCCACCAGAAGCTAACAATGCGGCAACTCTCAAAGTGTGCTTAATCTAGAACAAATTCTGATAATAATATTTACAAGTATAAGAACCTGCGTTCATGTAACATACATCAAATAAACCATTATTCTTTCAATACTTTATTTTCATCAAAACCCTAGAAAAATATGTCATTAACAAATCTTGTTCTAACATACTCTCGATTGTGGGAGGAACCAGGATAAATGTTTGTACCTATCTTTCTTTCCTTTCTACCTCTGAACTATTTTAATCTGCTACTAAACACTTAACACAATTCAACCCTATATTCTTGTATTTTTCTCACCTTCAATTGATCTACCTAGTTGAATGCATCTGTGAAATCTGACGTGAGTATAGTCAAAGAGTCATCTCCATATCCCTTGCTCAAATTTCTGTTGGCACCGTATAAATGACCTCAGTACAACCTGATACCCCGAACCTAAAATAGAACTCATTAAGATATCGTGTCACATCTTTACTGACCCATTTCATTCCAACCTTGAATACCAACCGCCTCCAACCATCAGACTTTAATAACATCGTCAAGGGCGGAGAGGCAACAAACTCGACCAAACTCATCAAGCATCTCCCTCCCAACTATAGGTTATCAACTATAGTGATTGCACATAAGATATATTTGGACACAATAGAACCTTCTCCACATAATGCATCTAATTAATGTTGTGTTCATAAACCATCTCTACCACATGACATCCCTTTGTGAAATAACTTAATGCACTTGAAGATAATATCAACTTCAGCCATTGGAGGAACTTTAGAGAACAAGGTGGTTGACATGGAGAAATTTGGTTTGTATGAGTGTGTAGCCTCCAAAGCCTTCATAGTATATGCATTATAAGGGGCTACACTAGATTACCCGACACTTTCATAGTATATGTCTTCCCTAGATAAAATCTGGCCATCAATCTGCCCTTTTTCTTGCTTTTAATCTGACCCGTTCGTTTGCCTTCTCATATATAAAGATAGAGAAAAGAGGTGGGATAAATTTTTTAGTTATTTCGCAGATTGAGTTTCTCTTGTCACTTCGAGTTTTCCTTCTTATTTGAGAGCACTTACTCCCAAGAGTAAGCGCCATCGCACGTCCATAAATTTGAAGTGCCAAAGCTTTGATTTTTCATCTTCCTTTCTTATTTCAGGGCCGTTTCCCTTCTATTTCAATGTACTTTCTCTTCTCCTCAACTTTTACTCATATTTTTATCGCATCTTTATTATGAAGAGTGGTAACCATATTATCATCAAAAGTGACTCAGAGGATAGTGTTTCTTCATCTTCTAGAGGGGGAATGAAGTTTGATTCACATTACTTTCCTTTTGTCAATAGAGGTTCCGAATCAGGAATCATCGTATATAATGATGGTTTGTAAATAAAGGATTTTTTTGGAATCTCCGTCAGACGACACTCCATTCATGAACACTTTATAATTCATTTCCATGTGGACTATAGTGAGGTTGGGAACCTTTCTGAGAGACCGATGCCTCCTCTTGTCATAACCGAGGCAGAAATAAAGGTTGTTCATCAAAGGAGGGAACATGTCGGTCGTTTTTTTCAAACATACCGAGATTCGATTGGTCATGATCCCAACGACGCTGATATTGCTCGTCACTTATAGTGTGAAAGGCGCCATGATGTTGTGTCTTAGATCAATCCTAGCGATAATCATAGAGTTCATGTGTTGGCTCGTAAGGGTATTTGGATAATAGAGCCTACCAATGCAAGTAGGTATCATAGGGTGGGCGTGAAAATAGTTGGGAGCCCTTTCATCTTGAACACCACCGAAGCCATAACTCGAGCCAACAACATAATAGGAGATAAAACAGATTTGGAGATTATACCAGTAGGTCTGGATCAAATAGTGTGTAGCTCTTTTGAGGGTTGCTCGACTCCCCTGTATGAGTGTCTCTTCACCAGATTAGGGATGCATCTACCCTTCTTTAATTTTGAGGCAGTTATGATAAACCAACTAAAAGATGCCTTGTCGTAACTTCATCCTGGAGCTTGGGCCTTCATATCAGTTTTCCAACTTGGTGCTGGCTATAAGTCTTGGAATCTTTCATTGGGTATTTTCTTTGAGTTTTTCTCTATGCTTCGTACTTCGACGTATGATGCTCGCAATCAATGATTGATCTCTTACAATCCGCAAGCACCTTAGTTTTGCCATTTCGTTTCTATCTAGGGCGATTTTCTGATGCGTTTCGTATCTGTGAGACATGTAACTCTCGAGGCGCATTTGGACTACTACTCGTCTTCAGATCTGATGGGAGATGTTCGCTATTGTAGAAGCAATTTTCAAAAATATTAGTCTGGGCTCATTTTTACCGGCTAATCGCTTTTTATCGCTTTGGGTGAAATTCTTTGTCTTTTAAGGAAGTAAAAATGAAAGAATATTTACATTCATGGTACCAAGGGCTTGGATATGAATAAGGGTTTGGTCCCGATGAAGGGCTTTACTTAGAGCAGAAGAAGATGTGTATAAATACTCATGTTATCCTTTGTTCTTCTGAATATTCCGAGAGACAGAAGCTCTTTGGTGAGGTTGGGGATTCGAGCGAATTTTTTAACCAAACAATTTTTGCTTTTGCCGATAACATGAATCAGTTGAGTCAATTATGGAAAACTCTAGAGTTTGCAAATGACCAAAGTCTGATTGTTGGGTCATCTATCCTGGCGCTGTTTGCATCTATTGTTGCTTCTGTTTCTCTCCTTGATGTTTAGGTTCCTGGTGTTGCGACTGTTTTAGGACGGTCCTGGTTCCAAACCCTAAATTGGGTCAGTCAGATGCTGACATAGTTGATTTATTTACTCGGAGAGCTTCACTTTCTCCTTCCCCCACTAAGAGGGTTCAAAGTGACAGTCTGTCCACTCCAATAGGAGAAGGTTCTCCTAAACAAGCTCGTTTAATGGAGGACGGTGAGTGGGATACTCTGACTTATTTCTTCCAGCTTCTTGCTATTCTTCCTCCCCAAGTACCTAATACCCCTGAGGAATTTGCTCTTGTTGTGGCCGCTGAGGACCTAGATTTGGTCTGGTTTTTATCTGCAATTAATAGGTGGGGCCTTTTTATAGATGCTTCATGTACCTTTTTTATGACCGTACCCCTTATTTCTATTATAGTTGTTGGCCAAGATGTTGTTCTGGGCTCTGGAAAGCTTTTGAAGGAATTAGATGATATGAAGGAGAGATGTGAGGTCCTTGAGCATAAAATTGTGACGCTGGGAAGGAGTTAGTTGTGCTTTTTGAAAATGT
Source organism: Lathyrus sativus (assembly GCA_963859935.3). NCBI lineage: Eukaryota > Viridiplantae > Streptophyta > Magnoliopsida > Fabales > Fabaceae > Lathyrus > Lathyrus sativus. The sequence goes on from OZ012741.1 coordinate 564,154,307, forward strand.
ATATGCCATTAGCTATTTGCAAGAAGATGCAGATCGGTATGGCCATCGTCCATTTTGTCTACTCGGATACGGGAGCTGAAGGCTTCTCCTGCTAATGGGAAGATACACAATAAGGAAGTTCCTAAGCATGTGGAAGGAGCATGTCAGACATTCGAAGTGGACTAGAAAGCTCTTCCTCAGAGGAAGGAGGATCGAGCCAATGGTTTAAGGAGACTTGAAGAAGAGGTTTTTAATGATAGGAAAAAGTCTCAATAATATCTTGAGCGAGCAGTGAAGGCTCCGGGAATGGTTAGGGACGAGATGTTGGAGCAGGCTCGAACATTCTGTCCGGACCTCACTATTATTGCTGACCAACTGAACCCTTTAGCCAACCAGTTTAAGAAGGAACTGGATGCCAATGATTGAGTGTTGTTTTGTTCTTTTTCTTCTTGTTTGCTTCTGGAATATTTGGCTAGGCTTTTGTGCCTAAGCTTGTAAATTATATTGTTATATATTAATTTTAATTTTTATCTTTGCATGTTTATGCTTTTTGGCATAATGTTATTTCTTTCTCAGATGTAGTAATTGCCAAATTTGGATTCGAGGAGGATTTAGATCCGAGGATCACTGAGGATTCCTTTCAAAATCATGCATTTTGCGTTATTGTTTGTTGTAAAAGGTGATAAAAGATAGTTGCTTAAAGTGTAAATGGCCTTAAGTATTTACGGAGACATGTAAGGCTGTTTTGCTCATATGTGAGTTGCATTGATTTGTACGTAGCACGATGATAGAATGTCGAGGTAACAACTCATGGATGTGCTCGGAATCATCTTTAATAGAGGAAGCATTTTTGTAATTTGGAGTGTCGATATGTCAGACTGGAAATGATGGAACTTGATTTCAGCTTCGGGTATTTATGCTCTCAGTAGTTACTATAAGTATTTATTGATGAACCATCTAGATGCAAGTTTTCCTTAATCACATTCGTATCGATAAGTTATAAGTCTGGTTAGTCATGGTGGTGTTTTGAATTATACTTACAGATGAAGTGCATGAAGCTGGCTATATGCGACCAAGTTTTAAACTGCGCTCCGCGTTACAGTGGATCTTACCTGGTCAAACGTAGATGAACCTCGTCCCTACCCTGGAGGGTATGGCTCAGATTGAGGTGGACGTCTTCAAGGTTCACCATGCCCGCGCTCGAATTTTCTAAATCCAAAGGGTGATGGACACGACATTCCTCTTGGGGGATTTTTAACCTCGTTCGCATCTGGGCTGAATTCTCCCTTAGATTTTGATGAGGTCCGAAAAAAGGTGTGCTTGGCAGAAATGAAACCGCGACTTCTCTCGGTCGAGGGTGACACCACGACGGTCGACCCAGATTTACGAATCTGAACATGAATCTGAAGGTGTCTCGGCCCGCTTCTCCGGCCTTTCGAGGTTGATTCCTCTAGTCGACTAGGGTGTTCCCATACATAATCTTGATATGAGGCTTCCATTGATGTCATTTTTAGACGGCTTAGAATAGACGTAACTACTTTCTCGATGTTATGTCGGTGTTTGATGAATCCAATGATGTAGATCTAAGATTTTGGCTTTGTGAAACTTGAATTTCTTTATCGGAGATCTCTTCTATACTCAGACCTGAGAATCAAACGTGAAATCATAGGAATCAGAAGTCGATTCCCATAATTGGTACAACTATTCCATTGCATAACTAGAAATAGTGATGATTACAGAAACTACAGTGGAATAAAGATTATGATGTTCTTTGTGGATGTGACACTGTGGATTGAAAGCTGCGATCACGGTGCTTCTTGAACCAAAGGTATTGGTGCTGATACAACCCTGATATATGATGTTTTTATCTCCGATATGGTGGACCTAAGGGGGTACCTACATGGTTAGCACTCCAATGCCCAAGTCAGTTAGGGTTCAAAATAGGTGATATTGAAAGTGGAGATTAGAGATTGGGTCGTACCTTATAACCTTTTACGAAGATATTTATACCTTGGTGCTAGTGGAGTAGGCTAGGTAACGAACCTCATGTCATTGGGCTTTTTACCGATGAGGAGTAATGGAACTCTGATCTTTTCTCGGCACGGAGCTAATGATCTCGATTGTTGGTTGACACAAACCGACAGGTTTTGGATCTTTGGCCAACATGGAACAAGATACATCTTTTCAAAAAATTATGATTTTGACTATGTTTTGATCTTTAATAATGTATGTTTATGTTATAGAATGTCAAAATTAGTCTTTTGGTTTATAAAAAATAATTTTAAAAAAAAACTTGTGATATTTTGAAAAACATTTTTGTAAAGTTCTTTTCTGAAAATACAAAGAAAAAAATCTATTATTTAAAGTTTAAAAAAACAGGACCATACTCACATTCCACCTAAGGGTGTGCATAAACTACATATGCACTCATATGGTCAATATGAATAGAAATAGGCTATGCCTAAGTCTAACCTATTAAAAATTCAATGTCTAACTCTTACTTGTGGTCTATCATAGACTTGTTTTAAAACCTATGGTTAACCTTTTAGAAGACCTGATTGTCTTATTACCATACTCAAAATCCTGTTTCATTTGAATATTTATAAACAGACAATTCAAATAAGGTTTATATAGACTAAAAAATTAAAATATCAATGATACCAAATATTTGATTGAATTGAGTTATTCGATTTTACCTATTAGCATAAATTTTGTGATACTATTTGTTTAAGAGAACTTATCAAAACAACTTATGATATTGTTCGTAAGATTTTTTCAGCTTATTTTCATAAACTCTTCAAGATAACTAAGCTTTATTTTTGTATTTTAATTCAAATTACAAAATAAAATATGACAACAATAATAAATTTATTCATATTTATTTAAATAGGTCGATCTGATAAACTTAAAAAGTTTTTTTTTTATAGTTTGTTATCTGACATTTTTAACCAAATAGGCTTATAAAAAAGTCTAGGTCTTTTCTATTTAAAAAAAAAGGTTAATACCAATTCTCCCCATGCCATATAGGCGCATTTTGAAACCCCCTCCCACTGTAAAAAAAAAGTTGCATGGATTCCCCTAACATTTGAAAAATATCTCTCTTTAAATTTTTGTCAGACCAACTCATCAAAAATGATGATATGGCAGCGATTTTTTTTATTTTTTGATTTTACTTATTATCCACATGTGTCAAATGAAAGGTAACATGACGAAAATACCTTTCACTATTTTTTTCCTTGGATATCTAATCCTCTTTCTCCTTTTATCTTCTCCTTCGTATCATTGTTTTCTCCCTCCTGTTATTCCAAACGTCAACCACCTTGAAACAATGACACAACCATGTGAAACATCGTTCCTTCCTTCATACCCATACTCGACCATAACTCCCTACCACACAACCACATCGCCTCCTCAAACTTTATCACCAAAACCAAGCTTCCAAACAACCATAACAAACAAGTCTGAAGTGAAAAACAAAAAAGAAGAGAGAGGTTGGATCAGAAAGGCCTCGGGATTTGGTTCCACCCACACAGATCCACCACAGCCGACGCCAAAATTTATGTTTGTGTTCACCCCCTCTTTGCAATATTTCTCCTACACGTCTCTAAATCTCCCTGTCACTAGAACTCCCTCATCAATAAACTGTCATTGTATGAAACTCATCCACATCTGCCACGAAATATCTTCAACAACCCCTGTTGCACCATCTCACCTCATTCTCTTCTCTAAAACCAAACTCACCTCCACCATAAACCCATGATCCATTCAACAAACTACAAAACCACCGCTTAACCTCATATCCATGCACACTTTTCTTTCTCAATCGTTTGCTTCACTTCCACAACAGCCTTAATACAACACCATTAACCTTCTTCACTGTTCTCTCGTTGACTTTAGAAAAGAAGAAGAAGGAAATCTAATCCGTGTTCACCTCGATTCAACCACGAAAACAACCATGCAAAACTTTGTTCCACCCTTAACCTTAACTCTCTATCTCCACTATAAACCATCATCCTTCAACAACACAACAACAACTTCGAAGGAACAAGAGGGAGAGACATCCGTTCTAGAAGAGGATGTTGGTTTGATTTCTCCTTATTTTAAGATAACATCGTCAAGGAGAAAACAATGATACGAAAAAGAAGGTGGAAGGAGAAAGAGGATTAGGGATCCAAATAAGAAAATAGTGAATGATATTTTCGTCATGTTACCTTTCATTTAACACATGTGGAAAATAATTAAAATCAAAAAATAAAATAAAAACGTTGCCGCATCATCATTTTTGATGAGTTGGCTTTACAAAGGTTCAAAGAGAGATATTTTTCAAATGTTATGGGAATTCATGCAACTTTTTTTATGGGGAGTTTTCAAAAAATGTCTATATGGCAGGGGGAGAATAGGTATTAACCCTTAAAACAAAGACTGATCTGACCTGAACTCATGTAAACTTGGTCGTAGATCCTTTTAGTTGGCATAACCTATTACCACCCCTACTCGTAGTCTATTTATGTAATCTAAGAACTTTGTAGATATTTATTAGAAATATAAGCATGTCCTCATAATTCATAAAAGTAGGTTCTAATGATTCCAGTGATAATCCTTTCCCTAGAAAATTAAAAGTAAATTTGTTTATGCTTTGTCATCTCATGAAAATCTAGATTGTAGGTGAGGTGAAAAGATCATATATCATCACGCACAAGTCCCATCAAACCAATCCACAAAACTAAGTTTGTGTAGTAAATACTTCAACTACAAGAGCTCACGTGTGAAATGAGCCATGGATCAATATATAACATATCTCCTTGAACATAAAATGAAAAATTGCTTATGTCTTTTCAACGAAATTAAGTCTTGACCAATGGAGATATAATAACCTAATTTAGAATAAGTACACTTGCATCTCATGCCCAATCAACATTTGAATGTCTAATAATATTATTGTTGTCTATATAGTACAAACAATCCCATTTCCAGGTGACCTTCGATGTACTTAAGAATTTGAACAAATGAACCTTAATTGTTTTGTTTTCACATGGAGAGTTAAGAAAATGGCTTACTACACCGACTGCATTATATATGCCAACTCTAATCATGGTGAGATAACTCAATTTTATGACATTTGATAACTCATTATTTGTGAGATATTTAAACTTCTTATTCTTAAATTGTAGGTTAAATTAGACCATGAATCAAAGTCATTTATTCATGTTTTGTGTTATCTTAGTTAAGTTAGGATAAAGCATAATAAGGGCTCCCTTTTATCAAATTTATGTGTTTTGTGCTTGTGCAAAAGTAGCTCACATGACAAGTTCTATCACACTAGGAATCAAGGAACACCACCTAATATGCATTGAGCCAAAAGATACCTGTATGAGCTCTCAACTTCAGTAATAGTACTGGTGTGGATTTAAGTTATTGTGTGACTTAAAAATTTGTTCCTTAGCTACTTGTGCATTTCTTTTGAGGTTGTATGCATATACCACAAGGTCATGTATTGACCCCATCAATCACGACAAAATTCATCACAAAAACCCTTTAGATGAAATTTACTAATTAGATCTTAATTAGAATTTTCTCATATGTGTTAAGCTTTCAACCTTTAATTCATCAATCTTAGATTTGAACCTGTAAAAATTTCATTCAATACTAATTTTTGCTCATGACTATTCGCAAGTTTTGAATTAGAAATCAACTTAAATTAATACAATATTTGTGGGATGATACTCTTACTTTTATCACTTGATGTACTCCATTATATATACTTGCACATAAAGAGAAAATTCACACCAACAAATTTATGATATCTACTTGAATCTTTATGGGTCTTTGTGATTAAGAGAAAGCCTTACAATAAGGTTCATACATGTATCAACTTGTTTGTAATATGTAAGACTTGTCTCCTCTCCTCCCAAATATCAAGAGCTTAAACTCCCTTTGATATATATATATATATATATATATATATATATATATATATATATATATATATATATATATATATATATATATATATATATATATATATATATATATATATATATATATATATATATATATATATATATATATATATATATATATATATATATATATATATATATATATATATATATATATATATATATATATATATACACACACACGCACGCACATACATTTTGTAACATCAATTTTACAACGCCATAGTGTTAACCGTGGTAATAGTTTATTTCTGGACGTTTTTTTGTATTTACTAGAGGACATGTCACAATGGTCAAATGAAGTAACCATGGTGAAAAGGTACACGGGGTGAAATAGTTTGATCCCAACACCTACAATTAGCCATTTATCATGATAAAAATGTTATTGGTCTTGTATATAACCACATATTTTATTCATAACCGTGATGAAAGGTGATACTTTATTTATATATAACCAAAGTTATCTGTTGCTTCAGTACATAACAACTGTCTCTCTCAAAACAAAATCCTAACAGCTATTTCACTCGTCTCTCTTAAAACAAAACCCTAACAACTCTTTCACTCGTCTATCTCATATGGGAACCCCAAAAGGAAACCATAACAACAAATATTAGCCAATGAATATTTTCATGATGTTTGAACTTCCTTCTTGTTTTGACTTGTAGGTATGAATGCTTCTTTAAATAAAGAGGACAAAGATAAATTTAGCCTTACAAACTTGTGTCAAAGATCCAGAATTATACCCATTTAAATTATACACAATTTTGTATGTCTAAATTTATCTTCATCCTTATTTAATTGATAACAAGCCTTTATAGGATATGTATGGTATGTTCCTGAATCATTTTATGTCTTGATATGTTTGTTGTATCATTTTTGTTGTTTATGGTTTGTTGTTAATGAATATTTTTTTTATGAATGTTATTGTTAATGTTTGTTTAAAAGATGAGTTTATTATATATTATGTGGTTTGAGTATTTTTCCAATCCCTTACCGAATATATAACTTTCTAAAACTGTATTAAAAAATTATGATATGATAGATAAAATTGTATTAGAAAATAAGCACGTGTTCGATTCTTGACAAGAATTATTCGCATTGTTAACTACATGGTGTTCTTTGACCGTTAAAACTTTGTTTAATGATTGTAGATCTTCAATCACCACTCTCTCCACCTCTAATTTTTTTTGCAAAGTAAATAGTATTTTGCAAAAATAATTAAAGGTGAAGACAGGGGTGGTTGAAGAACTAGGATCATTAAACCAAGTTATTAGTGTCAAAGAATAAAATACAAATAAGGACTTGAAGAACTCTTGTCAAGCATTGAACGTGAACTTATTCTTCTAATATAACTTAATTTGTCATATTATAATGTTCTAGATTGAAAATTTATATGTTTAGTAAGCATTAGCGAAATAAGCATTCCACATAGATTATAGTAAACTCAGGTCTATATTTAATCACGATTGTTTAGAACAATCGTGATTAAATATGTTGCATTAAACAATATCACAATAGTTTTTTAAAATAACCTTTGTGGTAGGTAGTGTGTAACACCCCCTTCTATACCCCAAATAAATGCATATAAAACAATTAAGCACATACAAGTTATCAGAGTAAAAAGGTTTTATAATCAGGTATAAAAGAAGAATGCCACAATTTCGCCAATAAAACACTTTCACAATTTGCTCCATAAAATATGTAACATCTTCAATTTAAGCGGAAGATAAAATCATTTAATCAGTTCCAAATATTAATTCACGTGCACATAAGCTATCCAATTTAATATATATCATATCAGTTAGATTACAAAACCACATCAGCTGATACACCGCAATGTATCACAAAAGAATGACTATACTAGTCTAACTACCCGGTGTTACATATCAGAGCAGTAGACTCAAAAGAATGAAGACTATTCTTCACAAAAGGACTCCAGCATCCTAATCTGCAATGCCTCATAGAGCATTATAAAACAGCAGAAGGGTGAGAAATATAACCATAATAATCAAAGCATAAGATTATATATATATAGGTAATCATATAACACATATTCACATTTCTCACCACACTTCATTCTCTTAGTCATATATATTACCACACATGTATATATACAAACATGGATATCCACAAGCATTCCCACATTATGTATACACTTACAATTTCCACAATCTCATCATCCACACATAAGCATCACTTCATGCATATGTCATATATCAATGTGACTCAACAACTCAATGCAACTCATGCAATGCGGTACCGACTCTCGTTATCTTTTTTCGGTTTTTACATTAAACCGGGTCCACACTTCTAGACCGATAACCCGTTATCTTTTTTCGGTTTTTACATTAAACCGGGTCCACACTTCTAGACCGATAACCACAAAGGCCCGTCCTCTAAGCCTTCAAACCCACACTTCTAGGTTTGGGACAAGCCACTAGTTTCCACGAAACTAACAGACATTGCCTCTTGACTAAATGATGCATGTACAATCAACCACAACAAATGCACTTAAGACCGACATCTTAATCTCATGCATTTACATAATTCATCACTTCAAGAATTACACAATGATTGTACATACAACATATATCAAACATTTATCAATGTATTCATTTCACACATCATCATATTCAACAACAATGCACACATATCACATATGTTCCCATGCATTCACACCACAATCGCATACATATATGCACTCGCAATTCATTAGACGATACACATACATTTCTCATTGTATTCCCATGTGTCTCTAATTATCACAACAATCAAGGTATTCTCATTACAATACCAATCATACAATTATAAGTTATGCACACATATTCAAAATGTTCTCATGCATACTCATTACATAATTGTGCACAACAAATCAAACATCCACAACTCTAGGATTCACGCCCGAAGGCTACCCACAGCACATGTTATCGTAATAGTTCACATACTCATTCATAACATAGAAGTATAAACATATGCGAATCAACCAAACAATTCACCATTTGGATAACACAGCAAAGAAAATATACTGCCACATTCGCCTTCATTCGCCTGGCGAACCCTCGCAGCGAACCTTCGCCTGGCCTTCGCCTGGCGAACTCTCTCAGCGAACACTCGCTAGGCTTCGCCTGGCGAGACTTCCCAGCGAGCCCAAGTCAGTAGCTACTGACTTCATTCGCCACCATTCGCCAGCACCTTCGCTGGGCGAACCTTCGCCATCCCACTTCGCCTGGCGAGCCCACCAGCGAAGTCTACTGGGACTTAAATATAATTATTCGCCAACATTCGCTAGCACCTTCGCTGGGCGAAGCTTCGCCTTCGCTCGCCTGGCGAGAGCCAGCGAACCTGCGCAGAACAGAACCCTATTCTGTTCCTCCTCCACAATCCACCATCATCCAACTTCTCACACAACAAAATCAGTACAAACATCATACCCTCATGTTACCCGACTATTCTACGGCATTATTTCCAAGTTCCAACCGATTAAATCATCAATCTACCGATTATTCCAACTTTTGCCCTAATTGGAAAGTGATGAAAACTCTACCAAAACCCCAACCCAACATACATAACATCATACAATGATCAAATAGAAACATTTCTCACCCTTACCTCGATTAATCGGAGCTTTGATGTTGGTTCTTGATGATTTCCACTTTCCCTCTTCTTCTCTTCTCTTTCTCTCCTTTCTTCTTCTTTCCTCTTTCTTTCCAAATGTTTTTCTATCTTTCTTTTCTTTTCTCTCTTATATATATTTCCTTCATTTTCCTTCCTTCCAATTTTCCTTCTCAATTCTCTATTAATCCCAATTAATAAAAATTAATTTCCAACATTAATAAAATCCCACTAGATAAATTAATTACTACAATTAATTATTTAATGAAATTTGGGCTGTTACAACTCTCCCCCACTTTAGGAATTTTCGTCCTCGAAAATGTTACCTGATTCAAACAGTTCTGGATAAGACTCCTTCATCCGACTCTCAAGCTCCCAAGTAACATTTCCACCAGCCGGTCCTCCCCAAGCGACCTTTACTAAAGCAATCTCTTTACCTCGAAGCTGCTTCAATTTCCGATCCTCTATCCGCATAGGTGATGTCTCAACAGTCAGGTTATCTCTCACCTGCACATCATCTACTTGGACTACATGAGACGGATCCGCAATGTATTTCCTCAACTGAGATACATGGAATACGTCATGAAGATTAGCAAGCGACGGTGGTAAAGCCACACGATAGGCGACTTCTCCTATCCTTTGCAAAATCTGATAAGGACCAATGAAACGCGGCGACAACTTGCGCGACTTCAGTGCCCTACCAACACCTGTCATCGGAGTGACTCGAAGAAATACATGATCTCCCTCTTGAAATTCAAGTGCCTTCCTCCTCTTGTCATAATAACTCTTCTGACGACTCTGAGCAACTCTCATCTTCTCTTGAATCATCTTGATCTTATCAGTAGTCTGTTGAACTAACTCGGGTCCAACAACAGAACTCTCTCCGGACTCGAACCAACACAATGGTGTCCTACACCTCCTACCATACAACGCCTCAAATGGTGCCATACCAATACTCGAATGGAAACTGTTGTTGTAGGTAAACTCAATCAAAGGCAAGTAGCTATCCCAAGCTCCTCCTTTTTCCAATACACAAGCTCTCAAAAGATCTTCAAGCGACTGAATCGTCCTCTCCGTCTGACCATCAGTCTGAGGATGATACGCTGAACTCAAACGCAACTTAGTACCCAAAGCACTCTGCAGGCTCTCCCAAAATCTCGAAGTAAACCGCGGATCTCTATCCGAAACAATACTTAACGGAATACCATGCAGACACACAATCCTCTCAATATACAACTTAGCCAACTTCTCCAAAGGGTAATCCATACGCATAGGAATAAAGTGAGCAGATTTAGTCAACCTGTCCACGATAACCCAAATAGCCTCAAAATTACTCGGCGACCTCGGCAAACCCGATACAAAATCCATGGAGATACTATCCCATTTCCACTCAGGAATAAACAACGGCTTCATCAAACCCGATGGCTTCTGATGCTCAATCTTTGACTTCTGGCAAGTCAAACAAGAATACACAAATTCCGCAATATCCTTCTTCATACTAGGCCACCAAAATACTTTCCTCAAATCCTGATACATCTTAGTAGCACCCGGATGAATACTCAATCCGCTACGATGTCCTTCCTCAAGGATACTCTTTTTCATCTCAACAACATTTGGAACACAAACTCGATCCCGACATCTCATAATCCCATTCTCATCAATCCGAAAATCACCACCTTGGCCTTGGTTGATTAAAGTCAACCGATCAACTAAGCTCAAATCCGATTTTTGTCCTTCTCGAATTTCGTCCAAAATTCCACTTGTAAGCTTTAACATACCCAACTTAAATCCAAAAGAAGTCTTCTCACATACCAAGCTCAAATCCCGAAATTGCTCGACCAATTCTAACTCTTTCACCATCAATGCTGACATATGCAATGATTTCCGACTCAATGCATCCGCTACTACATTCGCTTTACCCGGATGGTAGTTCAAGCCAAAATCATAATCCTTCAAAAGTTCAAGCCATCTTCTTTGTCTTGCATTCAATTCCTTTTGATCAAAAAGATATCTCAAACTCTTGTGATCACTAAACACTTCAAATCTTGCGCCAAATAAATAATGCCTCCAAAGTTTCAACACGAACACAACGGCGGCCAACTCTAAGTCATGCGTCGGATAATTCTTCTCATGCACTTTGAGTTGCCTCGAAGCATAAGCCACAACTTGGTTATTCTGCATCAACACACCTCCTAAACCCATCAAAGAAGCATCACAATACACAACGAATGGTTCTTCCGGATTTGGCAGAATCAAAACAGGGGCTGTCGTCAACCTTCGCTTAAGTTCTTGAAAACTCGCTTCACACTTGGCGTCCCAAACAAAGGCTTGACCTTTCCTAGTCAACTGCGTCAACGGCAACGATAACTTAGCGAATCCTTCAATAAACTTCCGATAATAACCGGCTAAACCAAGAAAACTTCTGATCTCAAGAACTGACTTCGGAGTCTCCCATTGCGACACCGCTTCAACTTTCGACGGATCAACCGCAACACCATTACTCGAGATCACATGACCAAGGAAACTAACTTCCTTCAACCAAAATTCACACTTAGAAAGCTTCGCGAACAACTGCTTCTCTCTCAGCACAGATAACACAATATTCAGATGCTCGGCATGCTCTCCTCGCTCTTCGAATAAACCAAGATGTCGTCGATAAACACCACCACAAACTTATCCAAATAAGGATGGAAAATCCTATTCATGTACTCCATAAATACACCTGGTGCATTAGTCACACCAAATGGCATCACGGAATACTCATAGTGTCCATACCTCGTCCGAAAGGCCGTTTTCTGAATATCCTCAGCTTTCACACGGATCTGATGATACCCAGATCTCAAATAAATTTTGCTGAACACGCTTGCACCAACCAACTGATCCATCAGATCATCAATCCTTGGAAGTGGATACTTATTCTTAATAGTCACCTTGTTCAACTGTCTGTAATCCACACAGAGCCTCATAGAACCCTCTTTCTTCTTAACCAACAAGACCGGTGCACCCCACGGTGACACACTCAGACGAATAAACCTCTTTTCAAGCAAATCCTCAAGTTGAATCTTCAACTCTTTTAACTCCGAGGCCGACATACGATATGGAGCCATCGATATCGGACTAGTTCCAGGAATCAAATCTACCGAAAACTCCACTTCTCGCTCCGGCGGTAAATCCTTTATCTCTTCAGGGAATACTTCCGGGAAATCTCTAACAATGGGCAAAGCCTCAATCTCTTCACTCTCACTAGTCCTCAAAGTTGACATAAGCATAAATACCTTAGCCCCATCTTGCACCGATTCTTTCACTTGTTTCTTCGTCATAAACAAATCTCTTTCAACATCCGAATCGGGAAAAATAACCGTTTTGTCAAAACAGTTAATATACACACGATTGAATTTTAACCAATTCATTCCCAGAATGACATCAAGTTGATCTAAATGAAGACACACTAAATCAATCCCAAAATCTCTACCGAAAATACTCAACGGGCAATTCAAGCAAACATACGGCGTAGTTACTGAACCCATAGCAGGAGTATCAATAACCATACCGCCACCAATCACAGACAACTCAAGATTCAACCTTCTAACACAATCCAAAGAAATAAAAGAATGCGTAGCTCCGGTATCAATTATAGCGATCAAAGGTATACCATTAATAAAACACGTACCTCGGATCAATCGATCGTCGCTAGCAGTCTCAGATCCAGAAAGAGCGAACACTTTCCCGCTCCCTTGATTCTTCTTCGGCTTATCACATTTCGTACTAATGTGTCCTTGCTCACCACAGTTATAGCAAGTAACACCCGTACCGCTTCTGCACTCAAGCGCCTTGTGGCCTGGCTTGCCACACTTAAAACACCTCGGTTCAACACTTTTGCACTCCGGGGCACGATGCCCCGCTTCACCACAAGTGTAACACCTAACCGGGGTAGAAACTCCCCCACTTGGCTTCTTGCCAAAACCAACCTTTTGTTTCCCCTTATCAGCAGGAGTCACGTAAGGTTTTCCTCTGAATTGTCCCTTTCCTTTCTTGTCACTTAGACTCTTGTAGTGGCTGGACCTAGCCCTACTGTCTTCGTCATAAATTTTGCTCTTGTTAACCAACTCAGAAAACCGCCTGATTTCTTGGTATCCAATAGCTTGTCTAATCTCAGGTCTCAAACCGTTCACAAACTTGAGGCACTTAGACCTCTCAGCATTACCAGTATTATAGTGAGGACAAAATTTGATCAACTCCTCAAATTTCGCCGCATACTCAGCAACCGTCAAATTACCTTGCTTCAACTCAAGAAATTCGATCTCTTTCTTCCCCCGCACATCCTCTGGAAAATACTTCTCCAGAAAGGTTTCTCTAAACAAATCCCAAGTAATCACAATATCATCTTCCTCAAATCTTTGGCGAGTATTACCCCACCAATCTTCAGCTTCTTCTTCGAGCATATGAGTCCCAAACTGCACCTTCTGTGCATCCGAGCAATTCATAACTCGAAAAATCTTTTCCACAGCTTTCAACCAAATTTGTGCCTTGTCCGGTTCATGAGTTCCCTTGAAGACCGGAGGGTTATTCTTTTGGAATTTCCCCAAAGCACGGAATCCATCATCAGCATGATTCCTCACATTCACATTGGCCGGAGGATTCTGCCCAATTGCCCCCGCCAATCTCGTCAATGCCTCCGCAATCGCTTCGTCGTTCCTCCCTGCAACCATCTTACTAATTCCAACAACAGAACCACGTAAGAACAACCAATATTGATAATGCATCACACGCATATCAATAACACATAGGGAAAAACACTCTAACAACTTGGCCGGACGGACCGACCGGCTCTGATACCACTATTGTAACACCCCCTTCTATACCCCAAATAAATGCATATAAAACAATTAAGCACATACAAGTTATCAGAGTAAAAAGGTTTTATAATCAGGTATAAAAGAAGAATGCCACAATTTCGCCAATAAAACACTTTCACAATTTGCTCCATAAAATATGTAACATCTTCAATTTAAGCGGAAGATAAAATCATTTAATCAGTTCCAAATATTAATTCACGTGCACATAAGCTATCCAATTTAATATATATCATATCAGTTAGATTACAAAACCACATCAGCTGATACACCGCAATGTATCACAAAAGAATGACTATACTAGTCTAACTACCCGGTGTTACATATCAGAGCAGTAGACTCAAAAGAATGAAGACTATTCTTCACAAAAGGACTCCAGCATCCTAATCTGCAATGCCTCATAGAGCATTATAAAACAGCAGAAGGGTGAGAAATATAACCATAATAATCAAAGCATAAGATTATATATATATAGGTAATCATATAACACATATTCACATTTCTCACCACACTTCATTCTCTTAGTCATATATATTACCACACATGTATATATACAAACATGGATATCCACAAGCATTCCCACATTATGTATACACTTACAATTTCCACAATCTCATCATCCACACATAAGCATCACTTCATGCATATGTCATATATCAATGTGACTCAACAACTCAATGCAACTCATGCAATGCGGTACCGACTCTCGTTATCTTTTTTCGGTTTTTACATTAAACCGGGTCCACACTTCTAGACCGATAACCCGTTATCTTTTTTCGGTTTTTACATTAAACCGGGTCCACACTTCTAGACCGATAACCACAAAGGCCCGTCCTCTAAGCCTTCAAACCCACACTTCTAGGTTTGGGACAAGCCACTAGTTTCCACGAAACTAACAGACATTGCCTCTTGACTAAATGATGCATGTACAATCAACCACAACAAATGCACTTAAGACCGACATCTTAATCTCATGCATTTACATAATTCATCACTTCAAGAATTACACAATGATTGTACATACAACATATATCAAACATTTATCAATGTATTCATTTCACACATCATCATATTCAACAACAATGCACACATATCACATATGTTCCCATGCATTCACACCACAATCGCATACATATATGCACTCGCAATTCATTAGACGATACACATACATTTCTCATTGTATTCCCATGTGTCTCTAATTATCACAACAATCAAGGTATTCTCATTACAATACCAATCATACAATTATAAGTTATGCACACATATTCAAAATGTTCTCATGCATACTCATTACATAATTGTGCACAACAAATCAAACATCCACAACTCTAGGATTCACGCCCGAAGGCTACCCACAGCACATGTTATCGTAATAGTTCACATACTCATTCATAACATAGAAGTATAAACATATGCGAATCAACCAAACAATTCACCATTTGGATAACACAGCAAAGAAAATATACTGCCACATTCGCCTTCATTCGCCTGGCGAACCCTCGCAGCGAACCTTCGCCTGGCCTTCGCCTGGCGAACTCTCTCAGCGAACACTCGCTAGGCTTCGCCTGGCGAGACTTCCCAGCGAGCCCAAGTCAGTAGCTACTGACTTCATTCGCCACCATTCGCCAGCACCTTCGCTGGGCGAACCTTCGCCATCCCACTTCGCCTGGCGAGCCCACCAGCGAAGTCTACTGGGACTTAAATATAATTATTCGCCAACATTCGCTAGCACCTTCGCTGGGCGAAGCTTCGCCTTCGCTCGCCTGGCGAGAGCCAGCGAACCTGCGCAGAACAGAACCCTATTCTGTTCCTCCTCCACAATCCACCATCATCCAACTTCTCACACAACAAAATCAGTACAAACATCATACCCTCATGTTACCCGACTATTCTACGACATTATTTCCAAGTTCCAACCGATTAAATCATCAATCTACCGATTATTCCAACTTTTGCCCTAATTGGAAAGTGATGAAAACTCTACCAAAACCCCAACCCAACATAAATAACATCATACAATGATCAAATAGAAACATTTCTCACCCTTACCTCGATTAATCGGAGCTTTGATGTTGGTTCTTGATGATTTCCACTTTCCCTCTTCTTCTCTTCTCTTTCTCTCCTTTCTTCTTCTTTCCTCTTTCTTTCCAAATGTTTTTCTATCTTTCTTTTCTTTTCTCTCTTATATATATTTCCTTCATTTTCCTTCCTTCCAATTTTCCTTCTCAATTCTCTATTAATCCCAATTAATAAAAATTAATTTCCAACATTAATAAAATCCCACTAGATAAATTAATTACTACAATTAATTATTTAATGAAATTTGGGCTGTTACATAGTGCGCTACATGGATACAATCATAGTTGCACGATCATGGTGGAAATTATCATACATACAATTACACCTTACCTCACAACGGTTGGACCAGCCTGGCGGCACCCTTTTTTTAACTGTTGTGCTATGTATTTTTTGTAATAGTGTGTATATATATAATGACTTTGATTGAGCTATCCAAAGTCTCTAAGAAAATGGTACAAGCACTTTGATTCATACATACTTCAGATTGACTAAAAAAAGTGTGAGTATGAGTGTTATGTTTATGTTAAGAGTTTTGATGATGATTCTCTTATTTTTATTCTTACTATATGTTAATGATATGTTTACTGCTTCTAATAATATATACATGAGGTTAGTGAATTGAAAAATTATATTGGAAAAGGAGTTTGACATGAAAGAACTAAATGATGCTAAAAAAAATTTTGGTATGAAAATTTACAAGAATATAGGTGCTAGAAAATTATGGATTTTTTAGAAAATTTATGTTGAAAAGGTGTTATACAAGTTTTACATAAGCAATTCGAAGTGTAAGAGTATTCCATTGTCGAATCTTTAAGCTCTCATTGCATAAGTGTCAAAAGACGAATGTTAAAGTTGATTATATATTAAAGGTTCCTTATTCCAATACTATTGTTTGTTGAATTTATTTTATGGTATACACTTGACCAGATTTGCACAAATTATAAGTCAAAATTGTAAGTTTATATCCAAACCAAGCAAGCATTATTGAAAAGCAGACAAGTGAATTTTTAAGTACTAAAAGGGCACAATGGATCTTGATATCATATTTAATAGTGAATAGGGTGATCATTCAATTTTAGAATTTGTTAAATCAAAGTATGCTAGTGATATGGATGATAAAAGGTCCATAATATATATATATATATATATATATATATATATATATATATATATATATATATATATATATATATATATATATATATATATATATATATATATATATATATATATATATATATATATATATATATATATATATATATATATATATATATATATATATATATATATATATATATATATATATATATATATATATATATATATATATATATATATATATATATACACTTTAGCATAATTACCTATTTGTTAAACCAAGTTATTAGTGTCAAAGAATAAAATACAAATAAATCTATTTTTGGTTCTTCTAATTCATTCAAACTTTTTTTTTTTTTTTTCCGATTCTGACCGTTTTAGTTAGGTGCAAGTAATATTCTAAACAAAAGAGATTACAAATTAACAATCTTGTTTTCAGGGAAAGGGAAGGCCAACGATGTAACCTTGTGTTGTTGAGGATCCATAGGGTCAACCAAAGAGACAGAGACTGGCCACACATGAAATGAACCAAAGCTAAAGAATCGAAATCTTAAAAAACTCTTAGAAAAAAAAACAGAGGACCGTGAAAATTTCATTTTCGAAATCAAATTTGGGACTAATCTATGAGAAAATTACATAGCATTTTAATCTTAACTTGTTAATATAAAAATAAATTGTGATTACTGATTAGATAACATAGAACAGAAACAGAACATAACGTGTAAAATACTAATCACTGAATACAGAATTTTCATGTTACCTTCTGTAAAATTTCTTTACTCTTAATCAACTATAAAATTATAGAAACTGTGAAAGGCAACTTAGCTTGTATGGTAACTAAATCTTAATCACGCCGAGAAAAGCAACCGCGAGTGAGAACAATACAGCGGCGAGGCTCTGGTGATGGCGGTAGTTAACTCCGCTGAAATTCTCATCAATGGGGTACAAGTTTCCCGGAGGTCCGGTTATGTATATGTAGGAGGATGGTGAGGGTGGTGGGGGACAATTTTGTGAGGGTGGTTTCTTTGGAGACGGCGGTGGTGGTGAGGGTGGTGGGGGACAGTTTTGTGGAGGCGGAGGCGGTGGTGGAGCGTAGCCACCACATGATGGTGCACACTTTACATCAGTGCCGTTTGTTGTAGGCATTGTTGTCTCGTCAAGTTTTCTTGTTTCGACGCCGTTGGTTACAGGAACAGTGATGTAGAAAAACATGAGAATCAAATTTAGGATCATTGGTAGTTTAAGTTGATGTTCTTTGATTACCATGATGTTGCTTGTGTGAAAATGGTGGTTTGTGTGAGAATGAGATGAAAGGATTTGGAGAATATTGGAGTGGGAAAAAAGCGTGGGAGAGGTGAAGAGTTTGTTACGTTTGGTGCATGTAAAGTATGATAAAAATATAGGTAAATTAAAATGGTAAGAGGAGCTTTTGGGTTTAGTAATAACATTTGTCTTGTGTATAGTGTGGGCTCCACATGCATATAAACATATACATATATTTATAGTATTTGTTAAGTCCTAAATAATTGAAATTTATTAAGTCACTTTAGAAGGTTTAAGTTTTTTGGCTGGCACAATATTTGAGTTTAAACTTAGATCCCAATTTTTCGTTGGAGTGTTTTTGAGGTCAAATCAAATGCACATGAAACTAAGGTCCATGTTCTAATCTAATTGAAGTGTCACTGTTGTGAAAATAAATGAAGCTTATAGAAGTAGATAGCAACATGGCAACATCTACATCTAAGAGCCAACTATGGTAGTTCAGTGTCATCGATTAATTACCAGAAGTAGTTAGGCGTATACGTGAAGGAAACATCTACTGCAGGGTATTTCTCTAAGCAGACACAACTTTTTAAAAATAATTAAAATTGTATTAATGCTTAAATTTGTTAACATTTGTTACATCAAAAGGATAGGGTAGGTCATTTTCCACTATCGTGGCTTTATTTATGAGTCACATTGTTTAGTTTGTGAGTCATCAATGTCACACAATACTTGAAATATGATTATTGTTGGGTTTCAACTCTTATATTTCAGAGATCCAGTTATACTTATACAGTCTTAATAATACCTTCATTATTAAGAATTTATAATCGATATAAGTATTTTACGCATCATAAACAATACTGTTAAATAAGTATATCGAAATAAAATAATTAAGCATTAAATTTCTTGCCAGTACGCTAACCTCCTTCTTTACTCAAAACTAGATGGTATAGTTTTTCGAATAAATTAATAGGTTCAATGACCTAAAACAGGGAGAGCAACCACATTTATTTGAACTACAACTTTTATTGTTCTTTAACGATAAACACAACAACATAGCTTTCACCATGCATGCATCTTCAATGTGTTATGAAAAAGTGATAATTTCAGATATTGTGGATTAATCGATTACCATCCATTCAAAAACAATCAGAATCGACATGTAATGGATTATCACCCTCCAATTTTTAATTGTTTGAGACAATAGTGTATTGTAATCAATTACACTCAGAGTGTAATTGATTACCATCCTCCAATTTTTAAGTTTTTTGAGACAATAGTGTATTGTAATGGATGATATATACTTAGAGTGTAAACGATTACCACCTTTTAATTTTTAAATTTTTTGAAACAAATAGTGTATTGTAATCGATTACATCAAATGTATAATTGTAGTACCTCAAATTTGTCCTATCTTTACAGGGTTTCTAGTGCCACTTTATTTTAAATAAATAAAATAACACAATTGTCAAGAGACCATGTGTAAGGAGTTGTGAGTGTGAGAGGTTGATAGTTCAAATCTCAACTTCTTCACTTTTTGTTTTGTTTCTTTGAAAAAATTTTATTCTTTTTATAATATTTTTAATGTTTAGTATAAATAAATAGAGTTTTAAGTTTATTTTAATTTGTTTAAATTTTATTTAGTTTTGACTAATTATTTAAGTTGGACTTTAAAGTGGGTATTAGGTTAGAGTTAACCCTAATTTGTTACCTATATAAACATGAGTTGCATTTGAGAAAAGGGGAAGGAAGAAGAAAAGAAAAAGAGACCGAAAGAGCTGAGGAAGAGTTTTGAAGAAGAGAAGGTTCAGAAGATCAACAAGAATCATCATCACCTTCCTTCATTAAGCATCATCATCAACAAATCCCAACCGCTAACGAGGTGAGCATTTAATTTTGTAAATAACGGAATTACTGGGTTTCATTTTTCAGGTTTAAGAAAGACAAAGAGGGAGGGATAACAGACAAAGAAGAAGGAAGGGAAAGGCTTCGAAAATCGACAATGGCCGTGGGAGCCGCCGCCGTTTAGGAAGAAGAAGAGGGATTTGGAACAAAATCTAGAAGTTGTCTCCATGAATACCGCCCTCCCCTTTTTATTATTTGGAACAACTAATAATTACTTTATTTTTTAAATAACTAATAATTAAAAACATCTTTTTTTAAACTTATAGTTAGTAATTTTTTTTTAACTTATAGTTAGTAATTCTTTTTTTTATATAATTAATAGTTAGTAACATTTTTTTATAGTTAATTGTAATTAAAAAAAATATTTAGATTTCTAATTTAAATTAAAGTTTTTAATAAATTGTAATAAATTGTTTTTAAATAAAAATTCAAAAAAAATAAAAATCTCCTAACCGTTCCTGTTAACTGTTCATCTAACTTTCATCGTCTCTCGTTTGGCTTCGACTAGTAATCCTTTTAGTTTCCGTAGTTTTTTCATGGATGTAATTTATGCGAGGTCATGATCGCGGTTCTTTTTATTTTTTGCATTTTGAGGATTTGTAATTTACGCGAGTGATCATCGCGATGCTTTCTTTACCGCTTTCATTATTTTCCGTACTTTATTTCTGTCGTATAATAATTTGCTATATCTTGCATGATTTGCCGTTAGAATCCCTTCTGAAGGATTAGGTCTAGCTATTTGACCGCCGAGTCAATAACCCTAACCTTTGACCATTTCAAAACCCTAATAGCCTAGGTGTCCCGCCGTGGACGAAAATGCCTTTTACCCTAACTTTAGGTCAAAGAGTCGCCGTACTCTATTTTAGGGTTTTCCGCCGTGGAATACCTCTTAACCCTAATTTCAATTAACAATTTCAACATAGAGATAGGAGTTTCAAGACTCCACGTAAGCGTGTCCTTAAGATACGTTTACTCCCCATTGAAACCTTGACCACAGTCAAGAAGTTTCTAACCTCCCTTTCAAGAGAAACTACGATTACTCTGATTTTATTCCCTATCCAGGATACGTAGGCACAAGATGCGAATCTTGCCGAGTAAACTTAGGACTAACCCTTAGGTCTCTTTGTCACTCTAACGCTTAGCAATATATACTTTAAGTAAATAATAAAAGTAAAAATGCATACAATAAACAAAAGGTTCCTGTAGATTACTACAGAAGTTTAGGGTGCTAGTATACCTTCCCTAAACTTAACCAACCCCTTACCTAGGTCTCTCCCCGCATTGTGTTTATGATGCAAAAATAAGTTTTCCCTCTTTTGACCTTTTCCTTCGGATAAATCAAAGAGCGATTGTGAATTAAGAATTGTGATTCAAACTAATTAGGGTGCTAGTACCTATATAAACATGAGTTGCATTTGAGAAAAGGGGAAGGAAGAAGAAAAGGAAAAGAGACCGAAAGAGCTGAGTAAGAGTTTTGAAGAAGAGAAGGTTCAGAAGATCAACAAGAATCATCATCACCTTCCTTCATTAAGCATCATCATCAACAAATCTCAACCGCTAACAAGGTGAGCATTTAATTTTGTAAATAACGGAATTCCTAGGTTTTATTTTTCAGGTTTCAGCAAGACAAAGAGGGAGGGATAACAGGCAAAGAAGAAGGAAGGGATAGGCTTCGAAAATCGCCAATGGTCGTGGGAGCCGCCGCCGTTTAGGAAGAAGAAGAGGGATTTGGAACAAAATCTAGAAGTTGTCTCCATGAATATCATCCTCCCGTTTTTATTATTTGGAAAAACTAATAATTACTTTATTTTTTTAAAATAACTATTAATTAAAAATATCTTTTTTTAAACTTATAGTTAGTAATTCTTTTTTTTAAACTTATAGTTAGTAATTCTTTTTTTTATATAATTAATAGTTAGTAACATTTTTTTATAGTTAACTGTAATTAAAAAAAATATTTAGATTTTTAATTTAAATTAAAGTTTTTAATAAATTTTAATTAATTATTTTTAAATAAAAATTTTAAAAAAATAAAAATCTCATAACCGTTCCTGTTAACTGTTCATCTAGCTTTCATCGTGTCTCGTTTGGCTTTGACTAGTAATCCTTTTAGTTTCCGTAGTTTTTTCATGGATGTAATTTATGCAAGGCCATGATCACGGTTATTTTTATTTTTTGAATTTTGGGGATTTGTAATTTACGCGAGTGATCATCGCGATGCTTTCTTTACCGCTTTCATTATTTTTCGTACTTTATTTTTGTCGTATAATAATTTGCTATATCTTGCACGATTTGCCGTTAGAATCCCTTCTGAAGGATTAGGTCTAGCTATTTGACCGCCGAGTCAATAACCCTAACCTTTGACCATTTCAAAACCCTAATAGCCTAGGTGTCCCGCCGTGGACGAAAATGTCCTTTACCCTAACTTTAGGTCAAAGAGTCGTCGTACTCTATTTTAGGGTTTCCCGCCGTGGAATACCTCTTAACCCTAATTTCAATTAACAATTTCAACATAGAGATAGGAGTTTCAAGACTCCACGTAAGCGTGTCCTTAAGATACGTTTACTCCCCGTTGAAACCTTGACCACAGTCAAGAAGTTTCTAACCTCCCTTTTGAGAGGAACTACGATTACTCTGATTCTATTCCCTATCCAGGATACGTAGGCACAAGATGCGAATTTTGCCGAGTAAACTTAGGACTAACCCTTAGGTCTCTTTGTCACTCTAACCCTTAGCAATATATACTTTAAGTAAATAATAAAAGTAAAAAGGTATACAATAAACAAAAGGTTCTTGTAGAGTACTACAGAAGTTTAGGGTGCTAGTATCTTCCCTAAACTTAACCAACCCCTTACCTAGGTCTCTCCCCGCATTGTGTTTACGATGCAAAAATAGGTTTTCCCTCTTTTGACCTTTTCCTTCGGATAAATCAAAGAGCGTTTATGAATTAAGAATTGTGATTCAAACTAATTAATAGTTTGATATCCTATTTCCACCGCAACAATAATTTATTACATGTCTTAGAAGTTTGTTTTTCATATTAGCTGGTTAACTACATTGTTTTGTATTGTTGTATATATACTATGTTGGATTGTTAATGAAATAATTTTTTACCCTAATTCATTTTAATTATCTCACTATTTATATTAATCATTGGTTTATCATTTCTTTTTGTGATTGAGTTTTTTCCAACATTTGACATTAAGAGCGTAATTCTTTGATCAAACACCTAGTGTGTCTAAATGATTTTCATCTCCAATAAATGTATTCATACAAATCTTTTAATTCTTTATACAATGAATCACGACAAAAAATGAAGGTGTTGTTTGGTTATCAAAATGTTCTTGAATTGATAGAAAATGGTATTAATCCACTTGTAAAAGATGCAACGGTTGTATAAAGAAGAGAAGACAAAAGATTTCAAAGTTATGTATCTCATTCACCAATGTGTTGATATTAACAACTTTGAGAAGGTTGGTGATTAAACATCCTCAAAGGAAGCATGAGAAATCTTAGGGAAAAGTTATGCAAGAGCTGACAAAGAAAATGTGGTGAGGTTACAAACTCACAAAAGACAGATGAAATTAATTCAAATGGAGAAGAAGAAAACCATTAGTGAATTTACAACAAGAATCAAAAGATTGGTGAATCAAGTGAAAGCTTGTGGAGAAACAATCAGTGAGCAATATGTGGCTGGTAAAATCTTGAGATCGATAACATCAAGATTCAACAACATAGTGGTTGCAATTTAAGAGTCTAAGGATCTTTAAACCACAGGCATAAAAGAGTTGTTAAGTTCTCTTGAGGCTCATGAGCAGATAATGAAGGAGAGGAATATTGATAAAGAAAATGATTAAGTTGCTTTGCATGCTTGTTTCATTGGAAAAGACAATAAGGTGAAGGGAAAATAATCCATGAATAGAGGTAGAGGAAATTATCACAACAATGGTGGAAGGGACTCCCAAAATTCCAACGATTCAATTTTTTAAAATGGTAACAGCAGTTGCAACAAAGGTGGTGACTCAAGAAATTGTAAAGGTTGCAACAATATATAAAGAGAAGGAAGATGGAAAAATGACAAGAGCAACGCCCAATGCAATATTTGTCAAAAGCTTGGACATTTTGCTCGCAAATGTAATGCCAATAAGAATGATCCACAAGAAGCTGAAGTAAAGTTTGCAAGGCAATAAGATGATGAAAGCACACTTTTAATGGTGATTGTTGAAGCAGAAAACAACACAGAAAATGCATATGGAATTGGGTACAATCACTCGAAAATATGATTTTGACTACGCGAGAAGTTGCATAATACAACGATCAATAGAACCTTGACTTCGGGTGTTCAACGTATATGACGGGAAGGAAGGATTAGTTTGTAAGAATCAATTAAGCATTGAAAAAAAAAGTGAAATTCGTGACTGACAACACACTTCCAGAAGAGGGTATTGGCGATGTATCAATCTAGAGGAAGAATGGCGAGCATTCTTTGATTAAATATGTGTTATATATTCCTAGAATCAAGTGTACTATTTTAAGCACTGGTCAATTGCTTAAGAGGGATTACATGATTCACATGAAAAATAAAGTACTCAAAGTTATGTAGGAAAATAAAAGTTTAATCTTAAAGGTCCATATGGCTCAAAATAGAACTTTTAAACTTGAAATAAAAGTAATGGAGCATAGGTGTTCTGCAATGACGGCTAGTTTAGAAAAATGGATATAACATTATAGGTTTGGGCATTTGAATTTCAAGGATCTCAGTCCTATGCAGAAAAATAACATGGTAACGAGACTATTATTAATTAATATGTCAATTTAAGTATGTGAAGAGTTTGTGTAGGCTAAGCAACATCCAGGTAACTTTAGCAAAGTGAATATGTCTTAAAGGATTTTAGAAAATTTTGTGATTAAGAGCGCATTGCATATGAGGTAGTGCCATCCTATACGCCTCAAGAAAATGGAGTCACCGAGAGGAAGAATTGATAGATTATTAACAAGGTGAGAAGCATGCTGAAAGGGAAGAATGTTTCAAAAGAATTATGGGGAGAAGTGATGTCCACAACTGCATATTTTTTGAAAAGGTGTCCAACAAAGAAGCTTAAAAATATTAAACCCAAAGAATCATGGTCCGGATTCAATACAAATATGACTCACTTGAAGGTATTTGGTTTGATTGCGTATAAACATGTTTTGGATAAGCTTAGAAAAAATCTAGATAACAAGGGTGATCAAATGATACTTTTTGGTGATCACTCTACTAGAGGATACAAACTCTATGATGTAGTTAACAAGAGAACTGTAATCAGTAGTGACATGATATTTTGTGAATTAAGGGACTAGAAGCATGTTGTAACTGGTGAATCTAAAGGTTACAATAGTGTTGGAATTGTTCATGTAGTGTTTAAAAATGCATAAACTACTATTGGTGAAGTTCAAGTTAAAGAAGATGTGAGAAGATCAACGAGACAAAGAGGTATCCCTACAAGACTACAAGATTTTGAGTTGTTTCCAGGTAAGAAAGTGAATGATAATTGTGATCTCTTCCATTATGCGATCATGGCTGAATCCAAATTGGTGAAAATGAAGGAGGCTTTTAGTGATCCAAAGTGGATATGTGCAATGAAAGGAGAGCTGTAGTCAATTGAGAAAAATAAGACATGGAAAGTAGTTGATCTATCTCAAAGAAATAAGCCAATTGGTGTAAGATGGGTGTACAAAGTGAACACAAATCTCAAAGGTGAAATAATTAAGCATAAGGATCAATTAGTTGAAAAGGGATTTTTGCAAATAAAAGGCATAAACTTTAAAAAAGTATTTGCCCCGGTGGCTAGAATTGCAACCATTAAGCTAGTTGTTGGTATTAAAAATAACAATAATTGACCTATATACCAAACAATGTCAAATTTGTGTTTTTTAATGGTCCTTCGGAAGATAAGGTGTATGTAGCACAACCACCTAGTTTTCTCGTAAGAAATCAGGAATTCAAGCTCTATAAATTGATGAAAGCGTTGTATGGACTGAAGCAAACACCAAGAGCTTTAAACAATAGAATTGATGGGTTTCTAAAGCATATAGGATTTGATAAATATGTATCAGAATATGGTATGTATGTGAAGAAGGATATAAGTAAATAAGCTATATTCCTATGTCTCTATATTGATGATTTATTAGATTAATGAAGGAAGCTATATTCCTATATTCCTTGGTCTCATGACATATTTTATTGGCATAGAGTTTCACAAGTTCGAAAAGGGAGTGCTCGTGCATCAAAGGAGGTATGCTCTTGAGATATTGAAGAAGTTCTAAATAGAGAATTGCAATATGGCAATAACCCTTACAAAACCAATATTGCAACTGTTAAAGACTGAAGACGAGCAAGATATTAATCTAATGCGATACAGGAGGCTGAATGGATCATTGCCATACTTGTGAAATATGATACAATACTTGGCATTTAGTGTGGGCATAGTGAGCATATTTATGGGGAAGTCAATGGCATCACGCTTGATAGCACTCAAGAGAATTCTAAGATACTTCAAAGATTTGATTAGCTGCAAAATTCTACTTCCCACAACGGATAAAGGTAGAAACTACAAATTGCTCGGTTATACTGACTTAAATAGGTGTAGAGATAAAGATGATAGACAATCCACTACTAAATACATATTTATGTATGGAGAAACACCAATATTTATATGTTCTAAGAAGGAATCAGTTATGGTGATCTCTTCTTGCAAGGCCAACTACATTGTAGTGTGTATGTGTGTGTGTGTGTATGTGTGTGTGTGTGTGTGTGTGCGTGTGTGTGTGTATTGGTTGTGTGTATGAAGATGTATGGCTGATGAACTTAATGAAGGAGTTGTGCACTGAAGAGAATTAAGCTACAAATTTAATTATAGACAATGTTTTCGGTATGAACTTTGCTAAGAATCCCATTGCGCATGTAAGAACCAAGCATATAGAGATGATATTGCACTACTTGGAAGAGCTTGTGAGTGAAGGTAAATTTACGTTGGGGTATTGCAAAATTGAAGATTGTGTGGTCGATTTTCTAACCAAAGGAGTAACAATTGAAGTGCTTTAGATTTTGGAGAAGCACCTGACTATGGAAAACTTGGAGGACTTGAAATAAGGTGGTGTGTTATGAAAAAGTGATAATTCAAGTTAGTGTAATTGCTTACACTCAAGGTGTAATCAATACCACCCATTTAATAGCAGTCAGAATCAAACATAATTGACATGCGATCAATTACACTAAGGGTGTAATCGACTACCACATTCAAGTTTTTCATGTTTTTGAGGCAGTAGTGTATTGTAATCGATTACACCAAAATATGTAATGTGTTACATGTCTGGGAAGTTTGTTTTTCATATATGTTAGTTAGCCACATTATTTTATATTATTGTGTGTGTGTGTGTGTGTGTGTGTGTGTGTGTGTGTGTGTGTGTGTGTGTATATATATATATATATATATATATATACTAACAACCATTTTCACTCTAATTCTCTCTAATTCTTTGAATCTCTCTATTATTCATTGGTTCATCATTTCATCTTGTGATTGGGTTTCCCCAACACAATGGTCTAAAATTATAATCATCAACTTTGTCTATATATAAAATTTTCCAACCACACATCTCAAAGACAAAAAAACAAACTAGAGTTCCATGAGTTATATAGTATAAGTAATAGATAGTCAAGGCATGTTTTATAATTCTCCAAGATACAACTCCACAAATAGCATAAAAATACAACCACATGTTGATTTTCAAGTTTCGTTTATGCAACAAACATTAACATAGTCTAAATCAAAGTAGACAATCACTTCTAAATTATAATTAATTTGTACACGTGCATGAAATTCTTTGTTTCTTGAAGATATCTAATAAATTTGTTTCCAATTTTTCAATGGTCAATACTTGGATTATTATTTATCTTACTAAAACTTCAACAACATATGAAAAGTCATGTATGATACAAACATGAGCATACATAAGACTTCCTAGAAATGACGCATGTGGAATATTCATCATGTGATCTTATTCAAAGTCATTTTGTAGACACAACCTTAAGTCGAATGTTATTGATATATAACTTTCGAGTCAAATCTAAAATACTTTGATTACCTTATTTATGGATCTTAATGTCAATGACATAAGATGCCTCTTTCATATCCTTCATATCAATCTTACTTGAGGGAAAATATTTCACCTTTTATAGAATACCATTATCATTTCCCTGAGCAATATATCATCAACATACATTACAAGGAAATTAGTATGGATTTCATTAACCTTATGGTATATACATTGATTCATATTCTATTTAAAACCAAATGAAATGTTACCTCATAAAATTTTAAATATCATTGATAGGAGACTAACTTTGGTCCATATATATGGGTTTATTAATTTTATAGATTAAGTTTACACACTCACTAGAGGAGAATTCTTAAATTTATTTCATGTAAACCTCTTCATCTAGACTTCTAATATTTCTTGAAAATAGTCATTCACATGATTGTGAAGTTGGCCATTTTGTGGTGGTTCCAGGAGGTGATGAAATTCTATGAATTACGATATGTTATCTTGTAATGATCTTCAAGATTCATTCACGTAATTGTGAAGTTGGTCAGATTTAAGCGGTTTTGGGTGATGATGAAGTTCTCCAAACCATGGTCATTTATCTTGTAAGGGGTGGTACCTAGAAGCTCTGTAACATCCAAGTTAGTTTTTATCTGATGTAAGAGGTATTTTTATGTAAGAATATGTACCCCAATTTGACGTTTTAATGATCTATTATAGGAGATTTTAGGGTTTTTTGTGGGCCTAGAAAATTCCATCCTAGAAGTATTGTCTAAATAGACATATGTCAGAATAAATGATTTTGTATCATCTGACACTCCTCCATTAATCATTTACCCATATCAGGTGTTTTCCTCAGACATGTTTTAGCTTGTTCCTGAGATCCTAAAACATTCCTTGGGCATATAGTTGGTGGTAAGGTGTCTTTACCTTATGTATCTTTTTTGGCGTCTTAGGGGTGCATCAATTGAGCGGCCTTTTGGATTTTTCTGATTAATTAATGGTTCATCCATTTGTGATGCATCAATTTCATTCTTTGATGTGGGCCTTTACATATTTATTGTCAAGTAGCTTCTTGAGCCTATTGAATCTTAATCATTGGTGAGTTGTGAAAAAATGTAGTATGGCATAATCTACCTTCTAACTTGTCTATATAGTATTTTTGGCCATCCTAGAATATTTTTCCCAAATGCTTCCCAAGATGTGTTGAACCAGAAACATTGCTCTGATACACCATTTCCTTCGGACAAGTAATTATGAGTGACTATCTGTGGTTTCCTCTTGGTGGATTCATTATCGCAGGCAAAAAGGAACATTTAGAGGTGTTCCGTTATGGAACAAGAATTGTGACTGAGTTTAGTTGGTGGACGTTTGACTTGGGATCATTTCTTGGAAATCATAAATGTGCATTTTTTATTGTGATTTTGGACGTCCTAGAATAGTTTCCCCAAAGGATTTTCGTGATGTGATGAAAGGGAAGTCTTCCAGGATTTGTGTCGACCTCATGATTCTCTACACTGACTCAAAAGTGAAGGTTTGCTTGTCTAAGGAAGATTACGTATATGTGAGGAATCTTACTGAGATAGGAATGTTGGTATTTTTGTGGAGTCGTCCTACCACCTTCTTCGTGGTGCCACTTTAATGTCTCTTGTTGCAGTAGGTCAAGAAAAGATCCTAGTGTAGAACAACCTTTCTAGAGATAAGGGCTCTTTGAGGAATAAGTATGGCTTTGTTATTTTTGAGCAACTTCGACTTCAGGAGGAACTTTTTAATCTTCAAACGGAGGTGTACCAGCTATCCAGTCTTAAAGAAGAAACGAACAACATGGCACTCATTCCGAGTTGGTTTTCCTGACGACTAACTTGATGGATTATCTTAAAGGGAAAGAGAAGGCTCTTGATGTGTTAAAGTCTCTCTCTCTCTCTCTCTCTCTCTCTCTCTCTCTCTCTCTCTCTCTCTCTCTCTCTCTCTCTCTCTCTCTCTCTCTTATATAATTTTCGTAGAATATTGCATGCTTAGGTTTTCAATTCTTAGCATAGTTTATAGTTAACTCAGTTGGTAGCAATTTATCATGTAGTGTTAGGTTTTGTTAGAATTTACACCTAATTGAGCTATAGTGTTGATTAAACTCTTGAAAAACTAGTGTTGTTAGAATCTCATATTAATTGAAATATAGTATAAGAAATATCTAATATAATCTACAATTACTCAATTAATCACTTTCTTTGAACAATCTCTGAGTTTTGTGAATTGTGTATCTGTCAACGTGGTTGAATTTAAATACAAGTTTAAGATCTTTTTTTCGCTTTAAGACTTCTACACACAATTTTGTAAAACCTCTGATATTCTATTTTTTAAAAATCAATCAAAATTTAATAAGAGTCTATTCACTCCCTTTAGACCGTTTCTCTATGCCATAATCTCTCCCAACAAAGGGATGCTCAACTCATAGTACAAATCTGAAAACAACCAACAATAGAACCAATGACGATACAACCAAAACAGCCAATTAAGACAACCAAAAACCAAGCCCACCAACAACTAGCCAACAAAAAACAATGGATTGTAGGTCCAAACCTCCCAACCTGAGCTAGTTTTCCTTCTAATTCTAAAAACTAACCAATCCCATGACAAAACTTTGATTAAAGCGATAGTATGTTCTACACACCTCTTCTTATCTTTCAAAACTATATCATTCATAGACAACCCAATACCCCAACAAATGGCTAACAAAAACCGTTCAACAAAATACTCGTGAACATGACAATAGAGCCACACTTTCGCCTGTTGCACAGAAATTGCAACCGAATTTGCTCCATAAAAATCTTGAATTCCAAACCAAGCTACCACTGTATTCCAAATATGCAAACTAAAATCGCACTCAAAGAACAGGTGCATAGTGGATTCCTCCTACATATTGCAGAAAACACAAGTATTTTGGGGACTGTCAAAAACCATGTCTCTCTTAACAAATTCCTTATTTGTAGGCAACTTGTCAAGAATAAGTCTCTAACCAGAAACTTTGATTTTGCTTGGAACCTTTACTTTCCAAAAAGCTTTTAATTCACCCAAGTCATCAGCTTCCAATTTCAAATTTACTAGACGTGTCCCGCCATTAAATAGTATTCTTGACCGGAAAAAAACCTTCTTTATTTCTCCACCGCACTACTTTGTTCTCTATTTTTTTTTATAGGATGCATCACGTTCAAAATTTCCAAAAAAATTCTCTAATTGACTCGCCTCCTCATCAGACAAGTTTGAATCTTCAATACAGAAATCCAAATGTCAAGAATTATTAATCCAAACTCCCATATATGTTACATTTCCTTGAGGAATAAATGAACCATTACAAAGTTGAGGAAAAATTGTACTTAATGGAACCTATCCTAACCAAACATGTTTCCAAAAATCAATGGTTTCTCCGTTGCCAAGTTTACAAGAGATGCAGTTAGCCAACCAGTTTCGACCATTTACAGAGGACACACAAACACTTCTTAAGTCTTTCCACCACAAAGAGCTCAACTTAATTTTACATGAACCTGTATCATCCAACATTTTAGAATGAATATCTACATACCTGAAGTATAGAGAGTCAAATCAAATAGCTCTAGGCTCTGTCAAAGTCCTTCAGCATCGCTTGCTAATTAAAGTTTGGTTGAATCATAAAAATTTGATCTACATGATTGTTTTCAAAAACTTGTACAATTTTAATTATTTGTTGTCTAATCTAACACACATTTAGTTCTCTATCACTAGAGGTTTCTGCCTCATATTGATACTTTTAAGAAGCAATAATACTTTGGTCTACTTTATTTTTATTTTCTTGTAGGTTATAAATTTCAAATAACCAGTTATAGTGTTGGTATTTTTAAGTGGTGTTTATAATGTTTCACTCATTCACTTTTTATTGTGTTGGCACATGCATTTGCATGTTTTAGTTTCATTAAAACTATCATGATTTATAATAAAACGAACTGTATGATTTTTGTGAGATGTTGGATCGAACTCTAGTATGGTCGAAGAGTAGCTTCTGGTTTGACATGAATTAAACATGAGGTCAAAATATGTTCGCATGCTGCTGTCCGAGTAATGCGTGTTGTAGTCGAAGTTTGTTCTAACATGCATTAGTCAATATTGCTAGGGTTGTTAGCATATTGAATTAGGCCTTATTTGTAAGCCCAATTGTTTAAGTTAGCTTGTACACTAAGTTAGCTTGTAATAGGTAATTGTTAAAAATCACATTATGTTAGTATGCTATTTTTCTTATAAATAGGATGCTAGTTTCTCAATCCTGAATAAGGAAAAATAGGAAGATAAAATCCTAATTTCAAGAGAGAGAGGTTATTTTGTTATTCTTGTATACTTGTAATCTTGTTCTAAGAGTAAGGAAAGAATAACCGTTTATAATCAATCTTTGTTGTTCCTTGTTATTTTACCTTGTTATCTTTGTTAACCCTAACCCTTGTGTGTTTCTTGATCATAAAGAAATCGTTTATACTTTGTTTCAAGATATCCGATTCATAACAAATTTGTGCAGTGAGCATGGAGAAGATGCCTTCAAAAAAGTATGAGATTGAAAAGTTCATCGGAGTGAACGACTTCAGTCTGTGGCGCTTGAAGATGAAAGCCCTACTAGTTCAGCTGGGTTGTTTGGAAGCGTTGAAGGGAGAGGCAGCCATGGAGGCTGTGTTAACGACAAAAGAAAAGACGAGCATGATTGAGAAAGAACACATTGCAATATTGTTAAGCCTTAGTGATAAGGTTCTTCGACAGGTATCAAAGGAGACTACAACATCGAGATTATGGGTGAAACTTGAAAGTTTGTACATGACCAAGTCTATGGTAAATCGACTCTACCTGAAGCAAGCTTTGTATTCATTCAAGATGAGTGAAGACAAAGTGTTGGATGAGCAGTTGGATATGTTCAACAAGCTGATTCTTGATCTTTAGAATATTAATGTGAAGATCGATGATGAAGATCAAGCATTGTTGCTGCTATGTGCTTTCCCCAGAACACATGCTCACTTCAAAGAAACTCTCTTGTATGGAAGGGAGTCTCTGACCTTTGAAGAAGTTCAATCAGTCTTGTATTCTAAGGAGCATAAACCTTTGACGGTGGGCGAAGGTTTGGTCGTTAAGGGAAAATTCTTGCGAAAGGATGGTAAGTTTGACAAGAAGAAAAAGTCAACAGAAATCTTATAGTGGTGAAACATCTGGTATTCGATGTTATCATTGTAAGAAGGAAGGTCACACAAGAAAGGTGTGCCCTGAACGCCTGAAAGATCATGGAGGTAATGGCAATGCAGCCATTGTTCAAGATGACTTTGACTCATCTGATGTTCTTGTGGTTTCAAGTGGCGACTCAAGAAAATAGTGGATTATGGATTCAGGTTGCACTTGACACATGACTCCAAACAGAGAATTGTTCGAGGAGCTATGTGATCAAGATGGTGGATCTGTGCTGCTGGGAAACAACAAATCTTGCAAAATTGCAGGTATTGAATCTGTGAGATTCAAGCTCCATGATCAATCAATAAGGTTATTGACTAAAGTCAGGTATGTACCTGACTTGAAGAGAAATTTGATTTCTCTTGGTGAAATCGACAGAAAGGGATATGTTTTTCAAGGAGAGAAAAGCATCCTAAGATTCATGAATGGGTCGAAGGAAGTCTTGAGAGGCATCAAGAAACAAGGCTTGTATACCCTTGAGGCTGAAGTTGTAAGTGGTTCGACAAATGTTGCATCCATGAAACCTGTGTCGAAGATAGAATTATGGCACATGAGATTGAGCCATGTCAGCGAAAGAGGCTTGGTCGAATTGGGGAAGCAGAACCTACTAGGACGTGACAAATTCAAAAAGTTGGAGTTTTGTGAATCTTGTGTATTTTGTAAATCATGTAGAGCAAAGTTTAACAAAGGCAAGAAAAGAACCATGGATCTCTGGATTACATTCATGCTGATCTTTGGGGGCCTACAAGGAATCCTTCACACTCACGTGCAAGGTATTTTCTATCCATCATTAATGAATATTCTAGAAAGCTATGGGTATTCATTCAGAAGACGAATGATGAAACTTTTGAGAATTTAAAAAGTTGGAAGATTCTGGTCGAAACTCAAACTGACAGAACGGTTAAGAGGTTGAGAACCGATAATGGACTTGAATTATGCAACGAAGAATTCGACAGTTACTGTGTTGAGTCTGGGATTTCAAGGCATAAGACTGTAGCAGGTACTCCTCAATAAAATGGCTTAACTAAGAGATTCAATCGAACAATCCTTGAAAGGGTTAGATGCATGTTGGTTAGTGTTGAATTGAAGAAGGTGTTTTGGGCAGAAGTTGTTTCGATAATAGCTTACATGATAAATAGATGTCCCTCGACTGCCTTGGGAATGAAGACACCTGGAGAAGATTGGTCGGGACATCCACCTAGTCTCAACAAACTGAGAATATTTGGCTTTGTGGCCTATGCTCATATTAGGCAAGACAAGGATAAACCTGGAGCTCTGAAATGCATGTTCATGGGATACCCTAAAGGAGTCAAAGCTTACAGGCTATGGTTCCTAGAGCCAGGTCACAGGAGGTGTATCACCAATCGAGATGTAGTTTTCAATGAAGCAGAGATGGCTTTCAAGAAAACTGATGATGCTGACAAAGAGCTGGAACATGGAGAAATTCCTGTTGAGGTGGAGCATGTTGATGCTGAATTGCGTACCCCAGTAGAAGTTGAAGAAGACGCAGAAGATGTTATCGAAGATGAGGAGACTGATAATGAATACCTACTAACAATATGCGGGCCGAGGAGAGTCATCAAGCCACCTCAGAGACTTGGGTATGCAGATCTTATAGCTTATGCCTTAATCTCTGTAAGTAAGGTTCTAGACAAAGAACCTAGAGACTATAAGGAAGTTATGAGGAGTCGAAAAAAGACTGAATGGCTGAAGGCCATTAATGATGAGATGAAATCTCTTCATGATAACAATACCTCGAAACTGATCAAGAAACCTGCTGGAGCCAAGTTAGTCAGTTGTAAATGGATTTTCAAAGTTAAGGAAGGAATTGAAGAAGTGGCATCGAAGAGATATAAGGCAAGATTGGTTGCTAGGGGGTTCACTCAGAAACAAGGTGTCGACTTTAATGATGTGTTCTCTCCTGTTGTGAAGCACAGATCCATTTGAATGTTGTATGCCACAGTGTCACAGTTCAACCTTGAACTGGAACAGATGGATGTGAAGATTGTGTTCTTCTATGATGATTTAGATGAAACAATCCTGATGAGGCAACCTGAAGGGTATGTCGAAAAACGGAAGGAAGATGATGTGTGCAAGCTGAATAGATCCTTATATGGATTGAAACGATCTCCTCGGCAGTGGAATAGGATATTCGACAAGTTTATGACACGCATAAGTTTCATCAGAAGTCAGCTCGACCACTGTGTTTACTTCAGATTTCGATCGAGTAATTCATTTGTTATTTTGTTGCTCTATGTGAATGATATTTTAATAGCAATCAACAATGTCGAAGATGTAATGAGGGTGAAGGATGAACTCAATAAGGAGTTAGACATTAAGGATCTGGGAGTTGCGTCCAAGATTCTTGGGATTGACATCCGAAGAGATAGAAAGTAGTCGAATTTATGCTTATCTCAAGAGGCATACCTACGAAAGGTCCTCAAAAAGTTTGGTATGTCGAATTTCAAGCCTGTTGAGACTCCGACAAACCCTCAATTAAAGCTGATTATAGATCAGTGTCCCAGAACTGATGTTGAAAGAACTTATATGAATAGCATTCCATATGCTAATATAGTGGGTCCTTTGATGTATGATATGGTCTGTACTAGGCCTGTATAGCATATGCAGTAAGTCTTGTAAGCAAGTACATGGTGAATCCTGGAAAGGCTCACTAACAAGCATTGAAGTAGATTTTAAGGTACATATAAAAGGGTCTCTGAATAGAGTCATAATTTATGGTGGAGCCTTGGGTGAATATAGTAAAGCAGCAATCGAATGATATGTCGACTCTGATTATGCAGGTTGTATGGATTCCAGAAAATTTATTTCTGGATATGTGTTCACTATGTTTGGGACAACAATTAGTTGGAAAGAAACACTTCAGAAGGTCGTTGCCTTATCAACCACTGAAGCGGAATATATTTCCCTAACTGAAGCTGTGAAGGAAGCATTGTGGCTTGAAGGTTTTGCAAAGGAGATAAAACTTCAAGGTCAAGTTATCACTGTTAAATGTGATAGTCAAAGTGCAATACACATGTCGAAGAATTCAACTTATCATGAGAGAACCAAGCATATTGATGTGAGCCTACATTTCGTTAGAGGGGTAATCGAGCGTGGAGAAGTCCAAGTACTGAAGGTTTCAACATATCATAATGTTGCTAATATGATCACCAAGATGTTGCCCAGTTGTAAGTTTTTCCACTCTATGCAGTTGATAAAGCTCCATGAAGAAAGCTAGTTTCTTGATGTTATAGAGTTAGATCCAAGGTGGAGATTTGTGAGATGTTGGATCAAACTCTAGTATGGTCGAAGGGTAGCTTCTGGTTCGACAGGAATTAAGCATGAGGTCGAAGTATGTTTGTATGCTGTTGTCGGAGTAATGCGTGTTATAGTCGAAGTTTGTTCTAACATGCATTAGTCAATATTGCTAGGTTTATTAGCATGTTGAATTGGGTCTTGCTTATAAGCCCAATTGTTTAAGTTAGCTTGTATCCTAAGTTATCTTGTAATGGATAATTATTAAAAAGTCCATTAGGTTAGTGTGCTATTTTTCTTCTAAATAGGATGCTAGTTTCTCAATCTTGAATAAGGAAAAATAGGAATATAAAATCCTAATTTCAAGAGAGAGAGGTTATTTTGTTATTCTTGTATACTTGTAATCTTGTTCTAAGAGTAAGGAAAGAATAGCAGTTTATAACCAATCCTTGTTGTTCCTTGTTGTTTTACCTTGTTATCTTTGTTAACCCTAACCCTTGTGTGTTTCTTGATCATAAAGAACCATTTATACTTTGTTTCAAGACATACGATTCACAACAATTTTGATGTTAGATTATATAGATCATATGGCAGCTGTCTCTCAACACGTAAAGTTAAAGAAAAAAGGGTCATGAAAGATACATGGCTGCAAATTTCTTAATAGTCTAACAAACAATGTAACATATTTCGTGCAACTTGTGACAAACATGACTCGTTACATGCCAAACTCATGGCTCTTGATGGACGAAATTGAGTGAGAAATTAAGTTTAGAAATTCTAGAAGTGACATTCTAAGATTATTATTTTAAGTATAAATGATTAGTGCACAAGGAAGAAGATGATGAAGACGAAAGAGAGAGAAGAGAGAAAAGTTGTAACTAAGTTTTTCAATCGAAAATTGATTAGTCTTAATTTAGTTACAAATGAGTTTAGACAAAGTTTATATACTAACAGAGTCTTCTAAATGAAACTCAAATACAAAACTAAATTAAGTGTTCAGTTTTGATTGCTTTAGTCAGCACATCTACCAGTTGCTTCTGAGTGTTATAGTGCACAACTTCGAGCACTCTATTTTGAATTTGGTTTTTCAGAAAATGGAAATTTGTGTCAATGTGATTGCTCCTTCCATGCAACACTAGATTCTTGGAAAGACTTATAGTTGATTTGTTGTCAATCATTAACTTCACAGACTTGCTCACCTTGATCTTTATATCCTACAAAAAGTTCAAAATCCACGCATCTTGACAAGCAATCAAAACACCTATAATGTACTTAACTTTACAGGCTGACAATGTAACAATTGGTTGCTTCTTGGAGCACCAAGAAACATGACCTCTCAGATACTCAAAGGAATATCCATAAGTAATTCTTCTGTCAACTCTGTCTCCACACCAATCATCGTATGAATAGCACCTCAACTATGAATTAGATTCAACATTAGAAGGGAACAAAACTCCATACTTCAGAGTCCCCTTAATATACCTCACTATATTGACAGTAACTTGGTAACGTTACCACTTTGGTTTATTCGTAAATCTACTCACCATTCCAACCGCATAGCAAATGTCAGGTATGGTATTATAGAGATTTCTAAATGAGCCTAAAAATTGTTTGAAAACTGTAGCATCCACATCATCACCATCAACATCAGAATCCAACTTGTGATTTGTTTCAGCAGGTGTGATTGTAGACATGCAAATCATTAGCTCAAATTTCTTCAGAAGCTCAAGTTCATACTTCAGTTGATGCAAGATTATACCCTTATCAGAGTACTTAATCTTCATTCTAGAAAATATGTCATATTTTCTAGATCAATCATCTCAAACTCATATATCAGCACCTTCTTGAAATTAGCTATCTCTTTTGAACAACTTCCTGTAAGCAATATGTCATTAACATAGAGACACATCAGAATCATATTTCTATTAGATGTATACTGAACATAAACTCCATACTCCATCTCATATTTTATGAATCCTTGAAGCTTGAAAAATAAATCAAATTTTCAAATTCCAAGCTCTAGAAGTTTGTTTCAGTCTATAAAAGGCTTTATGCAACTTGTACACCATCCTTTCTTGATTCATTTTCAAAAAATTAGGAAGTTGTGATACATAATCTTCCTCTTGTAAAGGACCATTATGAAATTCATATTTCACATCTAAATTCATCAGAGCCCAATTTCTACTAGCTACAAGTGCAAACACTTAAAAGTAGTCTAAACCAAATTTCTGTACAAATCTTTTAGCTACTAAATAGCTCACGCTGATAGCTTTCTTGTTCTTCTGAGGAATTATTACCACCAGAGTCTTGATCATCATTAGAATCTGGATTAGAATCAGATTCACCCTCATATTTAGATTCGCTTTTAGACTCGTCTTTAGCATCAGAGTCACTTTCAAACTCTCACACATCTTAAGAAGTAAAACCTCCTTCATAGGTAGAATCTCCTTCAACTTCTGAAATATCTTCAAAAGTTAACTCAGGTTTAACACTACACTAGAGTTGGATTGATATTTTTTTCCAATCCCACACTTTTGATTCTTTCTCGATGACGTCTTTGTCGAGTTCAACTTTTCCAGTAACAGGACGGTAGAGCTTATAAGAACTTGTGTTGTGGTACCTTACAAGCATCATGACTCTACTTATATCATCTGACTCCCTTCTCTTTGCATATGGAACATGTTTGTAGCAAACAGAACCAAACATATTTAGAT
This sequence comes from Lathyrus sativus, assembly GCA_963859935.3. Taxonomy (NCBI): domain Eukaryota; kingdom Viridiplantae; phylum Streptophyta; class Magnoliopsida; order Fabales; family Fabaceae; genus Lathyrus; species Lathyrus sativus. The sequence continues at coordinate 564,194,345 of OZ012741.1, forward strand.
GGCTCACACTTTGCTTATCTCCAGTCAACTTCTCTAAAGGAACAATTTCCTTCAGCTTCTTGGTTGGACACCTCTTGAGCACATATGTTGCGGTGGCAATAGCTTTACCCTAGAAGGTATGATGGAGCTTCTTCTCCTTCAACATGCTCCTTGTCATATCAAGCAAAGTTTTGTTTCTTCTTTCAGCAAGACTATTGTGTTGATGAGTGTATGGAACATTAACCTCATGCTCAATTTCATTTTTCTCACAGAACCTTCTGAACTCTGTAGAGTTGTACTCACCTCAACCATCAGTTTTGAGAATTTATAACTTTTTACCACTCTATTTTTCATCCATCACCTTGAACTTCTGTAACTCAGTAAACACCTCATGCTAAAACTTGATGAGTGTTACCCATGTCATCCTTGTGAGCTCATCCACAAAAGACAAAAAATACTTGTTTCCTCCAAATGAAGGTACTTTAAATGGTCAACATACATTAGAATACACTATTACCAAAGCATGTTCTGCTCTTGGGGACACTTCTGATGCAAATGAATGTCTTGGTTACTTGCCTTTCATGCATATCTCACATGTCTTCTTAGGCTTCACCATTCTAGGAATTCCATATAATAGCTTTTTAGAACTCAGATTCCATAAGCTTCTGAAGTTCAAATCCCTCAATCTCTCGTGCCACAACTCACTGTCACCTTCAACACCTTCTGCACTAAGGCATTTTGTGTGAGTTGTCTCAATATTCACTTTGAATGTTCTATTGCTTCTCTGTTCAGACTGCATAATCAACTCCTGATCAAAATCATACAACTTCAAGAAATTATCTTTCATAGTAACTAAGAAACCTTTCTCAATTAGCTGACCTACACTCATCAGATTGCTCTTCATACCAGGAACATACCAAACATCCTTGATCAAAATAGTTTTGTCATTCTTCACTTTGACCTTGACATTTCCTATTTCTTCACCATTCAAACACTTATCATCAGCACATTTGATTTTTGTCCTCTTTTTAGAGTCAAAATTAATCTGCCATTGTTTGTTTCCAGTTAGGTAATTTGAGCAACCAGTGTCCATATACCACAAATCAACCAAATATCTAGTATCAGATTCAGAAGCCATCAATAACACATGTTCATCATCAGACTCTTCTCTGGCTATGTTTGCTTCTTCTGATTTTCTTTCCTTGTTTGACCAACAGTCATCAGCAAAGTAACCAAACTTCTTACAACAGTAACATTGAACTTTCTTCTTGTCAAACTTCTCATTTCCCTTCTGATGTTTCTTCTCATCAGAGTTAGAGACTTCTAACTTCTGAAAACCACCACCATGTCTCTTCTTGGTCTTTGACCAAGACTGCTTCTGATTTTTCTTACAAGAAGATGCCTTTAGAGCCTGATCTACCTTTCTTTCAAATGTTCTCTCAATTAGATGTAGCTCTTCAATTATCATGGTGCTCAGATCCTTATAATTTTCAATTGCTACAATAATATAATCAAACTGAGGAATAAGTGATCTCAACACTTTTTCAATGATTACTTGTTCAGAGAATGTCTCTTCACTATATTTCATTTCATTTGTTATTAGAATCACTTTGGAGATGTAATTAGGTACCTTCTCATTATTCTTCATGTTGAGATTCTCATACAGATTATGTAGAGACTGAAGCTTCATCTTATTCACTGATGTATCACAATCGTAGCACCATACCAGTGTGTTTCAAATAGTCTTCGTCATCATTGAATAAGCGATTTTATCAAACACATTAACATCCACACACTGATGGGTGTAGAATAGAGCTTTATGACCATTCTTCCTTATCTCTATATATGTGTTCATTTGTGCTTCATGCATCCACTGCAACCACTCACTACTACGGAAAACATATAAAACAACAGTTGGAAAAGGGATAACATCACGCGTGTTATGCCGTTATTGTGTTGGATGTGGTTGTATATGCGCAAATTATAATCACGGTCTTACGACCATTGTAGAAAACCTAAATGCGTGTTATATATGTTCAAGGTTTCTTTAACTAACCGTGGTGGTATATACCTTTAGGAAAATAACATTTTGTAACGGTTATTATAAATAATCGTTGTTGAAAGTACCCAGGGTTTATTATATAATATGTAGATTACTTATTTTCCAATAAACCTCACAACAACATATAACCATTTAAATTGATGAAGAAATATATAATCTGAAAATTAAACTATTCTTGAAAGCCAGCTTAAACAAGCCATTGTTTTCCGAATTGCATATGTCTCATCGTTCATCTCACGTTGTTTAACATATAGAATATGGTTCAATGATCTAAGTCCTTCATTACATAAATTCCTTCTATTCTATTTAAATTTGAATAATATTAATAATTTTTTTTATTAAAATTAAAATATAAGAGAAGATATGGATGTGCTGAAGGAATCAGATCATTGGCCCACATTCTATATGTTAAATAGACTGAGATGAATGATGAAACGAATGCAATTCGAAAAACATTGATTGATATAAGTTGGCTTTCAAATACAACTTAATTTTCATATTATATGTTTCTATGTCAATTTAAATGAAATGTATTTTCAGTGAAGAGTTAGTGAAACAAACAATCTACATAGCATATAATAAACTCAACTTCATACAACAGCATACAACAACACAAGATATTATGTAATGTTTTGAGAATTTAAAGAATAAAACATTGCTAAGTCACAAGAAGCTTCTTTCTTGTGACTTAGCAATGTTTTGTTCTTTAAATTGTTAAAACATTAATCAACAATAACAACAACATACAATAAAATTTATCAACAACAAAACAACATAATAACATACAAAAAAAATAAGGTTCAAGAACAACAATAGCAACATACAACAACAACAACAACAACAACATTCAACAACATACAAAAATATAAGATATTATGTAATGTTTAAAGAACACACTTTCTTTTAAACTAATCGTGGATCTGGAACAAATTATTATATTCATCTAGTTTATGAAGCTATGAAGAAGAAGTACAAGGTGAATAAAGTTAACACAGTAGCTTCATACTTCTTGTATTTTTCTTCGTAGCTACACAAACCATATGTATCATAGCCAAAGTATACGCTTTGTTAAGGTGGTGAAGATGAATCTGAAAAAATGAGAACAATAAAATAAAAAAATGAGAACCCATTTTTAACAAGAAATGTAAACAAAATCGAAGCATAAGTTTAATGAACGAATCTGAAATATGACTAAAGAGTATCTTAGTGATTGGTGAAAATGAATCTGAATGTTTAAGAAAGTTTAAAGAGTGACATGGATGTTAGGGTTATGTTATGAGAGAGAAGAGTGAAATATGTTAGGGTTTTCATTTGAGAGAAATGATTGTTATGTACTGAATGAAAGAAAAACCTTGACATAATACATCACTTTTACAACGGTTCTTTAGTAAAACCATAGTTAAATCTCTCACAGTTTATTTATTTATTTATGAACCCAATTGTTAAAGAGGTATTAATTATTGTTATTGTTATTTTTCATTACTGTTGCGATTGCTGTTTTTATTTTTGTCAGCTTGTACTTTTTTTGTAAAACAATAATAATGTATAAATGGAAGAGTATATATAACAATAATAAATATTTTCATTAAGAGGGTGGAGTACATAAATCATTTCATTACATAATTTTGTCAATGTCGGAACAATAACCCCTAGCAGCAAAGGAATCTTCATAATTTATGACTCTCTCCTCAATATCCTCGTCAAAATCATAGTAACAAATCATCCTGGGCACCTTTTTCTTCTTCTTCGTCTTCTTCTTTTTCTTCTTCTTGGCCTTCATAACCCTAAGTGTATCCCTGAAAACAGTCGATCCAAATGGATGGACCTCCTTAGTTGACTGCTGATCATGGTGTTGTAGTGTGGTGACTTCAGTTGAGATATTTTTGTTAGCATTTTCAGATGGAGAACTCATGTTGCTATATGTAGTTAAGAAGAATAGTTTTGAAGAAGTGGAAATTCATTATATGAAACCATGCCTTTATAGAAGAGGTTGAAGATGAAATATTTGATGATTTAATGCTTGAAATTGTTAGAGAGTTTTACACTAGGGAGCATTGAATATTGGTTCAAGAGAAACACAAGTAAGAGACACACCACATATTCATCCAGCCTTTAGAAGAAGAGGTGTATGTCACGCAACCACATGGGTTTATGATTCAGGAGGAAGCAGATAAAGTTATAGCATTGCACACCTCTTTTCTCTATTTTGTCTTTCTGATAGGAATTTCCATCTCCTCTTTTCAAGGATTCAGAATATCTATCATCGATCTTATTCTTGTGACGATTTGACCAAGACTTATTCCCCTGAGTCTTGTCGATTTTTCCTTTGAACTTGTTGGAACCATCATTCTTCTTCCACGATTATGCTTGTAGTGCTTGTATCGAGTCTTGAACTCCTTTTCTTTTGAAAATCTTATCGTAACTATTCAAGAATCCAACAATCTTGAAACATTAAAACTGGAAGATTTGGTTGGTTCGTTGGAAGCACATGAGATTATGATTATCGAAAGAAAAGGAGTTTAAGACTCGATACAAGCACTACAGGTACAATTGTGGAAGAAGAATGGTGGTTCCAACAAGTTCAAAGGAAAAATCGACAAGACTCGGGGGAATAAGTCTTGGTTGAATCTTCACAAGAATAAGACCGATGATAGAAATTCTAAATCCTTGAAAAGAGGAGATGGAAATTCCTATCAGAAAGACAAAATAGAGAAAAGAGGTGTGCAATGCTATAACTGTGAAAAGTACGGTCACTTGGCCAAGCATTGTTGGTACAGGAAAGACAAAGGTTCAACAAAAGGTAAGGACGAAGGAGCAAACCTTGCACACCAATATTCAGATGATTCTGGTGATATGATGGTTATGGTTGCAGTTGGAGATGACCATGTCGAATCTAAGATCTGTTTCCTCGACTCAGGTTGTTCGAATCACATGACTGGTAAAAAAGCATGGTTAGTAGATTTCGACGAGCCAAAGAAGAGTAAGGTGAAACTTGCTGATAATAGCTCGTTTCCAGCAGAAGTTACTGTTAACATAGTTATTCGAATGAGTAATGAAGCAAAAGACATAATCAAATATGTACTATATGTCCCTAGAATGAAGTGCAATCTATTAAGTATTGGACAACTGATCGAAAATGGGTTTTCAGTGGTTATGAAAGATGGAGCCTTAGAACTTTTCGACATCCAGAATAACTTAGTCTTGAAATCTCCATTGTCGAAAAATATAACATTTAAGACCATGATCAGTTCGACTGAGGTACAGTATCTGAAAACAGTTGTCGACCACAAGAATAATTGGTTGTGGCATCTGAGGTTTGGTCATCTGAACTTTAGGTCGCTAAACCAACTAATCACTCAAGATATGGTAATTGGTATACCAAGTCTTGAGATGTCCGACAAACTTTGTGAAGGTTGTTTAGTCAGAAAGCAATCCAAGAAATCTTTTGTTTCACCTATTCCAATGAGATCATCCTGCATACTCAAAGTTGTACATTCAGATGTATGTGGTCCTTTTAAAGAGCATACCATTGGTGGAAACGGGTATTTCGTCTCATTTGTCGATGAGTACAATTGAAAGCTCTGGATCTATGTGAACAAACGAAAGGACGAAGTAATTGAAATCTTTAAGAGATTTGAGATACTTGTCGAAAACCATGGTGAAAAGAAAATTAAAGTTTTGCAAACAGATAGAGGTGGCGAATACATATCCAAGATATTTGAAGCATTTTATGCAGAACATGGTATTGATCATGAGATAACTGCTCCTTATACTCCTCAATATAATGGAATAGCATAAAGAAGAAACAAGATCATATTAGACATGGCGAGATGCATGTTGAAGTAGAAGAATTTGCCAAAATCCTTATGGGGAAAAACTATTTCAAAATCTGTTTATATTTTGAACAGGTGCCCTACCAAGAAGCTGAAAAACAAGGTTCCTGAAGAAGTGTGGAGTGGAAAATGACCATCAGTGAGTCATCTGAAGGTGTTTGGCTCTATTTGCTACAAGCATATTCCTGATGCTAGAAGAAGGAAGCTTGATGATAAGAGTGAACCTATGATTCTGGTAGGATATCATAAGAATGGAGCATACAAGTTATTCAATCCAATTAATCAGAAGATTTTAATGAGTCGAGACATTGTGATTGATGAAAATTCTTCCTGGGGTTGGAATTCTAGTAATGCAATTACAAGCCACTGATGAGCTATGATTTTGACGAAGCAAGTCATGATGTCGAAGTCGAAGACATTGTTGATACTCTAGTCGAAGAAGAAGTTGAAGCAGTTGTTAACATTCTCAACACAGTCAAAGTCGAAGAAGATATGGTTGACACAGGTTAGAGACCTCAAAGAACTAAAGCTCGTTCAGTAAGACTTCAAGACTATGAAGTGGTTGGTGACGATGAAGTCATAATAGATGGTAAACTAGTCCATTTTGCTTTACTCGCAGGTGTTGAACCAATCAAGTATAGCGAAGCCTTCAAAGATAAACAATAGAAGTCTGATATGGTCGAAGAGTTACAAGAAATTGAAAGAAACAACATATGGGAGTTTGTCGAATTGCCAGCTTATACAAAAGCTATCAAAGTAAAGTGGGTGTTCAAGTTGAAGCACAATGATGATGGGTCGATAGCAAAGCATAAGGCGAGATTGGTAGCTCGAGGATTTCTCCAGAGAGCAGGACTCGACTACTCTGAAATATTTGTGCATGTCGCAAGATTAGAAACTGCTTGACTAGTGGTGGCCTTGGCATACAAGCAAGGCTAGTCAACATTTCACTTAGATGTGAAATCAGCATTTTTGAATGGACCTTTAGAAGAAGAGGTGTATGTCACACTACCTCCTGGATTTGTGATTCAGGAGGAAGAAAACAAAGTATACAAGTTGCACAAAGCACTCTATGATTTCAAGTAGACACCTAAGGCATGGAACTAGAAGATTGACTCAAACAATTGGGATTCATAAAATGCAAATCTGAGTATGGTGTCTATGTTAAAGTTGTAGCACAAGATATAACAATAATATGCTTAGATGTCGATGACTTGCTAGTAACTGGAAATAGCCTGAAGAAATTGTCGAAGTTCAAAGTGATGATGAAGAAGGAATTTGAAATGTCAGATATGGGAAAGTTGTCATACTTCCTAGGCATGGAACTTCAAATGTCGAAGAAAGGCATGGTGGCACATCAAAGAAAGTATGTCAAAGAGATACACAAGAGATTCAGAATGGACGATGTAGAAGCAAGATTCAAGCTCATTAAAGTTTTGATGAAAACAACAAGAACAAGCGTTCTACGCAACACATACATACGCAAAAAGCAAGAGTTTCAAGTAAACATCAAGGATCAAGATAATGCTCTAACATGTGACAATTGTGATCAAGCTTCTCATACAAGCTTCAAGTGTTGAAGATAGAGTTTTGAACATCAATTCAAAGGTATAACAAATATTACTTGAAAATACCTATACAAGTGTTCAAAAATTCATATCTCACTACACATATATAACAAATACTTTTAAAACATTTTTTGGTTACTCACTCATGTTAAAAATAATTATGTTTTGAAAATCTTTCAGTGTTAACCGATTAACCCTTTTGGTTAACCGGTTAACGAATCTCAAAATTAATTTTTTGGTGATTTTATTACAGTGTTAACCGATTAACCTATATGGTTAACCGATTAAAATGTGTAAATTTTGAATATTTTTTAAACGTTGAAGGGTGTTAACCGATTAACCTATTTGGTTAACTGATTAACACTGATGCAGTAAGCAAAAATGGCAGCTTTTTATGAAAATATGCATTGATTTCATTTTGATTTCTGACTTTTTTTGCTATATAAATCACACCCTTTTGGAAAGGTTTTTTATCAGTATAAATTGATATTAGATTTCAAATTCCAAAAAAAAAAAAACTTCAAGAAACAAAATCATAAAAATTACTCATTTTCTTTATCTCTCAAATTTTCATAAAGTGTTCAAAATCAGTTTTTGAAAAGAAGCTTTTTGAATAAACTTTCACAATTTCACAACTTCATTTCATTTCTCTTAAAAGAACACTTGTATATCTCTTTGAGTAATATTTGTTTCAAGGAGAAGATCGATCGTCAAGATTGATAGCATCACTATATTCTCAAGATATCAACTTATTTCAAGATTACTTTCTTTGTATTACCTTGTTATCCAGGACTGTTGGAAACAAGTGAGTGTGTGAAGAGGATTGTTCTTCTACACTTGGATTACCTATAGATTAGATAGTAGGCTTCACCATTGGTGTGATTAGGCTGTGCAATTATTCGAAACTATAGTGAAATCTCTTTCGAGTCGAAAGGGGAGTGGAGTACTCTCGGAGTGTGAGGGGAACCACTATAAATTTCTTGTGTCTCTTTTTCTTTTCCGCACTTTATTTTCAAGTCCTAACATCATAACCGAAAAAGAACTAAGAACTGAAACAGATTACAAATAATTTTTGAGAACCTAATTCACCCCCCCCCCCCCCTCTTAGGCACATTTACAAGTTACAGATGATTCGACTCCTGAATCTTCGCCTATCGAACCAAATTTAAAGTTGGAGAAGCGTGGATAGAAAGACAAAGTTGATGCAACTTTTTTCAAACAAATTATTGGATCTCTAAGATACGTGTGCAACAGTCGACCTGATATATGTTTCTCAGTCGGATTAGTGAGCAGATACATGAGTGACCCAAGGGTGTCACACATGAAGGCTGCAAGAAGAATCCTGATATACTTAAAAGGATCGACAAATTATGAAATTTTATTTCGACGAGAATTTGAAAGCAAAGAAGCTATGGTTACTTGTTATTCAGATGCTGACTGGTGCAGAGATAAGGAAGATCGAATAAGCACTGCTAGATATTTCTTTCAAGTATTTGGTGCCCTAATTTCATGGTGCTCGAAAAAGAAACCTGTGGTGGCATTATCATCATGTGAAGCTGAATATATGGCAGGATTATATATTGCATGTCAAGCAATTTGGATCAGATCGATACTTAAAGAAATAGAGGTCGAAGTGAAGAAACCTCTTGCGTTGCAAATCGACAACAAGTCTGCCATAAATCTGGCGAAGAATTAAGTTCTGCATGGAAGAAGTAAGCATATCGAAGCTAGATTTCACTTCTTAAGGTAAAAGGTAAATCGAGGTGAACTTGAAGTTAGGCACTGCTCAAGTGAAGCACAGTTGGCCGACATTTCACAAAAGGATTGATGATCGACATATTCTTGAATTTGAGAAAGAAATTAGGAATAGTTCAGATGGACTATGATTAGCATATATTTGACAACTTGGATTATGGGGGTATGTTGAAATATTAGATTATATTTCATTTGATATGATTAGATTTGATTAGATTTAATATTTAGATATAATCCAAGTTGTGTTATCCCAAACCCAATTAGGGTTTGTTATTTAGTTTGTTATTTTTAGTATATATAAATAATCATAGTATGTATCATTATTCATAACAATTCAATAACTCTTTATTTTCTTATTTCCTTATTCTCTCTCTTTCTCTCCTTACAAAAGGGGTCTCACGCACTAACATAAATGATTACTTCCAATGATTGATATTCTTGAATGACATTGTGACCGTCTTGAAAACTGAAGAAAATTATAAATCATCATTATAGTTAGGAAGAGTGTTTCTCTCTTTAGGGAAGCGCAAAGGTTGTATAGATAATATTACAATAGTTGCATATTAAATCTGTGATTAAATAATCTTCAGTTTTTCATTTATTTATCAATTTAAGTGACACACGCTTTTTGTAATAGGAAAAATGGAAAAAATGTAGATGTCAGGGTTTAAACCATGTACCACTCACTCTATCACCACATTTGTGGCTATCAATCGTGATAAAGTGACCTTAAAAAAAAAGCATTAGGCGCATCCAGTTTCATCTATTACAATGTTGGAAGGAATGCCCGTGGTAATATTATGTTACCGAATGTGTATTTTATAGTAGTGATTGCGTAACTTTCATTGACGAGATCAAGAACGTCTTGAGCGCCAAACAACACATGCATTTAAATAATCCACCGATTCCAATTCTTTCCATCAAAGACTGGAAGCTTTGTGATTAAGCTACTGTTTCCACCGTTCATCTTTGATTTTGCGCAAGAATTCACTCAAATCTCACAAAACACTCGTGTTTCCCAATCCCTCAAAATTAAGAAATGTGATTTTGTTCCGATTTCGATCGTAAACTCAACGCGATTTCAAGAAACTAAATCAATCACGCATGCCTCAAGTTCACTCGTGTTTCTCTTGGTGTTTCCCGTGGATCTGAACTGGAGCTCTAGATACCAATTGTTGGTGCACAAGAAGGAAGAAGACGAAGATGATAAAAATGGAAGAGAGAGAAGATAGAAAAGTTGTAACTAACTTTTCAATTGAAAAGATTGATTAGTCTTAATTTTGTTACAATTTAACTTAAATAAAGTTTATATACCAACAAAATCTCCTAAATGAAACTCAAATGCAAAACCAAATTAAATAAATATGAACTACAATCTAACAGTTAACTATATCTTTTAAATCCTTACAAAATTAGGATCTTTTAAGTATCTTGGAGTAATTTATGGGCGATGAAAGAAATTATCGTGGGGTTTGAAATGATTCATAAGTTAAAGATAAACATCAACAAAAGCTCTTTATTTAGTATTGCAGTGGATCATTGGTTCCTGCAGGCTGCAGAACATTTTCTTGGTTGCAAAATTGGTGGTTTCCCATTTAAATTCTTAGGATTATTGGTTAGTGGTAATCAACGTCATATTGCTTTCTGGAAGCCGTTGATTGAATGTGTAAAGGCGCGACTGTCACCGTGGAAGGGTTGATTACTATCAATCGGAGGCAGGGTGTCTCTCATCAATTCAATTTTAACAAATCTTCCAATACATTACTTGTCTTTTTACAGAATTCCGAAGAAAGTCGGAAAAACTTTGGTGGCGTTGCAGAGACACTTCTTATGGGCATGTTCAAAAACTAATAGAGGTATTACTTGGGTAAACTGGAAAGTTTTTTATAGGTCCAAAAAAGATGGTGGGCTGGGAATAAAAGACATCATCTTGCTTAATAAAGTGTTGTTAGCTAAATGGATTTGGAGGTTTTTATACGAGAAAGATGTGTTGTGGATGGGTTTGTTGCATGCCAAATATGGAGATCTGAAGGAATGTATTGCAAACAAGGAATATGTGTGCTCTAAGTCTACATCATCTGTTTGGTGGAAAGATCTATTCTTGACACAAGGCCAGGCAGCGATTGTGGAAGTATCAAATTTGTTCTCTTACAGGCTGGGCAGTGGAGCAAAAGTTCTGTTTTGGTTGGACAAACGGATTTGAAGCAGGCCCTTAAACCAGATTTTTCCTGGTCTGTGGAGCAAAACGATTACAAAACTAGCATCAATAGCAGAATTGGGAACATGGCATAATAACAATTAGTCATGGCAGTTGGCATTAGATATTAGTCCTGATGACGTTCAGCTACAGCAGGAAAGTCATGATTTGTCTGAAATTCTTTTGGAGGCAAAATCGATTTTAAATCAAGAAGACAACATCATTTGGCCTTATGATGCTTTGGGAACATTTACAGCTAAGTCATATTACAGTTTGATATTAAGCACAACCATAGAGATCAAAATCGACGACAATGTCAAAACCTTCCTAAAAATCATGTGAAGCACGGGGGTATCCGTCAAGTTGAAAGTATTTGGGTGGAAGTTAGTCTTAGATCGCCTGCCTACACGCTTCAGCCTTCTCAGTCGCGGGGTCGTGCTTAACTCTCATGAACAGGTGTGTATTTACTGTTTCAGTGCAGGTACAAGCTCTAATCATCTCTTTTTTGAATTCGCTAAAACAAAATTAATTTGGAATGTCGTGTGCCGGTGGGTGGGTATATCTCCTTTGGCGGGCAATTCATGTTGTTCGCATTTTATGGCTTGGAGAGAGAAACTTAGAGGGAATAAGAGATTATTTTTCACGAAAGTCTTTGGGTTATAGTTTGTTGAAGCATTTGGTAGACGAGAAATCAAATCCAATTCAATGACGAAGTAGGAGATGTCGAGGTTATTTTTATGAGGATCGTCTCAATATCGTGGTGGTGAATAACGAAAAGTGTTCATTTTAATAAAACATGTACGTATTATGATTGGTTTGTGAACCTATTAAACTCTTTCTAAGTTTGAAGATGTCTCTTGTAATATTTATGGAGGTCGAGTTGTAAATGAGTTGGGGCACTCCTAGTGCCACTGTTAAAATAAAATATTTCGCTTATAAAAAAAAAAAATTGTCCCTATTAAATTTGTGTTTGAAATTTTAGTCATGTGTAATATTGTAGTTTGCAAAAATACTCTCTATTTAAAATATTTTTCTACTTATAATTAAAAAAGACAGTTGGTTTTAACCGTACTATTATTTTTATTTCAAATTTATATTTAAATTAAGAGATTTAAACTGAAATTTAGATATTATCTAACTATAACAAACAAATTAAATTAAGAAGAAAACTACACAATAATATATTCAACGAAGTGCAATACGAAATTGGATATTGCTTTTTGTTTTTTTTTCTTCTAAATATATAGACTCTCATTTAATGTTTTTAAAATTGGATATAGAAAATCAAAATGATGAGTTCTATTAATTATGGTTTAATTGGTTGAATCAGGTGACAAAATAAAAAAAATATTCAAAAAATACAACAATAAAAACTACAGTCCAGTTATTTTACACAATAAACAAAATCAAGTAAGTCTATACTAATCAGTTCCTCTTAACAACATTATTATCAATCTTCTCAAAAAATGCTGTCCATCCAAAAAAATCATGTTTCATGATCAAGGCATGATTGATAATGTTTTTACTATGAACATCAAACCCACCTTCATGAATTTCAGATTTACATTACTCACATGTTACCCATGTTTTGAGCCTATAAATCTTTAAAAAATGCGGCTAAATACATAATTACATTTCATAAAAGGGCCTACAAAAAATATTATTGAGCACTACGCTTTTGTCAGTTTTTATTTATAATTTAAAGTAACATACATTTTATTCTTAAGAATTTGCTATAATCTCAATAATATAAATAATTAGTTATTTAAAAAAAAGTTGACTGTTTCAAATAATATGCACGAGTTAATATTTATTAATTGAGAACAATTGACGAAAAATTAAAAATTTTCACAATATAAAAAATATTTAAAAATCACACTCACACACATAATTTGTAGATCTTCAAACCATTTTTGTATTATTTAGATTGGAGTACCCCTTCAAATTATTTTTAAGATAACATGGTTTTTTAAATAAAATTTTTAAAAAATTACGAAAATGACTATCACTACAAGAAACATTGTATTTTTCCAAGTGATTTTCACGTCACTAATTCAAAAACCACTTCACTAACCAACTTTTGCGACGTGGGTACAACACGCCGGAAATGCAATGGTGGGAACATGTTCCCACGTGGAAAACACGTCACAAAGTTGTGACATAGTTCCCACGTCGCAAATAACAAAATTAGGAGAAAATCTTCCCACGTGAAAACCAAGTCACTAATTAGTGACGTGATATTCATGTGGGTTACCCAATTTTGTCTGCACGCCTGCCTGACACCAATTAAATTTGGTTCCCATGTGATTCCCACGTCACTAATTTGTGACTTGGTTTTCACGTGTGAACCCAATGACTTTGCACATGAATTTTGGCACTAATTAAATTGGTTCTCATGTGATTTTCACTTCACTAATTAGTGATTTGATATACATGCCACAACAAAAATATGTTTTATAATAGTGACATTGTTTGCATTTCCCTATAAAATTTAATAATAAAAAAATAAAAATAAATATTAACTAAAAACAGCTATAAAATTAAAATAAATATTAAATATTAACTATAAAATTTAAAAAATTAAAATAATATACATTAAAAAAAATATAAATATTTAGTTACATGAAATTCACGTCACAAATATAAAAATGTTTAATCTAATATGCATGTTAACATGACAAGCAACTGTCATATTCATCTTCGATAGAAGGTAAAAAAGTTATTATCCATATTCATGGCCAATGAATAGTATCACACCCACGTGAATAACATGATTAAGACTCCTTTCATTTAGTTGTTAGACCATAATGAAGAAGAAAAATAGTGAAATATGTCTGAAACTATTCTTTAAATATTCACTCTCTTAGTTATGTAGAGACCTTCTCCATTTTCTAAAAAACTGAATTATACTTAAGTATGATTTTTGTATATAAATATTTAATTAATGTCATAATTTCAAAAAGTATATGTATCTATATAATTGATTTAGTCTAAAACATATTAATAAATATTTTCACTTTTTATTTATAGAAATCGAGACGATATCAACCCTCTTAGTTTCTTTAAAAATATTTCATTTCTAACTATTCTAAAAATATATATTTTACTACAAATTATTTTTATTTTTTTCTTTCAACAACAACACAATAAACAAAAATAATATTTATAAAATATCAATAAAAAAATATCAACAACAACAGAAATATAAATATTCTAAAATTTTATAATATATCAACAAAATAATATATCAACAACAACACAACACAATAATATATCAACAAAAAATCTAAAATTTTCTTCTAAAATTATATTTCATATATCACCAAAATCTCAAAAATAAACTAATTGAAATGCTTAAATACCTCAATGTGCTAACTCTATCAAAGCTTCCAATTGAACTTCTTAAATCCTATATCTGAAAAAAAAATCAACCATTAATAATTAGATAAACATAAAATAAAGGGTAAAGTATTCACAAAAACAACATATAGACCAATCACCTTAAATTTTTTGTGAAATTTTTTTTGAAAATGGAATTGTGATGGAGACAATGGTAATGGAAGAAGGAAGAAAATTGGGGAGTCTTGTGACGTGGTGAACACGTGGGAAGCTAACCACGTGATTCCCACGTCGGAACCAACAATCATCTTGGGCATTTGTTTTGTTTGTTGCAACGTGGTAATCCTGTCACAAACCTGTCACATTCAATTCCAATATTCAATTTGTTTGTTGCGACGTGCTTTGCATGTGTAAAACTTGTGACATGTTACACACGTGGGAAATAAAAAGAATTTTTTTAATTTTCAGTTCGCACCACAACTGAATTTTTTAAAATTTCAAACTTGCCTCCCTCTTAAAATTCCAATTTTTTGTTGAAGATTTTAGGTCTGAATAATTTATTATTAGTGAGGTGGGAATCACTTGGCAATGTGTTTTTTTCCCACGTGAATAGCACGTCACTAAATCACTTGGCAAAATGGACTTTTCTCTTGTAGTGTATGTCGTAAAGAGAAGTCGTCATATGAAATGGCTGATCAAGTCTTTCAGACTTGAGTTGCCATTTCATATGGCACATGGGTTTAATTTTAGATGCCCTACCTTACACTGAGTCGCCATACTATATGGCGCATCAGTTGTAGGGTTATTTATTTATTTTTATTTTTTTTAATATTTAATTTTTGTTTAAAAAAACATATAATTAAAAATAATAATAAAGTTTTTTATTTTTAATATTTTATAAAAAAATATAAATAAAATAAATAATTAATATTTATAATATAAAAAAGCTTCAATATTGTACAACAAATGAAAAAAAGAAAATCAATGACCGACTCTATCAAAACGACCACCGGTACCACATTAGAAAGGATTTGCACGGCGTCGAGGTCTACCACGAGGTTGTTGAGGTGCATCTGGTCTTTGCGTGTTTATCTATGGAAGATATATTTGTTCAGATGGCCCCGGCGTATCAGATGAAATTTGAAGCATTTGACCCAAATAGTCGGGTTGGTCGCTGCCAACGACGCTTTCGTAATTAAGTTCAATGCCCATGTTTTCATAGTTTTGTCGGGGAGGTTGGGTGGGGTGTGGATGGTATGGTTATCCGAATTGGTACATCGAATTGGTTTGGAAATTATGTAATGGTTGTTGTGGGGTTTGATAGTCAAAAAGTGGATAGGCATTTTGTTGGTAGGAAGATTGATTGGCTGGTGTAGGGTCAAAAGAGTTATCTGGGCTATAGGTGGATGGGGTAGGATCAAAAGATGTATCAGGGCTATATGCAGAAGTGGTGTCGATTTCGGAAGGCTGGCGGTAGGGGTAAGGCTCTTGTTGTTGTGATTGGGTTGGTGGCATGTATGAGTTGCGATTTTGAAAGATTGATTGGGTGGGCATAGTTGGATGTTGGGTATAACATGGTGTTTGATGTTGGGCATTGGGTTGTTGTTGTGGGTTCGAGGAAGGCACATGTTGCCTTGAGTCAATCAAATATGTCGGCTTAGATACAAATTATTGTGATGTTGTAACCGACCTAAACCAAATCATATATTGATAACTTGGTCTAGCCCCTTCCACAATAGGGTCGGTTAAGATGTATTGATGTCGGTTCTTCCAATGCAGACACATCTCTTTCGCAAAGCCCTTCCAATGATTTACACTCTATTGTGTATCCACCCTTAGCTGATGTCAGTGTCCCAATGACGTTGGAGCGACTGGAATATCCTGATACATCCCGAACTGTAGTTTCACCCGGTCACTTTGGTGTATCTCCACTGTAGTGAACCGAATGATAGGTGTTTTAGATGCCCACACAGTAGCATCATTGGCGTTGGGCTGGTGGTCGAGACCCTCGTACGACATCCAGACAAACTACATTATCAATATATGTAATGAGACAAACTACATTATCAATTAGACAAAGTAATGGTAGATAAATTACATCATCTGCCCCAATATGTTCTATAAGGTTGCGGTACACGATTATCGAGTTCCTGGGACATCTTTGGTAATTCATTCCCAGAACAGACCACCTAAAAAAAAGAAACACAAATAAATTAGTTACTAAGAAGCATTGCACAAATAATTAAGTTACAAAGAAACGTCATTTGTATACTCGTATTGAAAATAAACTTACTTGTTAGCGTATGAGAATGTGAATGGATTGCGGTTGATTGGAGAAAGTGTTGGCATCCTAGACCAACCCCACGCTTGAAGGAGATAGGCGCAACCATAAAAAGTACAAGAATTTTTTTTTGCATTTTGTAGCACCCCAAAATTTGTCCATCCTTTTTTAGTTATCTTGGCTTATGTTTCATAACATCTTGTATTGGCATGTGTACATAGCATTGGTTCTAGACAGAGGATCAAGGTATCTTATTCACTACTCAAGAAAGAAGCTTCATATTCAAAGCTCAGGCACAGGGTCTTCACCATCATCAGAGCATGACTCATAACCTTTGGAAGTGAGAATTCAAGTGTTGGTCACCTCCTCCTATCTTGAGGGTAACTAGAGGCATATGTGGCTAGTTCCTTGGATGAGACATGGTTCAATAGCTCAATACACATCTTGAGGATCCCCTATGGGGATTATATGACTACATAAATTATTTGCAAGAGCCTCAATCAGTGGATAAAGTGTTAGGGTTTCATCTAGTCAACAAAAGTCAACTGGGAGTTTGAGAAGGCTCAATGCTTGAATTTTGATCATTCGAGTCATGAGAGGTCATCCTAAACCATCAAAAGTATTATGTTGAAGCTTGGTCAAGAAGAATCAAATAGATCAAGAAGTTGCTAAATTAGGGTTTTAGAGGATTTTAAGTGTAAAATCCCCTCTTTTAGCACCTAACTTCCATGACAAGTTTCATCATGATACAAGCTCCATCTCATTTATCATCATACATGAGACTTTTTTCTTGTCCTTAAAGCTTTCTTTTGAGTATAAGAACTCCTTCATTGGATTTATACATCTCAAGTTATGATATTCACAAATTGGTTTTACAAAGTGGAAAGGGTAACTTACTTCTAAGGCAATGTTCACATGGATGCAAGTTTTTTCTCAACTTTCCTCAAACATAAGAGTTGTTCCTCATTGTCTAAGATTTCCAAAAAGTGAAAGAACTCATCATTTCCATGTGTTGAACTCAAGCTATGATCTTCTCAAGTCAAGGTCATTTTGGATGACCTAGTTTTAGGTCATTCCCTTCAAGGTCAAAATCCATGAACATCAAGACTTCAAATCATGATTCTTGTAACATGAAACTTGTGTATCAAGATCTTTCCTACACCATGACCTAAAATTCCATGACCTTTGATGATTTATGAGACAAGTAAGGCATGATGAACATAAAAACATGAACTTTTGACTTAATTTGACTTTCTTGCATTTCAAGCCACCAATTTGATTTGTTTTTGTTCTTTTTGGTACCATATCATAATCATGTCATGACAACATAAATTGTTACCTAAAATGAACCAACATAAGTTCACATTTTCAAGCCCTTTTTCAAGTTTCACACTTAAGGAGAAATTTTTTCAAAACAAATCACAAGGCCATTTCCTTTGATCCAAACCTCCATATTTCATTTTGTCACCCTCATTCGTACTGATTGCTGACCAAGAGTGAGGTGCCAACCCTCCCAAACCTGTGTGTACATGATTTTGGGTTTTTTTTTTGGAAAAGTTGTGAAGCAGAGCATTTACACATTATGGGCCTGAAAAATCATCTCAAACCCATCATATATAAGGTGTAAGCAAACCCTAACATGGAGAGAGGATCATTCTACTGCAGAGAGAGCTCAAAACATAAAAAGTTTTTCTCTCTCTTCGAATTGCTCATTTCTGTGAAGATTGCTTTCATTTCTTGGTTGATTCATACTCAGTGGAGCATAAGTAGCTGGTTGGAAGCTTTACATTTAAGATCAAACACCATTTGAAGGACCAACGGAGTTGCTCTGTTAGGTAACTTTTCTCAATCTGAAACTCTCATTTTAGGCATAAATATAGGTTCATATTTAATGCATCTGAAGCCCTACCTTGTGTAGGAAATGTTTGAATGCTTGGTGAGGCTGTTTGTGCAAGTTTCAGTTTGTGTATCAATTTTTCGTGCTGAGTTTTAAGCATGTTAGAGGAACCTTTTTGAAAAAACAATGCCATATTCTTGATCCTCATGAAAAATCCTTCAAAAACATGTCCAATGTTTTAATTTTTATTGAAGTTTTCAGAGGTCACCGGTGAAGCTCACCCGAGAAGACGACCGGAGCTAGGGCTCCGGTGTCTGAGGTGTTTGCTGAGATGTTTGGTGATGTGTCTGTTGACCATGCCTGCGTGGGTGCTAAAAAGTGGTGTGACATGCCACATCCTTTAATGAAGCGTTGCGTTTCATTTAATCTGAGGTTTTTATTTTGTGGTGGGTTGTGCTTAGTCATTTTTGATATTGACACACCCTATTTTTTGGGCCCAATGCACGTATAACTAGCCTGATGTTCATTCTGTTTTTGCTGATGCACCCCTTTGTTCTTCTTCTTTTCTTTTTATTTTTTTATTTTTATTCCATTTTTTATTTCATTTTATTTTTAATACTTCAAACATTTTTAAAAATACATAAAAATATGTTGATGACTTTTCAACATCTTATTTAATTTTTCACATTTTTTATTTTTATTTTTATTTTATTTTAATATTTTATTTTGATTTTTTAATTTAATGTGTTTTATTTGACCTATTTTGAAACATGCCTTTAATTCTTGCCTTTCCTAATTGACTTTAGATCCATGTTTTTGCACATACTTAGACACATATATGTAGGGTATTTGGATGATAGTTTGATGCTTTGGTGATCATTTCTTGGATGATTTTCATTTGACTTTGTTTGACCATCGATATATGCTTGACAAATTGCTTGTTTTGCCTTGTTTGATGCAATTGATGATGCTCTCTTGCCGTTATTTTTGTGATCCTTTTCACATTTATTCTTGATAGACCTAATTTGAGTTTGGGCATTTATTTGGATTTTATTTGGTCATGTTTCTATTTTTGGATGATGCATCAAGTATTTGTTGTTTTAATCATGTGTTTATGCATATCTTGACCTAATCTTTTGAGATTGCTTCTTGTATGATTCCATGGATGTTTGATGATTCTTGTATGCTTTTTATGATATGTTTGAGGTTATGATTTCCATGATTAGGGGTTCATTGCATGTTCACTTTATCTCATATGTGTCGCGGTGAAAATTGGATACCAAACTATGATTAGTTTGAATCTCTAATTCATTTTGCAACCGAACTTTGATTTTTCCAAAGGAAGGGATAAAGATCGAAGTTCCCACAATGCAATGCAAATGCAAGGTTTAGAGAGTTATAGGTTTGGGGGTTGGTTAAAATTAGGGAAGGTACTAGCATCCTAAGTTTCTGTAGTACTCTACAGGAACCTCTTGTTTTATATTGTTTATTGCTAAGTGTTTATCTGCTTAAAGGTTGAAAGACCTAGGGGTTTATTTCTAAGTATACTCGATAAGATGTCGCATCTTATGCCTATATATCCTTACAGGAATGGAATCAAAGTATCTATAGTTCCCCTAAAGGGTTTGAGGAGTTGTTTGACTGTGGTCAAAGTTCCTACGGGTTTAGGGTAGTTGATTGATTGATTTTAGGAGAAGAGATGTGTCTTCATTTTAAGGGAGATTTAACCGCCACAAATTGTAGGAAAATAGTCTTTGCATTGTCTTAAGAAAAGGACTTACGTACTCGGATAGGGATCAACGAGGTACACCTTTATCTCTCTTAAGGCAAAGTTCCTACGGCTTGATTGTATTATTGTGGGGTGGAGATTCTATCTCGCTTAAGATGATTTGGCATCTTTCTCTAATGTGTTTGAATAAAGTTGTATTGAGTTGCTGAATGTTTGAATATTGTTTGATTGCTTTTGTTTAAGTTATAAGAAAATAAGGAACAGTCCTTCCTATGGGGTAGGATTTATCCTAAAGATCAACTTGAATGGGATCAAGGATCATGTGGGGAGAATGATGCAAATGTGAATGCATACGCACGATTGCTGGAATCATGCGCAGATTTTTCCTTTGGACGAGATGCGATGCAATAAGAGTAAATATGATAGTGCAAATGCAGAAATATTAAATTACTGTAAGATAAATTGCAAGGAAAGTAAACCATACACGTACGCATGAAAGCGCTGAAGTGTGTGAGAGTGAGAGTGTCGTGAATGTGAGTGTGCACGATTAATTTTATGCGAAGTTGATTTATTTTATTTGAGTTGATTTTAAGAGAAGAGTTGGATTATTTTAGTTGAATTATTTTTTAGGGGAGGTCGATTTGGTTTTAGACGAGATTAAAATAATTAAGGCTTAAAGTTGAATAAAGCGTCATAACGGTTTACTTATTATTTAGAACTTAGGTGAAATAATATATTCATGAAAATTGGATCTAACGCGAAAAGTTTAATTATAATAAAAAGTGTTGTTTTTATAAGGGATTTTAATGTCCAATAAAGCGGAAGTTGAATATAAGTTATTATTATACAAAAGTGTTATAAAAAAATGTTAATTAATCATTTAGCAAAATAATTTGGATAAAAATATTTTAAAAGAAACCTAATTATTAAGATAAAGGTTGATTTGTATTAATAAAAAAAGTGGAATCAATTAAGTTATATGAAAATAACTGAACCTAAGAAATCATAATTAAATTAAACATAGTTGATTATTCAAAGTTATTGGCTAAAAGGAGTAAATAATTGTTATAAAAGTTATTAGTTGTTAGGGTTAATTAATTTGTTAATTAAGTAAAAAAACTAAATGGGTGGTTAGCAGAGATTAAACATGGTTAGTGGTGATTAATGTGCTGAGTGTGTGTGTGGCAACTTTGATCAATACGACAACAACAGACGAAAAATAAGGGACATGTAAGCGGTGGAAGAAAAACCCTAGCTCCCTTTGTATTCCCCTTCGTATTCCCCCCCAGATCGTTTCTCTCCCAGATCGTGATCTGGTTCTCTTCTCTATTCATCACTCCTTTCACATTTGGACCTGAAACCACAAACAAAACATCAATCGTGCAATGGCATATCTAAAGGTTAAGGGGTTACCGAAGGTTTGGGTGATAGCGGCGGCGAAGGGGATTCGTGGCGATGACAGACGTCTCGCCGATGGGATTCGCAGCGGTTGGAGGTGACTTCGGCGAAAGATAAGTGCTTTTACTTAAAACCTCAGGTTACGAATTTAGGGTTTTTTGTGAGAGTTATCGGTGTTGTATGATTGGGTTTTCCGTGTGTTTTTCTCCTTCTATCATCCTTCTTTTATAGGTCTCGGGGTGATAATGTCTTTGAATGAGTTTGATTGCTAATTTGAGTGCTGATTTGGGATTTTCCAATTTGGGATGTATCCAATTTGAAAACTTCCCCTTTCTGTCTGAGCGTAATAACGTGTGTTGAATGAAAATCTCTATCCTGTGATATTAATGTATCAATCTGATCAATGCCTTGATTCAATGTTGGATTTGATTTGATACTTGAATCGAATCTTCTATCTTTTTTAGTGAATATTCTCCGATGACTTTGCTAACCCTGAGTTTGTGAATTGGCAGGTGTGGGTAGCAAAGGTTTTGGGCCAAGGGAGAATTAATAGCCCAGAAAAATAACTTGCACTCGATGCATTGTAACGAGCATGACCCACGCTTGTGGTGAGCTGTAAATCCTTCTGACTTGCAGGGTATGTCGTTGATTATACCTTCAGCTTCAATTCCAAAATGATGGTCTCTTACATATGTTGTTTTGATTTGATAGATACGTGACCGTACTAGCTCCAATTGAGAATTTTGTTTTCTCTAATGTCCAGGTGATCAGCGTGAGACAGCCTGCTGCAGGAGTATCCAGAACTCTCTTGCCATGAGTCAATAGCACTACGTCTCAACCTCGCGGTAATAGGGGCAAGAACAACCATTGTTCGGGAGCACGCATCAACGTCTTAAGTTGGAAATTGTGAAAGCGCGTCCGTGAGATACCGTGTACCTTAAACAATCTCGTCGATCTTCTAGCAATATGGACTTGTTTGTCTTAGTGGCGACCAATGTCTTCTAATCAATAATATTACTTGGGACTGTAGGATTTTGGCGTGAGAGATTGGGTAGTGCGACTGCTATGACCTGTTATGGTGGGAGTTTTGAGAAGCTTCGCTCAAGTTCACTCGAGTTCTTTGGTTCAGGGAGATAGTTTAGTGTAAGTGATTCTTTGATTGTCTTTGATATTCGTGACTTAATTCTCATTCCTTCTGCAGCGTGGTTGACGACTCCAAAATGATACTGATTACGTAATCAGGGCTTGCCGGGTTTGGGACGTAACGACTACATGGTTTGATTAGTTATGCGTCTATCGCTAACTTGACAGTTCCTTCTCAGACAGGTGTGTATGGCTTTCTTGGTAATGTCTAAATCTTTTGACTTGATCGAATGTAACTCGAGACCTATGTTTTCTCATCACTTCTAGGCTTCCTGTCTTGGTTTCAGTTCAGGTAACACAACGCTTTTCTCTGTCACTTTGTGTGCCAACCTGGGAGGCTTGATGTCTTATGCTGAAGGTCGCAACTACATGAGTAGGCGTTGGTAGCAGCTGGCATGGGCTTTACCTTGAACATAACTGGTGAGTGCCTTTTCTCTTCAATTTGGGTATACTTTGGTTGGAGGGTTATTATTGAATTGAATCCTTGTGTTGCTCTGATATCCTAACTTGTTCTAGCCAGGTTTAACATCTCCTCTATTTGGATTGTACAACACGTGGATGTCGCAGACCACAACTTTACGAGGATCTGCTAGGCTGGGGTCGGCTGTGATTTCTTTGTATTTGTTGGATCGCTTTCAAATTAGTCATGCTCATAATCTAATCGCTTGGCTTGTTTCTGCTGTGCAGAATACCTTTGAGCTCTGGCTTGATATGTCTGTATGCTTATCGATGAACATCATCTGTGGACAAAGTCAAGTGCAGAAAAACCTTTAGTTTCCAAGATACCATATGCGCGCTGGAGCCCATCTTCAAGGTGATTCACTACGTCAAATCTTTCACTGTTCTCTACAAAATGTGCTTGGCCACCAATTCCTCCATACGAATTGTGCTTATTCGCTAAATCCTTTGATGCAGAGCGTGGTTAAGGAACTTTGGTATAGCAGTTGAGAAAGGAATAAACAAAATGGCTTTCCATGTAGAGTCTTTCCTCTCTGGCTGTTGCGGAGGCATGTCTGCTAAATTAACTATTGTTGTTAATGTATTAACTGTTGTTGCAGGTTCATGAGATTACTATGTTGTTGCTGCAAACTCTGGGACTCAAGTGCGTCACCAACGTTGTTCCGTTGTATAAGTGTCTGAGCGTGCTGCCCAATCGGTTGAGGCCTTCCACAACGCCGCTGCTGCTGCGCAGGCGAGGTTGATGCTTACAATTTGGCCACTCAAAGGAAAGGCTTATGGCCAACATTCCACTCCAGCTAGCAGAGGGGCAGCTTCCAAACGGCACCCTGTTACGTATTTGCAAATACTTGTAATTGTGTAGTTGTTTAGTCATGGCCTTTGTAAAGTTAAGGGATAGTAACCAAAGGTCAAGTAGGCTCAGAGTTGAGAAAAAAAAAGGTGGTGGGCCCTGACTTATGCACTCATAGCATTTTTGGACGATGCAGAGAATTATCTTTATTTGGTCTTGTAGTTAAATAACAACTTGCTCCTTATCACAAAGTTGAATGAATTTTGGTTCGATTTCGGATATTTCCGACTCAAGATATTCACATAAACTTCTTGGTGTACTTAACTCTTGCCTCCAATAAATTGAATCATTAAATTTTAAAAATACTTGAGATCAAACCTTGATGAACTAATGACTCAAGAGATAAGCAGAGATCTAAATTCAATTAATATACTGAGGTAGTGGTGAAAACTTTAACTATGTACTCTAGAGTCCGGATCGGAACTGGGGCCAATATCAGGATCGACCGTCCATGCTTTGAGATGCCAGACTGGGAGGATGAATGCCCTCTCTATTTGAAATTGCCATACTTGCATAGACCTGTTAGTAAAAACATAATAATAGCAAAGAGGTGGGATCTCATGGTCAAAAATTAGGGTGTGACAGATGCCCCTATTTAAGTTACTTCTATCTGGAGATATGGAGATTGAAATCTTCGTCTCGACGAGATAGGAGGGAATTAAATATAAACATTGCACGGATTTTTGGCCTTTAAGATGCCACCGAAGGCAGATGATATGCAATGATATGGGAATGCAGGACAGACGGTCCTGCGGAAAAAAAGATGCCACAGGGGGGAACATTAGACACGACACACGGGAAGAATAGGCTCAACAAAAGGAGACTCCAAGTGGACAGGAAACAACGGGTGAGAAACTTGTAATCGAGGGATGGATTTACTACCGTAATGCAGTGGTTAGTAATAGTATAAATGAACTTTCTTTGATCAAGTCGACAATTCGATTTTATTTTGTATTCTTTTCTCTCTCCCCCTTTTTTTTTATCCTTTCCTTTTTTGAAATTCTACTGGGAATAGTAAAGTGTATAACCTCCCTGAGAATCATGATATGGGAATCATGAGCTGGTCTCAGTTTTTGATGTATGACCTCCCCGAGCATCATGATATGGGAACCATGAGCTGGTCTCAGTCTCTGATGTATGACCTCCCTGAGCGTCCTGGTATGGGAACCATGAGATGGTCTCAGTCTCTGATGTATGACCTCCCCAAGCGTCCTGGTATGGGAACCATGAGCTGGTCTCAGTCTCTGATGTGGGACCTCCCCGAGCGTCGTGATATAGGAATCATGAGCTGGTCTCAGTCTCTACTCGAAATGTTGAAAATTTTGTAGATTATAGAATCATTGTAGTTTGTAATTGTTGTTGTAGACTGTAAATGTAAATAGTTGTTGTCAATGTAGATGTAGTTCGTTGTAGAACTTTGATGTAATCTGTAGATGTAAATGTAGAACTCTGTAGATGTAATTTGTAAATGTAATTGTAGATGTAGTTGTAAAGCTTCACCGGGGGTCTTCGGGAGAGATGTGAGCCGGTTGAATTGTGATGTATGCCTTCTCGAACAAAGAGAGACTATTGTAATAATCTTCATCAAACTTTTCTGGGGAGATGTCGCTTGATGGAGATAAACTTGGCGAAATAAACTCACTGGGGAGTGCATTCCTGCGGGGTATCCTTGTTGTAATTGTAAAATATTCTGTATGTTCTCGAATAAAGAGAGATGTCTTGTAATGTCTTCGGTGAGCTTCTTCGATGAATTTATGAAGCGATGATTTGATGATGAACTGTCTTGTAGATGTCATTTGTCGTTTTGAATAAGATCCTGATCAAAACGAGTTGCTCAAATAAAGAGATAAATGTTCGAGAAAATCCTGTGATGCGTTTGTATTTATGGGTATTCTTCTTGGGGAGTAGGGTGCAGAATAAATGCATCCATGCTTGAAAGTTGGAGATGTCCATGATGCGGTTGCCAAAGACCGAAGTTCAATTCAGGAAATAACTGAAGAGAAACTGTCAAGCGAGACTCATCCATTGAGGTACGAACTCAAATGGGATTATACTAAAATAACCATCTTCCATGAGGGTTGAACTTCGTGGGGAAAATGAAACGTTGTGCTCTTTCTGCCTAGGGTAGACGAATCTATGTGGAGGGATAAGATGCACCCAGACACCTAGGGATAACTATAGCCAAAGCGATGGAACAAAACGAATATAAATAATGCGAAAAATGCTCATGTCGTGTTGTCTACTTATATGCTATGCGTATGCTGACAGACTGGGAGAAGTGAAATGAACTTCTCGGATGGAGAGGTACTCAAGCAAAATCTCCGTAGATCCCTTATCGCCTGCGAAGAAAGTCTTCGAACAGAGGCAACCTTCGTGTCTGGATAGAATAAATCCTCTTGACATGGAGAAGCACATAACATTGTTGTTTTTTCCGGACGAAATAAACGTCCCCGGTCATCCTTTTATTATTCATATATCAAGTAGAACAAAGTTTTGAAAAGGTTTAAATCAATTTGGATTTTGCTATCAATAATACAGATTTATGATAAATGAAAACTTTTTATTGAATGGTGGTCAGCAGAAAGGCGTGACCCCTAATATTACAATATTGGAAAGTAATAGCGATCACATAAAGGGAATAATGACTTGATTCTCTTAGACAAAATATTTCTTAACAGCATACGTGTTAACGGGGCGAGTGATCTCTTCTCCGTCCATTGTTGCTAACATCAAAGCGCCTCCTGTCAAAACCTTCTTTACTACATATGGTCCATCATAATTCGGGGCCCATTTTCCTCTGACGTCGGTGAGGAAAGACTGAATCTTCTTAAGCACGAGGTCACCTTCTTTAAATGCACGGGGTCGAACTTTCTTGTCAAATGCCTTCTTCATCTTCTGCTGATACAACTGCCCATGGCACAGCGCAGCCATCCTCTTTTCTTCGATTAGGTTCAACTGATCATATCTGTTCTGACACCATTCAGCTTCTGATAACTTTGCCTCCACCAAGATTCTCATAGAAGGAATCTCAACTTCTATCGGGAGTATTGCTTCCATACCGTAGACTGTAACGCCCCGATTCTGAATTTCCTTTATTTTGAGTCCTTTCTGATTTAATTAATTGAATTATTATTTTAAATGTGGAATTGTGTGTTAATATGTTATTTGTGCATATTGTGTTATTTTTGCCTACTTTGAGAGTTTCGGGTAAAAATAGACCGGAGGGTATTTTGGGCATTAGTAATTATGTTAAGTGGATATTTCATGAGAATTGATTAATTAGTGTGTGGAAAGAATTTGAGAGGAAAGAAAAGAGAATATGAGTATATGAGAGAAAAAGAGAAAGTTCGTAAGATAGAAAGAAAAACAAAAGAAAGAAAGGAAGAAAAGAGAAAGAGGAGAGAAAGAAGAGGAAAACCTAGAACTTCAAGAAATCATTACCAAAGCTTTCGATTGATTGGGTAAGGGTGTGAAACTTTATTATTCTATCAATGTGTATAATCATGTATGATTTTGTTGGATTGTTTTGGATTGTTGGTAGTTTTTCTACACTTTCCATTTTAGGTTGAATTTGGTTTAATCGATAGAAATCGTTGTCTAACGGTTAGAATCGTGATTAGATGACGTAGATTAGTCGATATATGTTAGACTAAGGCTACTGGATATGAGTTGGAGTTCATCGGGTGATTTTATCGATGGTTTTGGATTCTGAACAGCGGGGAGAAGTGGAAATCGCAGACGCTCGCTAGCAGTTCGCTAGGCGAGCTGGTCGCGAATGGTCGCTGGTAGTTCGCTAGGCGAGTGCGCAGCGAACGGTCCCAGACTTGGGACAGAATGGTTTTAATGTCCCTCGCTGGCAGCGAAAGGAGTAGCGAGGAGCTCGCTGGAGGTTCGCTGTGGCGAACGGTGTAGCGAACGAGGTCTGTAGCCTCTGTTCTTGCTCGCTAGCAGTTCGCTAGGCGAGGAGGTAGCGAACGCTCGCTAGCAGCTCGCTAGGCGAGCGTGTAGCGAACGTAGCAGGATGAATTTTCCCTATTGCGTGGTGCTGTCGTGGCTTGGGATTTCGGTTGCGATCGACCCTTCTTTGATTTAGTAGTTTATATGCTGGTTTGTGTTGTGCTGTGGGTAGCCGTATGGCGTGAATCCTAGATTATGAACTGTGGCCGTTTGGGCAATTATGTGCATTGTTTAGCCTGATTAAAAATCTATGATGTTTGTATGAATATATGCGATGAATGTGTAGAATGCATGAGTATGTTTGTAAACATGTGTGCATTTCAAGAGTGTCATGAGTCATGTTGCATGTGAAGCATCATGGTATGCATTCTTGTGTCGATTGATTCCTCGGTGAATCTGCAGAACCTCGTGTGCCCTTGTGGGGTGTGAGCGATGGTTAATTATTGATTCCTCGATGAATTTGCAGAACCTCGTGTGCCCTTGTGGGGTGTGAGCGATGGTTAATTATTGATCCTTCGGTGGATTTGCAGAACCTCGTATGTTACGATGGTTATTTTGATTCCGCGTAGAATCTGCAGAACCTCGTGTGCCCATGTGGGGTGTGAGCGATGGTTATTTGGTTCTTCAATTGAACCTGCTGAAATGAGTCGGTACCGCATTTGCATCTGCATAGAGTCGTGTGTCGGTCTCTATGAGTTGCATGTTGACATCCTGCATCGTGTATGGTGAATGAACATAATTGTAAATGTTTATATGAATTGCTGATGATTGGCATGATTGGTATGCTTGAAGACACATGTGTGTGTGAATATATGAATATGTATGTTTTGTGTGTTTATGAACCGATATAAACATTGTTGACGCATATTGTATATGCATGATGTTCTATTTGTAAATAGATAATGTGAATACATTGCGATGTACGGTATGACGAGGTGAGTTGCGGTGGGAATGCGAAAGACGTATATTGGGTATCATGTATATTAATATGTTTGTATGCATTGTTATTATGATATCGTTTCTCACCCTTCTGTTGTTTCTTTTAATGCTCTATGAGGCATTGCAGATTAGATTGCTGGAGGTATTTTTGTGAAGCGTGGCTTTTTCCCTTTTGGTCGGTCGGCTCTGATATGTAGCACCGGGTAGATAGGATTTATTTTTTATTCTTTTGTGATACATCTAAGTATGTATCTGCTGTTGATATGTTTTGTAAAACATGATGAATGATAACTGTATATGTGAATACATGTTTGGTGAATTATGAAATATTTGGATATTTCCGCCTTTGTTCTAAATATTTCTTGTGGGTGTTATCCCGATGTTGCATATCTGTTGAGCAGGTGTTGTATGTGTTGGAATTTTTATGATAATGTGATATTTCCCTTTTATGCCATGTTGAAAATGTACTCTGATGAAATTTTAAATTTATGCCTAAATGATTAATTGTATTATTTGGGGGCATAGAAAAGGGGGGTGTTACATTAAGTGGTATCAGAGCCAGTGTTGAGTCAGTTGTATCTGTCTCGCTGTTTTGTTGGTTGAACGGTTGTTTGACCCTGTTGTTATTTTTGGGAATAATCAGAATATGGCTGGTCGTAATGACAACGCGATGGCTGCGGCATTGGAAGCTATGGCTCGAGCGGTGCAGGGTGCACCGAATGTGAATGCTAACGATGAGTTTAGAAAGAATCAACCGCCGGTGTTCAAAGGAAGGTTTGATCCGGACGGTGCTCAGATTTGGCTGAAAGAGGTCGAGAGGATCTTCAGAGTTATGAATTGCGCTGAGAGGAACAAGGTGAGACTTGGGTCTTACATGCTGAGAGAAGAAGCCGATGACTGGTGGGTCGGCATAAGACAAATTCTTGGAGTTGATGATGAGGAAATAACTTGGGATTTGTTCCGCACGGAATTTTTGAGGAAGTATTATCCGGAGAGTGTGAAGGGAAAGAAGGAGATGGAGTTTCTAGAATTGAAACAAGGGAACATGTCCGTGGTCGACTACACGGCTAAGTTTTTCGGAGTTGGTGAAATTCCATCCTCACTATGATGCGGTGGCGGCGGAATTTTCCAAGTGTATTAAGTACGAGAGCGGCTTGCGCCTGGAGATCAAGCAAGCTGTGGGATATCATAGGATTCGAAGATTTTCGGACTTAACCGAATGCTGTAGAATTTTCGAAGAGGATAGTAGGGCTCGTTCTACTCACTATAAGAGTTTGAATGAGAGGCGAGGGAAGCAACCAGTAAGGAGTGGGCCTTATGTGACGCCTGCTGATAAAGGCAAGCATAGGGAACACTTTGTCAAGAAATCCGGAGGAGGGAGTTCTGGTCCCGTTAAGTGCTATAGGTGTGGCGAAGAGGGGCACAAATCTTTTGAGTGTAAGAAGGCTGAGGAAAAGTATGCTAACTGTGGTGGTCTCGGTCATGCTACAATTGAATGTAGAAGGAATGTGATTAAGTGTTTTAACTGTGGGGAGGTTGGTCATATTAGTACGAAGTGTACTAAGGCAAAGCAAGCTCCGTCAAGCGGGAAGGTATTTGCATTAGCGGGTGCAAACACTACTAATGCGGATCGGTTGATTAAAGGTACATGCTTTATTAATAATATGCCCTTAGTTGCTATTATCGATACCGGAGCGACTCATTCGTTTATTTCTTTCGAGTGCGCTAAGCATTTGGATTTGTGTTTTTCTTCTTGTGGTGGTGATATGGTTATTGAGACGCCCGCTTCGGGGTTGGTAACTACGTCTTCGGTATGTTTGAGTTGTCCCTTGACCATGTATGATAAGGACTTTATTATGGACTTGGTGTGTTTTCCATTAGAAGGATTAGATGTGATTTTGGGTATGAATTGGTTGCAATATAATAGAGTTCATATTGATTGTTATCACAAGTTGGTGAGGTTTCCATCTTTGGGAGATGAGGAGGAAGAGAGTTTTCTATCCATTAAAGAGTTGAAGAAACTTTTGGCGGATGAAGCTCAAGTGTTCTGTTTGTTTGCATCGCTGTCGGTAGAGAATAAGGTTGAATTGGATTTGGTTCCAGTGGTATGTGACTTTCCAGAAGTATTTCCGGAGGACATTACGGATGTACCGCCAGAAAGGGAAGTTGAGTTTTCGATTGATCTAGTTCCCGATACTAAACCGATTTCGATGGCACCGTATCGTATGTCGGCATCAGAGTTGGTAGAGTTGAAGAGACAATTGAATGATTTATTGGAAAAGAGATTTGTTAGGACGAGTGTTTCTCCTTGGGGTGCGCCGGTATTGTTGGTAAAGAAGAAAGATGGGAGCATGCAGTTGTGTATTGATTATCGGCAGTTGAACAAGGTGACTATTAAGAATAAGTATCTGCTTCCTAGAATTGATGATTTAATGGACCAATTGGTTGGTGCCCGTGTTTTTAGTAAGATTGATTTGAGGTCAGGTTATCACCAGATTCGTGTTAAAGGAGAAGATATTCAAAAGACGGCTTTTAGGACACGGTATGGTCATTATGAATTTTCTGTGATGCCATTCGGAGTTTCTAATGCGCCGGGTGTGTTTATGGAATATATGAATTGTATCTTTCATGAGAAGTTGGATCGTTTCGTAGTTGTGTTTATTGACGACATTTTGATTTACTCTAAGTCCCAAGAAGAGCATGAAGAGCATTTGCGGGTTGTGTTGCAAGTATTGAAGGAAAAGCAATTGTATGCTAAGTTATCCAAGTGCGAGTTTTGGTTATCGGAAGTGAGTTTTCTTGGGCATGTTATTTCTGGTAATGGTATTTGTGTTGATCCGTCCAAGATTGATGCGGTGATGCAATGGAAGGCTCCTAAGTCGGTTACGGAGATCCGAAGCTTTTAGGGCTTGGCCGGTTATTATCGGAGGTTTATTGAGGGATTTTCAAAGTTGGCACTTCCGTTGACTCAGTTGACTTGTAAGGGAAAGACTTTTGTTTGGGACATTAATTGTGAGAAGAGTTTTGTTGAACTTAAGAGACGGTTGACAACGGCACCGGTTTTGATTTTGCCAAATCCGACGGAAGCGTTTGTGGTTTATTGTGATGCTTCTTTTTTCGGTTTGGGTGGTGTTTTGATGCAAGACGGTAAAGTTGTGGCTTATGCTTCAAGGCAATTGAGAGTGCATGAGAAGAATTATCCCACGCACGATTTGGAATTGGCGGCCGTGGTCTTTGTTTTGAAAATTTGGAGACATTATCTCTATGGTGCGAGATTTGAAGTTTTTAGCGACCACAAGAGTTTGAAGTATTTATTTGAGCAAAAGGAA
The DNA here is from genome assembly GCA_963859935.3 of Lathyrus sativus. NCBI lineage: Eukaryota > Viridiplantae > Streptophyta > Magnoliopsida > Fabales > Fabaceae > Lathyrus > Lathyrus sativus. The sequence continues at coordinate 564,226,997 of OZ012741.1, forward strand.
TTGAATATGAGGCAAAGGAGATGGTTAGAGTTTTTGAAGGATTATGACTTTGGTTTGAATTACCATCCGGGTAAGGCAAATGTTGTAGCCGATGCTTTGAGCCGGAAGTTAGTGCATATGTCTACATTAATGGTAAGAGAATGCGAACTTTTGGAGAGTTTTAGAGATTTGAGTTTGGTTTGTGAAATGACGCTGAGAAGTGTGAAACTTGGTATGTTGTATGTTACGAATGATTTTCTAGCTACCGTTTGTGAAAAGCAAAAGTTGGATTTGAAATTTGTGGATTTGATGATGAATGAGAATGAGGACTTTAAGGTTGATAATTTTGGAGTTTTGAAATTCCGTGGTCGTATTTGTATTCCCGACGATGTGGATTTGAGAAAGATGATATTGGAGGAAGGACACCGGAGTAAATTGAGTATTCACCCGGGTGCGAATAAGATGTATCAAGATTTGAAGAAAATCTTTTGGTGGTCCGAATTGAAGAGGGATATAGATCAGTTTGTGTATTCGTGTTTGACTTGCCAGAAGTCTAAAGTGGAACATCAGAAGCCTAGTGGTTTGATGCAACCGTTGGATATTCCGGAATGGAAATGGGATAGTATATCAATGGATTTTGTTACGGGTTTACCAAATACGCAAAGAGGTCACAATGCTATTTGGGTGATTGTTGATAGGCTTACTAAATCTGCTCACTTTATTCCGATTGATATTAGTTATCCTTTGGAAAAGTTAGCCGAGATTTATGTTCGGGTGATTGTGAAGTTGCATGGAGTTCCCAAGAGTATCGTGTCGGATAGAGATCCTAGATTTACTTCGAGATTTTGGGAAGGTTTGCAAAAGGCTTTAGGTTCTAAGTTGAGATTGAGTTCGGCGTATCATCCGCAGACGGATGGCCAAACTGAGAGGACGATTCAATCGTTAGAGGACTTGTTGCGTGCTTGTGTGCTCGAGCAAGGTGGTGTTTGGGATAGCTTTTTGGCATTGATTGAGTTCACTTACAACAACAGTTTTCATGCAAGTATTGGTATGGCACCATTTGAGGCTTTGTATGGTCGGAGATGTCGAACACCTTTGTGTTGGCATGAAACCGGAGAGAGATCGGTAGTTGGACCGGAAATGGTACAACAAACGACGGAGAAGGTGAAGTTTATTCGGGAGAAGATGAAAGCTTCCCAGAATAGGCAAAAGAGTTATCATGAAAAGAGAAGGAAGGATCTTGAATTTCAAGAAGGTGACCATGTGTTTTTGAGAGTTACACCGGTTACGGGTGTGGGTCGTGCTTTGAAGTCGAAGAAGTTGACTTCTCGTTTTATTGGTCCGTATCAAATTATTGCACGACTTGGTGCGGTGGCTTATCGTGTGGCGTTGCCTCCGAGTCTTTCGAATTTGCATGATGTGTTCCATGTTTCGCAACTTCGGAAGTATATTCCGGATCCGTCACATGTGATTCCTATGGATGAGGTGGAGGTAAGAGATAATCTTACGGTTGAGGTTTTACCGGTTATGATTTTCGACCGCGAAGTTAAGAACCTAAGAGGCAAGGATATTTCGCTTGTAAAAGTAGCATGGGGAGGTGCTGCGGAAGGCAATATGACTTGGGAATTAGAGAGTAAGATGCGTGAGTCGCATCCTGAGTTGTTCGAATCAGGTAATATTTTCGAGGACGAAAATTCCTAAGTGGGGGAGAGTTGTAACGCCCCGATTCTGAATTTCCTTTATTTTGAGTCCTTTCTGATGTAATTAATTGAATTATTATTTTAAATGTGGAATTGTGTGTTAATATGTTATTTGTGCATATTGTGCTATTTTTGCCTACTTTGAGAGTTTCAGGTAAAAATAGACCGGAGGGTATTTTGGGCATTAGTAATTATGTTAAGTGGATATTTTATGAGAATTGATTAATTAGTGTGTGGAAAGAAATTGAGAGGAAAGAAAAGAGAATATGAGTATATGAGAGAAAAAGAGAAAGTTAGTAAGATAGAAAGAAAAACAAAGGAAAGAAAGGAAGAGAAGAGAAAGAGGAGAGAAAGAAGAGGAAAACCTAGAACTTCAAGAAATCATTACCAAAGCTTTCGATTGATCGGGTAAGGGTGTGAAACTTTATTATTCTATCAATGTGTATAATCATGTATGATTTTGTTGGATTGTTTTGGATTGTTGGTAGTTTTTCTACACTTTCCATTTTAGGTTGAATTTGGTTTAATCGATAGAAATCATTGTCTAACGGTTAGAATCGTGATTAGATGACGTAGATTAGTCGATATATGTTAGACTAAGGCTACTGGATATGAGTTGGAGTTCATCGGGTGATTTTATCGGTGGTTTTGGATTCTGAACAGCGGGGAGAAGTGGAAATCGCAGACGCTCGCTAGTAGTTCGCTAGGTGAGCAGGTCGCGAATGGTCGCTGGTAGTTCGCTAGGCGAGTGCGCAGCGAACGGTCCCAGACTTGGGACAAAATGGTTTTAATGTCCCTCGCTGGCAGCGAAGGGAGTAGTGAGGAGCTCGCTGGAGGTTCGCTGTGGCGAACGGTGTAGCGAACGAGGTCTGTAGCCTCTGTTCTTGCTCGCTAGCAGTTCGCTAGGCGAGGAGGTAGCGAACGCTCGCTAGCAGCTCGCTAGGCAAGCGTGTAGCGAACGTTGCAGGATGAATTTTCCCTGTTGCGTGGTGCTGTCGTGGCTTGGGGTTTCGGTTGCGATCGACCCTTCTTTGATTTTGTAGTTTATATGTTGGTTTGTGTTGTGCTATGGGTAGCCGTATGGCGTGAATCCTAGATTATGAATTGTGGCCGTTTGGGCAATTATGTGCATTGTTTAGCCTGATTAAAAATCTATGATGTTTGTATGAATATATGCGATGAACGTGTAGAATGCATGAGTATGTTATTAAACATGTGTGCATTTCAAGAGTGTCATGAGTCATGTTGCATGTGAAGCATCATGATATGCATTCTTGTGTCGATTGATTCCTCGGTGAATCTGCAGAACCTCGTGTGCCCTTGTGGGGTGTGAGCGATGGTTAATTATTGATTCCTCGGTGAATCTGCAGAACCTCGTGTGCCCTTGTGGGGTGTGAGTGATGGTTAATTATTGATCCCTCGGTGGATTTGCAGAACCTCGTATGTTACGATGGTTATTTTGATTCCGCGTAGAATCTGCAGAACCTCGTGTGCCCATGTGGGGTGTGAGCGATGGTTATTTGGTTCTTCAATTGAACCTGCTGAAATGAGTCGGTACCGCATTTGCATCTGCATAGAGTCGTGTGTCGGTCTCTATGAGTTGCATGTTGACATCCTGCATGGTGTATGGTGAATGAACATAATTGTAAATGTTTATATGAATTGCTGATGATTGGCATGATTGGTATGCTTGAAGACACATGTGTGTGTGAATATATGAATATGTATGTTTTGTGTGTTTATGAACCGATATAAACATTATTGACGCATATTGTATATGCATGATGTTCTATTTGTAAATAGATAATGTGAATACATTGCGATGTACGGTATCACGAGGTGAGTTGCGGTGAGAATGCGAAAGACGTATATTGGGTATCATGTATATTAATATGTTTGTATGCATTGTTATTATGATATCGTTTCTCACCCTTCTGTTGTTTCTTTTAATGCTCTATGAGGCATTGCAGATTAGATTGCTGGAGGTATTTTTGTGAAGCGTGGCTTTTTCCCTTTTGGTCGGTCGGCTCTGATATGTAGCACCGGATAGATAGGATTTATTTTTGATTCTTTTGTGATACATCTGAGTATGTATCTGCTGTTGATATGTTTTGTAAAACATGATGAATGATAACTGTATATGTGAATACATGTTTGGTGAATTATGAAATATTTGGATATTTCCGCCTTTGTTCTAAATATTTCTTGTGGGTGTTATCCCGATGTTGCATATCTGTTGAGCAGGTGTTGTATGTGTTGGAATTTTTATGATAATGTGATATTTCCCTTTTATACCATGTTGAAAATGTACTCTGATGAAATTTTAAATTTATGCCTAAATGATTAATTGTATTATTTGGGGGCATAGAAAAGGGGGGTGTTACATAGACAAGTGAAAATGGAGTTGCCCCAGTCGATGTGCGCACCATCATACGATATCCATGTAAGGCGAATGGGAGCATTTCGTGCCAATCTTTGTAAGTAACAACCATCTTCTAAGTGATCTTCTTGATATTCTTGTTGGCGGCTTCAACAACCCCATTCATCTTTGGTCTGTAAGGGGAAGTATTATGATGCTCAATCTTGAATTCTTCACACAACTCTTTCATCATCTTATTGTTCAAATTGGAACTGTTGTCTGTAATAATTCTGCTTGGCACACCATATCGGCAAATGAGCTGATTCTTGATAAATTTGACAACCACGTGTCGAGTTACATTAGCATAGGAAGCCGCCTCGACCCACTTGGTAAAATAATCAATGGCTACTAAGATGAATCGGTGTCCATTAGACGCTTTCGGCTCTATCATTCCAATCATATCAATTCCCCACATAGAGAATGGCCACGGTGATGAGATAAAATTCAACAAAGTTAGAGGTACGTGAATCTTATCTGCGTAAATCTGACACTTGTGACACTTTCTAGCAAACTTGTAACAATCTGATTCCATTGTGATCCAATAATAACCAGCCCTTAAAAGCTTCTTAGCCATAGCATGTCCGTTGGCATGAGTGCCAAAATATCCTTCGTGAATTTCCGTCATCAACATATCCGCTTCTTGTTTGTCAACACATCTCAATAAGACCATGTCAAAATTCCGCTTGTACAACACATTGTTACTCAAAAGAAAATTTCTAGCCAACCTTCTCAAAGTTTTCTTGTCTTTGTTGGAAGCTCCTAAAGGATATTCTTGAGTTCTAAGAAACACTTCGATGTCATGGTACCAAGGTTTTCCATCTTCAACTTCTTCGACAGCAAAGATGTAGGCAGGTTTATCAAGGTGTTTTACTTCAATTCGAGGACACTCGTTCCAAAAGTTTACCACAATCATCGAGGCCAAAGTGGCCAACGCGTCGGCCATTCTGTTCTCATCACGAGGGATATGATGAAACTCAACCCTATCAAAGAACGGTAACAGTCTTCTAGCATAATCCCTGTATGGGACCAAATTATCATGTCGAGTTATCCATTCTCCAGTAATTTGGTTGATTACCACTGCAGAATCACCAAACACATCTAAATTCTTAATTCTCAGAACGATTGCTTCTTCAAGACCCATAATGCACGCCTCGTACTCAGCTTCAATATTAGTACACTGGAATGTTAATCTGGACGTAAACGGGAAGTGAGTCCCTTGAGGAGTCACGATAACAACACCTATCCCTCTTCCATGAGCATTGATAGCTCCATCAAAAACTAAACCCCATTGAGAACCTGGCTCTGGCCCTTCACCATGTACGGGTTCTTCACAATCTTTCATCTTTAAGAACATAACATCTTCATCGGGAAAGTCGTCGTTTGAGGGTTGATGATCCAAAATGGGCTGGTGAGCCAGATGATCAGCCAAGACACTTCCTCTAACAGCTTTCTGAGTATGGTACTCGATATCATATTCAGACAACAACATTTGCCATCTAGCAATTCTCCCAGTCAAAGAGGGCTTCTCAAAAATATACTTGATAGGATCCATCTTTGAAACTAACCAAGTAGTGTGATTCAACATATACTGGCGCAAACGCTTGGCAGCCCACGCTAGAGTGCAACAAGTCTTCTCTAACATAGTGTACCTTGTTTCACAATCAGTAAATTTCTTGCTCAAGTAATAAGTGACATGATCTTGCTTTACTTTTTCATCTCGCTGACCGAGTACACAACCCATTGAATCTTCTAAAACAGTCAAATACATAATCAAAGGTAATCCTTCAACCGGCGGTATCAGGATAGGTGGTTTAAGCAAATACTCTTTGATACTATCAAAAGCCTTTTGGCAGTCCTCAGTCCAAACGTACCCTTGTTCTTTCCTCAGAAGCTTGAATATAGGTTTGCACGTAGCGGTCATGTTGGATATAAACCTGGAGATGTAGTTCAAACGTCCTAAGAATCCTCTAACTTGTTTCTCGGTGGCGGGAGCTGGCATTTCCTGGATAGCTTTCACTTTGTCAGGGTCCACTTCAATCCCTCTTTGGCTGACAATAAAACCCAATAGTTTCCCTGATCGTACCCCAAATGTGCATTTGTTGGGGTTCAAACGAAGCTTGTATTCCCTCAAACGACCAAACAGCTTAGCCAGGTGTTTAACATGATCATCTTCGGTCTTCGACTTAGCTATCATATCATCCACATACACCTCGATCTCTTTGTGCATCATATCATGGAACAAAGTAGTCATAGCTCTCTAATATGTTGCCCCTGCATTCTTTAACCCAAACGGCATAACTTTGTAACAAAAGGTGCCCCAGGGCATTATGAATGACGTCTTCTCTCTGTCCTCGGGAGCCATTCTAATCTGGATGTAACCTGAAAAACCATCCATGAAGGAGAAAACCTCATATCTTGCAGTACTGTCCACCAAGATGTCAATGTGAGGTAACGGAAAATCATCTTTCGGACTAGCTTTATTCAAATCCCTGTAGTCTACACACATGCGAACCTTACCATCCTTCTTCGGAACGGGTACAATGTTAGCTAACCATAGCGGATACTCGGCAGTGACAAGGAAACCTGCATCAATCTGTTTCTGTACCTCTTCCTTAATCTTTAGAGCCATGTCGGGTCGAGTCCTTCTGAGCTTCTGTTTTATTGGTGGGCATTCTAGCTTCAAAGGCAGACGGTGTTCAACTATATCCGTGTCAAATCTAGGAATATCCTGATATGACCAAGCAAACACATCAACAAACTCTCCAAGTAGATCAATCAGTTGTTTCTTCACATCGGGTTTAAGCAGAGCTCCAATTTTCACTTCTCTACGGATTTCTTATGATCCCAAGTTGATTACTTCCACCGGCTCATGATGAGGTTGGATAGCTTTCTCTTCCTTCTCAAGCAGTCTGGAAATTTCCTCTGGGATATCATCTTCTTCATCCTCAGCTTTATATACAGGAAACTCAAAATTCGGAGAAGGTAGCGGATCGTTATTCCCAGGATATAATTTATGTAGCAATCTGCGCAAGTGATGTAATTTTCGATAAGTTTTTTTCGTAAAGTGGAAAGTGTGTGTACGCGAGATGCTACTTATTATTTTCCAACATCGTGAATAAATATAAAACACAAATGTAAATGAAAGTAGTTTATTGATGATAGCAAAACCAAAAATAGGCGCCCAACAAAGTCACCTTTGCCTTGGGCAGAACAAAGGGAATTATTGAAAATAAGCCCTAACAAATGCAGTTTCGCCTTGGGCAGAGCGAAAAATTTTTAAAACAAATGCTTTACTTAGATATGTGAATGGCGGTAGGAGCTTCAACCGCACTCCAATTCTTGACTACGACGCCTGGGATCACAAAGTCTAGGATGTCCTCATCTGGATCTTCCTCGGTGACGGCATAAACTCCAAAGGTATAGTCAAATTCATCTGAAACATAGCCTGGATCTTCCATATAGGGCTCATAGTCTTCGTAAGGAATGGAGGACCTTGCAGAACCATCTGATATGTAGCCCTCAAGTTCGTCCTCTGACACAACATTAATCTGAGGATGATGGACGACTCCTCCACTACGGAACACTTCATTGATCAGCGGAAACCCTTGATTCTTGGTGCCTTGTTGAGCAGAACTGCTGGTGAAGCCGAGACCCTCCTTATTTTTGTTGTCTGGCAAAGACAACACCTTTCCCCACACTGTCTGATGACCACTGTTCACTACTCACTGTGCGTCTTTGAATGATGACATGGATGCTTGAGACTTCTGGGCACCCTCACCCGCAATAGACAAGGCTTGGAATTGCGTGCCAACTTCTTCCTCAGCCTTGACATATGAAAATGATGACAAGTGACTTACCACCAAAGCTCTTTCTCCATAAACTGTAACTATTTTCCCCTCAAAAACATATTTCAACATCTGATGCAGAGTAGAAGTAACTGCTCCAGCTTCATGTATCCATGGCCTCCCTAGCAGACAGCTATAAGCGGCACGAATGTCCATGACTTGAAACGGGATCATAAAAGTCTGTAATCCAATAGTCATGGGCAAATCAACCTCACCATTTATTATTTTCCTTGACCCATCGAAAGCTTTGACGAAAACGCGACTTGGCCTCATCGGAGGTCCTTGATACGATAATTTGGATAGAGTAGTTCTAGGCATTACATTCAGAGACGATCCAGTATCAACCAACACACTGGATAGAGAGTCGTTTCCACAGTTCACAGAAATATGTAGAGCCATGTTATGTTTCCTTCCTTCCTCTGGGAGATCGTCTTCATTGAAACCCAGATTATCACTCGAAGTAATACTGCCAATGATGTTATCAAATTGTTCCATGGTCACATCCTGCTCGACATAGGCTTGTTCCAAAATCTTCTAAAGTGCTTCTCTATGAGCCTCAGAACTCATCAGCAATTGTAGCACAGAAATCTTCGACGGGGTTTGCAGAAGCTGATCTGCAACCTTATACTCGCTTCTTTTGATTACTTTCAAACATTCATCTGAGTTGGATAAATTAGATCCACCAGTTTGCCCCACAGTTGGGTCTTTTGAGCCGACTGGTTCGAACAAAACTTCTTTTTCTTTCGGTGGCAAAGTTGCGTAAACTCGACCGCTTCTTGTCACTCTACTGGCATCTGCAATATTAACTACAGAGGGTGCAGTGGGCAAAGGCACTTCTTTCCCATTCTCCAACATCGTAGCGTTGTACCTGTAGGGGATAGCCTTACTGGAAGTATAAGGGACAGGTCCAGGCACATTGATTACCAAAGGAGCAACAATTGGCTTCTTGCTATTGTAAACAATCTCTATACGTTCCACTCCCTTAAAGTGGGGTACTATGACACAAACTTCTTCAGCCTCTTCATTTGAAACTTCTTGATCATCACCTTCCGAACAATCTTCAATCATATTGACAGAGGACGAACCATGTGGTGGTAATGGATTCTTCTGTACATTAGGATCAGAATCCCTAAAAGACAAGATTCCATTTTTGATGAGCCTCTGGACGTCCATCTTCAAACCAAAACAACTCTCAATATCATGTCCTGGAGCACCCTGATGGTAAGGACAAAACTTGTCAGCTCTATAAGAATGAGGAGGATTCGCGGGAGCCAAAGGTGGAGCTCTTGTCTGAATGTGACCCTTTTTAATCAAAGCGGGGAATAAATCAGCATATGTCATTGGGATCAGATCAAAATCTATTTTTATATACACACGACCCTGATTGCTGGATGGCCGATTCTGCTGAGGGTACTGTGGACTTTGCTGAAGTTGGGGTTGTTGAGCAACGGGAGACTGAGGTTGCTGATAGGGTTGTGGAGACTGTAGCTGATAAGCCAGAGCATTAAACACTGGCGATACCGCTGCAACTTGGTGTGGTGGTATGTACCTCTTTCTGAATTGTCCCTTTTGAATGACATTTACACCTTGCTCCTTTTTCTTCACAAAACTGCTCCCATACCTTTTAGGAGCGCTCTCTTCTTTGGTCAATCTTCCTTCGCGAACACCTTCTTCTAAATGCATTCCCATATTGACCATTTCAGTAAAGTCACTGGGCGCGCTGGCTACCATCTTCTTATAAAAGAAAGGACCAAGAGTCTTTAGAAAAATCTTAGTCATCTCTTTTTCTTCTAATGGTGGTGTGACTTGCACGGCCAGCTCGCGCCAATGTTGGGCATATTCCTTGAAACTCTCTTTATCTTTCTGTGCCATTGCTCTCAACTGATCTCGGTCGGGCGCCATGTCCACATTGTACTTATACTGCTTGACAAAGGCTCCTCCTAAATCATTGAAAGTTCGAATCTTTGTATTATCCAACCCCATATACCACTTGAGTGCAGCGCCTGTCAAACTGTCTTGAAAGTAGTGAATGAGTAATTGATCATTATCTGTTTGGGCAGACATCTTCCTGGCATACGTAATGAGATGACTCTGAGGGCAAGTATTCCCCTTGTACTTTTCAAAGTCAGGGACCTTGAATTTCGGTGGGACCTTAACATTTGGAACCAAGCATAGCTCAGAAGCACTCTTACCGAACAAATCTTTCCCACGAAGGGCTCTCAACTCCTTTTGTATTTCAAAAAACTGGTCTTGAAACCCATCTATCCTCTCTTCTAAGCCCACAGTTTCGGTTGGCGACCCATGTAAAATTGGTTCATCCAGAATATATGGAACAGCGTTCACATGTGGAGATGCGGTAGTCATCACAGCAGAAGCTACAGGAGCAGCTTGAACAGTGGTCACAACAGGGATCTCAGATACAGACGGACGGTAACCGGCCGAAAAGAAATTAGGAGACAATTCCCACGGGAAACCTTGAGGCATACTGTAGGATATTTCAGCAACAGAAGGCACCACTGGGATCGGTGTTGGCGTCACTTCAGAGATCACAGTCCTTGGAATTTCTTGGTTATTGATCGAGGCTTGATTGGACAAAGCTTCCACTAGACCATTCAACCTCTCCAAACTTTCTTTCATACTTGCAACTTCATCACGGAGTACTCTGTTCTCTTGCTCTAATTGATCCATCTTCTGGCATTGACTAGCTCGAGTGTTGTACCGGTGATTCAGCTTGTTTTGCGGAGATGAAGCAAGAGTGCGACCCTGGAATGCGAATGATGTTATGCTTATGCAAAATGCAAATGAGTATGAACCTTCAAGAAACTCAAATTATTTCGGTATTGTAACGTTGGAGAGAAAAAACTTATTTTATTTTGATGATTGAAGCATTACAAAATGGAGTACTCTTTTAAGAGTTTATTACATTGAATCAAAAGCAAAAGAGAAACTCGGAGATCTACTCCTTATGCTTCTTTTGTGTGCGAAGTTCTCCTTCTAGCTGACCGACACATTCTTGCAACTCGGCATTCTCTTTGATGAGTCAGTCGATACATTCCTTCCAAGCCACAGTATCTAGGGGAAGATCGTCACTGGTGACAGCTCTTGAAGAGGTGTGAGAGGAAAATAAATCCTCTCGCGCCTTTCTTTTCCTTGCAAGTTCTACTTCTGGCAGCCTCTGGGATTTCTCCTTCTCTACCTTGAGTGTGAAAAACTTGTTCCTCCAAGCGGCTTTCAATTTTCGAGCTTCATCCAAAGCAGCCTTCAACTGGTCTACTTCACTCACATCAAACCAATCTGGATCGTGAAAAGCCAATACCATAGGCTCATGGAAAGGGAACAGCATCTTGAGGTCGAGAGCTCTTTCGCGCACCCAATGTAGATATTCTTCGGAGACAGCACAACTGGGGTACCCTAAAGCAGCTTTTCCTTCCTGGTTGATGTATCTCCATGCATAAATTATGACGGTCCTTAGGTCTGGATCTTCTCCTTCTTTGAGAAAGATTCCTTTTAACAGAGTCTAGTCAGGTACTTCAATCATGGGATGCCCAAATTGGAGACGAGCCAAAGCAGGGTTGTAACTTATGCATCCTTCTCTCCCAATGAGGGGTATATTAGGAAATCCTCCGATGTTATGGATCATACCTATACCTCCATAGGTAGGATCGTACCATACAATGTCAGAGTGAGTAAGGGCCATGACTATCTCGGACCAACGAGGTGTCCTCCTCTTCCCAAATAGACGGGTGTCGAGTTAGGCGAGCAATGAACCATGAATACAGCAAAGCGGTACAACAAACAATATGTCCCCCTCCCTCGGAATTCTTTGAATGAATTGAGTAATATGTGTTAGCTAACAAAGTAGGGACTGGGTTCTTGAGTATGAAAAGTTTAACTGCATCCATACCAACGAAATCATCTATCCTTGGGAACCAGAGAATCCCATAGACCAACAGAGCAAAGGTGGCTTCCACGATAAGGACTTCCTTTCTTTCAGCATGGTAGGACTTTTTTAATCAAGAAGTCAGCAGGGAATCCAAGGACTCCTTCCTTGGTGGTTAGGTGCGCTTGCACATCTGCCAAACTGAGATGAGTAGCATTGGCAATTTCTTGGTGACTGGGTGCGTCTTCCTGGCCGGTGAATATGGGACGGGCCGTTACGGGCATCCTCAGGAAATCAGAATACTCTTCCAGTGTCGGCATCAACTGGTAATCTGGAAAAGTGAAACAGTGGTACAACGGATCGTAAAATTGAACAAGGGTCTCCAACAGCCCTTCCTTCATCTTGAGTTCGAGAAAACGGAAGACTTCCCCATATTCTGCTGCGAAGGTATAACGATTCTCGATTAGATCAGCTAGCTCTCTCAAGCTTTCAATGTCAGGGCTCTAAAAAGTGTACTCCAAGGCTTCTCTTTTGAAATCCATGGTTACCATACCTGAGAAATAAAATTGAGTTTCTTGAAATGAATAAAGAAAGAATGTAATGCAAGGTGAGTAGGACTTCATGGGATCCCCAACTATTTATAAGCATTGTAATAAAAGAAAACGTTTTTTTATTAATTTCGAAACGGAATACAAATAATTGCTTTTAAAAGTCCCAAATAAAAGCTAAATAAAAGCTAGTAAAGACACTAAAGAAGTTTCGAATTCTGCTGCTTGAGCTGCTCTTCTAATTGCGTCTTCTCACGGATAAGGTTGTCCACAATTAGTTTCCAAATAGTGCATTGTGGGTCGGAGAAAAATAAATCCTCCATGACTTTCCTCTTCTTGCAGGGGAGTAGCTCTTCATCCTTCAATTGTAGTTGTTTCTGAAGTTCATCCCTTTCCTTTTGAAGTTCAGCCTTCTGCTTCTGACAGTCATCATTTTCTGCCACTGCTACATGGTACTTGTTCTTCCAGGATTCCAACTCATGTTGAGACTTCCTTAAAGACACCTCTAACTTCTCGGATTCAGACATAAAGACATAGGTGGACTCTCTTCTTGGAGCTATGGGATCTTGACGGGAATAAGGCATCTTTAGCTTGATTGCCCTTTCTCTGACCCACCGAAGGTACGGTTCCAAAGACACACAATTAAGCTTCCCAAGGCTTTCTTTCCCTTTTTTGTGCAAGTGGTTCCATGCAACTAAAACCTTGTCTAGGAGTTCCTTGTCTTCCCTAAAGAAAATATTCTCTACTTGGACACTCTTAGGCGGCTCCTTCAATGGAAATCCCAATTGTCGACGAGCTAAGACCGGATTGTAACTGATCCCTCCATTAAAACTGAGTAATAGTACATTAGCGAAGTCGCCACAACCATCAATAATTAAGGTTCCATCATATGCACAGTTGTACCAAATAATGTCTGAGTGAGTCAATGCCATAACTCTTGGAGACCAAAGCCCTCTATCGAGACTTAAAAAGGAAGTAGACCTCGGCAAGTGCGAAATAAACCACTTGTAGAGTAGGGGCACACAACAGGTGATCATTCCTCCACCATAGAAATTCCGGAGGTGTATAGAATGGTAAACATTACCCAATAAAGTTGGTACTGGATTATTCTTCAAAAAGATCTTAATTGCGTTGAGGTCGACGAACCCTTCAAAACTTGGGAACAAAAACACTCCATAAACAAGTAAGGCAAAGATTGCCTCGAATGAAGTCTTGTTCGTATAATCGGCATAAAACATCGCTTTACTGATTAAGAACTTCGTAGTCAAACCAAAAATACCGCCTTTACTAATCAGATTTCCCTTGACGTCTGATACCTTTAGACAAAAGACCTTAGCAATTTCTCTTTCATCGGGGTCCTTTTCCAGGAAAGGGAAAGGATACTCTTCTAAGATAGGTAGACCAACCAAAAAGGAATATTCTTCCAATGTGGGTAGTAGTTGGAAGTCTGAAAACGTAAAACAGTGATATAACGGATCATAGAACTGCAATAAAGTGGAGAGGAGTCCTTCGTCTACTTGGCGACTCAATAAGGATATCAGCTTCCCATACTTACTCTTGAACTTCTCTTGGTCTTCAATCAAGGTCACCAACTTCTTTAGGTCATCCAACTTGGGACTTTTAAAAGTGTATTTCAAAGTATGTCTTCTATTGGGATCCATAATACCCTACAATGTTCATAAACAAAGGTGAATCCCATGAAGTCCAATGCGGTATGATGCTTTATGAATGCAACAAACACAAGTAGGCACATAGAAACATAAGGATAAACAAACAAAGGGGACCCTAGGCTTGCAACGAGCATGGAGCAAAGGTATACCCATTCCCAAAGAATTTGGACTAAAGGTTGATTGTACCTGCAGAACAAGGTTCTAATGAGGTTCCCAAAGTCATTAGCCCATCTTTCGGATATTATCAACTTCCCAAGTACTCGAGGGTTAATAATATTCTCAAGAGAACTTCTTTCGAGTGTAGCATCGCGTAGCACTGTTTCGGGGGTACCCCGCATAGCCTCGCACTACGTCCTAATAAAGGCCAAAGTGGGGTTAAGGTAACTACGGTCCTCAATATCATAGGCTCCAACATCAAATGTAGTGCATGTTTTCACGATTAAAGACTCGTTCAACAATACATCTTTCAAGAGGGCCTCAACTGAGCGTGATTTTCAAGTCAGCTTGGTCGGGATTCTACCCCCTATAAGCCTCTTTGAACATATCACTATCCTATCTTAAGTTCACTCAAGTCCGGGTGTAGGACTTTGTCTCACCACTCAAAAGTATCAACCCAAAGGCAATAAACAAACAAGTATACAAGTAAACAATTAAATAAATATAAGCAAATATTTAAAACAAAACAAGTTAGGGAAACCCACTGAGAGGTCCCTAGTGAAGTCGTCATTTCTGTTGCGGTGAAAATTGGATACCAAACTATGATTAGTTTGAATCTCTAATTCATTTTGCAACCGAACTTTGATTTGTCCAAAGGAAGGGATAAAGATCGAAATTCCCACAATGCAATGCAAATGCAAGGTTTAGAGAGTTATAGGTTCGGGTGTTGGTTAAACTTAGGGAAGGTACTAGCACCCTAAGTTTTTGTAGTACTCTACAGGAACCTCTTGTTTTATATTGTTTATTACTAAGTGTTTGTCTGCTTAAAGGTTGAAAGACCTAGGGGTTTATTTCTAAGTATACTCGATAAGATGTCGCATCTTATGCCTACATATCCTTACGGGAATGGAATCAGAGTATCTGTAGTTCCCCTAAAGGGTTTGAGGAGTTCTTTGACTGTGGTCAAAGTTCCTACGGGTTTAGGGTAGTTGATTGATTGATTTTAGGAGAAGAGATGTGTCTTCATTTTAAGGGAGATTTAACCGCCACAAATTGTAGGAAAATAGTCTTTGCATCGTCTTAAGAAAAGGACTTACGTACTCGGATAGGGATCAACGAGATACACCTTTATCTCTCTTAAGGCAAAGTTCCTACGACTTGATTGTATTGTTGTGGGGTGGAGATTCTATCTCGCTTAAGATGATTTGGCATCTTTCTCTAATGTGTTTGAATAAAGTTGTATTGAGTTGCTGAATGTTTGAATATTGTTTGATTGCTTTTGTTTAAGTTATAAGAAAATAAGGAACAGTCCTTCCTATGGGGTAGGATTTAACCTAAAGATCAACTTGAATGGGATCAAGGATCATGTGGGGAGAATGATGCAAATGTGAATGCATACGCACGATTGTTGGAATCATGCGCATATTCTTCCTTTGGACGGGATGCGATGCAATAAGAGTAAATATGATAGTGCAAATGCAGAAATATTAAATTACTGTAAGATAAATTGCAAGGAAAGTAAACCATACACGTACGCATGAAAGCGCTGAAGTGTGTGAGAGTGAGAGTGTCGTGAATGTGAGTGTGCACGATTAATTTTATGCGAAGTTGATTTATTTTATTTGAGTTGATTTTAAGAGAAGAGTTGGATTATCTTAGTTGAATTATTTTTTAGGGGAGGTTGATTTGGTTTTAGACGAGATTAAAATAATTAAGGCTTAAAGTTGAATAAAGCGTCATAACGGTTTACTTATTATTTAGAACTTAGGTGAAATAATATATTCATGAAAATTGGATCTAACGCGAAAAGTTTAATTATAATAAAAAGTGTTGTTTTTATAAGGGATTTTAATGTCTAATAAAGCGGAAGTTGAATATAAGTTATTATTATACAAAAGTGTTATAAAAAATGTTAATTAATCATTTAGCAAAATAATTTGGATAAAAAGATTTTAAAAGAAACCTAATTATTAAGATAAAGGTTGATTTGTATTAATAAAAAAAGTGGAATCAATTAAGTTATATGAAAATAACTGAACCTAAGAAATCATAATTAAATTAAACAAAGTTGATTATTCAAAGTTATTGGCTAAAAGGAGTAAATAATTGTAATAAAAGTTATTACTTGTTAGGGTTAATTAATTTGTTAATTAAGTAAAAAAACTAAATGGGTGGTTAGCGGAGATTAAACATGGTTAGTGGTGATTAATGTGCTGAGTGTGTGTGTGGCAACTTTAATCAATGCGACAACAACAGACGAAAAATAAGGGACATGTAAGCGGCGGAAGAAAAACCCTAGCTCCCTTTGTATTCCCCTTCGTATTCCCCTTCGTATTTCCCCCCAGATCGTTTCTCTCCCAGATCGTGATCTGGCTCTCTTCTCTATTCATCACTCCTTTCACATTTGGACCTGAAACCACAAACAAAACATCAATCGTGCAATGGCATAGATAAAGGTTAGGGGGTTACCGAAGGTTTGGGTGATAGCAGCGGCGAAGGGGATTCGTGGCGATGACGGACGTCTCGCCGGTGGGATTCGCAGCGGTTAGAGGTGACTTCGGCGAAAGATAAGTGTTTTTACTCAAAACCTCAGGTTACAAATTTAGGGTTTTTTGTGAGAGTTATCGGTGTTGTATGATTGGGTTTTCCGTGTGTTTTTCTCCTTCTATCATCCTTCTTTTATAGGTCTCAGGGTGATAATGTCTTTGAATGAGTTTGATTGCTAATTTGAGTGCTGATTTGGGATTTTCCAATTTGGGATGTATCCAATTTGAAAACTTCCCCTTTCTGTCTGAGCGTAATAACGTGTGTTGAATGAAAATCTCTATCCTGTGATATTAGTGTATCAATCTAATCAATGCCTTGATTCAATGTTGGATTTGATTTGATACTTGAATCGAATCTTCTATCTTTTTTAGTGAATATTCTCCGATGACTTTGCTAACCCTGAGTTTGTGAATTGGCAGGTGTGGGTAGCAAAGGTTTATGGCCAAGGGAGAATTAATAGCCCAGAAAAATAACTTGCACTCGATGCACTGTAACGAGCATGACCCACGCTTGTGGTGAGCTGTAAATCCTTCTGACTTGCAGGGTATGTCGTTGATTATATCTTCAGCTTCAATTCCAAAATGGTGGTCTTTTACATATGTTGTTTTGATTTGATGGATACGTGACCGTACTAGCTCCAATTGAGAATTTTGTTTTCTCTAATGTCCAGGTGATCAGCGTGAGACAGCCTGCTGCAGGAGTATCCAGAACTCTCTTGCCATGAGTCAATAGCACTACGTCTCAACCTCGCGGTAATAGGGGCAAGAACAACCATTGTTTGGGAGCACGCAACAGCGTCTTAAGTTGGAAATTGTGAAAGCGCGTCCGTGAGGTACCGTTTACCTTGAACAATCCCGTCGATCTTCTAGCAATATGGACTTGTTTGTCTTAGTGGCGACCAATGTCTTCTAATCAATAATATTACTTGGGACTGTAGGATTTTGGCGTGAGAGCTTGGGTAGTGCGACTGCTATGACCTGTTATGGTGGGAGTTTTGAGAAGCTTCGCTGAAGTTCACTCGAGTTCTTTGGTTCAGGGAGATAGTTTAGTGTAAGTGATTCTTTGATTGTCTTTGATATTCGTGACTTAATTCTCATTCCTTCTACAACGTGGTTGACGACTCTAAAATGATACTGATTACGTAATTAAGGCTTGCCGGGTTTGGGACATAACGACTACATGGTTTGATTAGTTATGCGTCTATCGCTAACTTGACAGTTCCTTCTCAGACAGGTGCGTATGGCTTTCTTGGTAATGTCTAAATCTTTTGACTTGATCGAATGTAACTCGAGACCTATGTTTTCTCATCACTTCTAGGCTTCCTGTCTTGGTTTCAGTTCAGGTAACACAACGCTTTTCTCTGTCACTTTGTGTGCCAACCTGGGAGGCTTGATGTCTTATGCTGAAGGTCGCAACTACATGAGTAGGCGTTGGTAGCAGCTGGCATGGGCTTTACCTTGAACATAACTGGTGAGTGCCTTTTCTCTTCAATTTGGGTATACTTTGGTTGGAGGGTTATTATTAAATTGAATCCTTGTGTTGCTCTGATATCCTAACTTGTTCTAGCCAGGTTTAACATCTCCTCTATTTGGATTGTACACCACGTGGATGTCGCAGACCACAACTTTACGAGGATCTGCCAGGCTGGGGCCGGTTGTGATTTCTTTGTATTTGTTGGATCGCTTTCAAATTAGTCATGCTCATAATCTAATCACTTGGCTTGTTTCTCCTGTGCAGGATACCTTTGAGCTCTGGCTTGATATGTCCGTATGCCTATCGATGAACATCATCTGTGGATAAAGTCAAGTGCAGAAAAACCTTTAGTTTCCAAGATACCAAATGTGCACTGGAGCCCATCTTCAAGGTGATTCACTACGTCAAATCTTTCACTGTTCTCTACAAAATGTGCTTGGCCACCAATTCCTCCATACGACATTGTGCTTATTCGCTAAATCCTTTGATGCAGAGCGTGGTTAATGAACTTTGGTATAACAGTTGAGAAAGGAATAAACAAAATGGCTTTCCATGTAGAGTCTTTCCTCTCTGGCTGTTGCGGAGGCATGTCTGATAAATTAACTATTGTTGTTAATGTATTAACTGTTGTTGCAGGTTCATGAGATTACTATGTTGTTGCTGCAAACTCTGGGACTCAAGTGCGTCACCAACGTCGTTCCGTTGTATAAGCGTTTGAGCGTGCTGCCCAATCGGTTGAGGCCTTCCACAACGCCGCTGCTGCTGCGCAGGCGAGGTTGATGCTTACAATTTGGCCACTCCAAGGAAAGGCTTGTGGCCAGCATTTCACTTCAGCTAGCAGAGGGGCAGCTTCCAAATGGCACCCTGTTACGTATTTGCAAATACTTGTAATTGTGTAGTTGTTTAGTCATGGCCTTTGTAAAGTTAAGGGATAGTAACCAAAGGTCAAGTAGGCTCAGAGTTGAGGAAAAAAAAGGTGGTGGGCCCTGACTTATGCACTCATAGCATTTTTGGATGATGCAGAGAATTATCTTTATTTGGTCTTGTAGTTAAATAACAACTTGCTCCTTATCACAAAGTTGAATGAATTTTGGTTCGATTTCGGATACTTCCGACTCAAGATATTCGCATATACTTCTTGGTGTACTTAACTCTTGCCTCCAATAAATTGAATCATTAAATTTTAAAAATACTTGAGGTCAAACCTTGATGAACTAATGACTCAAGAGATAAGCAGAGATCCAAATTCAATTAATATACTGAGGTTGTGGTGAAAACTTTAACCATGTACTCTAGAGTCCGAATCAGAACTGGGGCCAATATCAGGATCGACCGGCCATGCTTTGAGATGCCAGACTGGGAGGAGGAATGCCCTCTCTATTTGAAACTGCCATACTTGCATATACCTGTTAGTAAAAACATAATAATAGCAAAGAGGTGGGATCTCATGGTCAAAAATTAGGGTGTGACAATATGCTTTACATGATCATGTGTTCCTTTTGTGGATGACTTATGAGATGTTTGCTTGACTTTTATGCTTCAAATTGAGTTTGATTCTTCTTGATTTTGCTTGTTGACATGATTTTGAACATGATGAATATCATATGAACTTGTTTCTGATCTTGATGAGTTAAGGCTTGATCATTTGTGTTCTTGTTGAATGTCTCCTTTCTTTGAGAGTGACTTTGTTGTGTGAGCTTGTTTTTTAGGATTGCTTTGAATTCAATTGTGATGGCTTTCTTGTGTGTTCATGAATGAATGTTTGATTTGATAATAATGTTCATGTTATTGCCCACACTTGATATCATGTCCTAATCCCATGTCTTTTCCTTTAAGATCATGTATTGCATGTTTGTTTTGTGTGACAATTGCTTTGCTTGTGAATGTGATGCATGTCTTGTCTCTTTGTGCTTCTTCTTTGACCATTGACATGTTTTGAATATGGTATGATGTGGCTACTGCCCCACTTTGTTTCTCATCTCATTTGACCTATCTTCACTTTGTTTTGTGATTGATATTTCTTTCTTTAAGATGTTCAAGTCATTTGAATGTGTGAGAGTGTTTTGTTTTGCCATGATGTTTTGATTTCCAATCTTTTGACTTGGTTTGGCATGTCTTTGCTTCTTGGATGTCTTGACATGATATTGGGTTTCATCTTTCATGATTGAGATATGAGTGTGGCTTGATTCATTTTGTTTTGAACTACCTTGTTTGTTCATCTTGTTTGTCTTTTCTTCATTCTCTTTTCTTCTCTTTCATCTTTTGTGACTTGTTTAAGTCTTGCTTTTGTTTTCATCTGTGATTGATTAGTAATGTTTTTACTTGTCTTTGCTCACGTGATCCCTTAGGATTCCTAGTCCCTTTGTTCAAGATGGGAGTAGAAGAGATATTAGGCTTTCAATCCTTTGCATGATAACAATTAGGATAGTCCCTCTTTGACCTCAACTCTAGGTCTATCACATGTATGATACCATTAGGTAGACTTCCTTTTCATCCTAACCTTAGGACCATTTTATATGATAACATTAGGGTTTTCAATTTCCCTTTAGTGTTTTCTTGAGTCTTCTCTTCTCATCCCAAACTTCTTTAAGACACTTAATAAAGAACGGCAAACGATGTACACTACGAGCCTTAAGTACATGAGAAATGATGAGTGGGGGGTTTCTCCTCACTTGTCTAGAGTGTTTAGTGTATGCTCTTTAGGCGATATGCGACACATTCGCTCCTATGTCATAGTCTTTAGTGCAACATGAGTCTCAAACTAACTCAACTCATTTCACTAAAACTAACAAACCAAATTCAAACTTTTTTATCCTTCGGGATTGTTCTGCAAATCATTTTCAGAAAATAGTACGTTATTTTTCCGTTCTACCGCAAACAGGCATCGACTCTAACTGCTGGAATGGAAACTTAACGTCACTCATAAAAAAACACTTAACAACCAGTGGTCTAGTTTACCCGAACCACGTTTGCTCTGATTTCTCATACCAGATGAGGATGCGTAGGCACAAGACGACGATGTTTTCGTGAGCAATCTTCCCCCTCATCACCCGTAGTTTCCCGAACTACGTTGACTCTGACTTTCCCATTGCATGAGGGAATACGTAGGCATAGGGCGGCGATGTCCTATCGAATTTCCTTTTTTCTTTTCTCTCCCCCGTTTAGCAGTAACTTTTAGATAACTCACCCTTTGATTAGACAACAAGCGTGGATCCCGTTGAGTACAACGAATGTGAGGGGTGCTCATACCTTCCCCTTGTATAACCAACTCTCGAACCCAAGATTTGGTTGCGATGACCTTGTCTTTCCTGTTCTTTTAGGTTTTCTTCGATTGTTTCCTTTCCCTCTCTTTGGGATAAATAACGTTCGGTGGTGACTCTTCTGTTTGTTTCCGCCGACCCTTTTCGCAGTATGCGACACATTTTTACATAATGAACTATATAGATGGGCAATGACAGCTGAACCCCAACAAACCCACATAAAAATCCACAATGCATCAACTTGTCTAGGATATCACAACCATCAAGGTAATCTTCTTTGGTGTTAACATCATCACAAAGACACCAACATCATTTTCCACTTTTCTCCAATCACGAGTACCTCCGTTTCTCCCTGACTCCTCAACCAATCTCTCAATTTTTCTAATCTTTTCACCTGCAACAATATCTCCTTCTAGCCAGCGGTTCAGTTTCCTATGTAAATGCTCCAAAGTCTGCGTGTTCCACAGTAGTACCTTCATCAGAGGCTTTGTTGCTGAAAAATAAACTAGGGCATTTCTTTTCATTAGAGGAAATGTTGGAAATGGTTCCTTCAATAATGATGACGACGATGAACGTTGATTTAGAAATGCAGACATTCTAGATTGATTTCAAAATTATGAAGAGTTGAGTCTATTGGTGAAAATTGTAGTGAAAAAATAGATGAATGTGCAGTCTTATTTATAGAAAAATGAAATAGTGAACCACATATGATATGCCGTAAATACCCTTACAATTTTTTTTATAAAATATTAAAAAGTAAATATTATTGATTTTTTTAAATAAATATTAAATATTAAAAAATATAAAAACCCTACAACTGAGGCGCCATATGGTATGGCGACTCAGCGTAGGATAGGGCAACAACTTTATAACCCATACGCCATATGAAATGGCGACTCAGGTCTGGAAGACCTTGATCAACAATTTCATATGGCGACTCCTCTTAAAAATAGTCAATTTCGTAATTTTTTTAAAATTTTATTTTATTTGATATTTTATTTGAAAAACCATGTTATCTTAAAAAAAATTCACCTCTTGTATTCATTAATAAATTTTGTTTATAAACAAATATATATATTAGTAAATTGATTATTGAATATATATATATATATATATATATATATATATATATATATATATATATATATATATATATATATATATATATATATATATATATATATATATATATATATATATATATATATATATATATATATATATATATATATATATATATATATATATATATATATATATATATATATATATATATATATATATATATATATATATATATATATATATATATATATATATATATACTAATTTTTTTTTTATGATAAAACTAAATAAATTACTATCAATTTCTCTATCTTACGCTCAATTACTTAGAAATTTTACTCTGCATCACAGACCAATAGATTTTTAACAAATGGAACAATATCCCATAGTCTTAAGAAAACTCATTCTAACCAATATACTTTAATATTCTTTGAATTTTCATCATAAATATAGCCAGGCCAGTGCTTATTAGAACTTTTATGACATTACAACTATTTTGGCAACACTAGATTAATTTAATTTTATAATTTTTGTTACATTAAAGTACCTTTTGTTCTAATTTTTAGATAAATATCGTTCATAGTTTATTATACCTAAGAAACATAATTTATTATCTCATAATTTATATATATATTACACAAACTATATTTTCTTATTATTAATTTATTATCATTTTGAAAGTTATATAGGAGACAATATTTTTTTTAGTATAGCCAAAAAATTTAAAATACTAATAACACACTAATTATAATTTCTTCAAACTTTAATTTTTTTTCTTTCTATTTTTTTAAATAAGTCGTTATTAAAAAGTTTAGAGATCAAATAAACTACAACGAAATCTTCTACAATTTCTGTTTAAACTTTTATAAATTATCATTTTTTAATTTAAATAATAATATATAACTAATTAATCTATTTTAACAATTATATATTATCATACCATATCATATGTCACGTCATTTAAAATTTGTTATACTATTACGTTTCAGTAAAACAAAAGATAAAAGATTAAAATTGAATGATTTTAAAATGGAGACTAATTAGTGTGCGGGCAAAAATATGAAGACTAAAATTATAGACAAATCTACTAAATAAATATCACACCTCAATTTTATCATGTTATTATTTATATAAGTTCCCGGAAAAAATAGTTGGAGTATATATTTTATAAACAAAATAAATGATCGCTAATGTCCAAATCTAATTTTTTTATAAATAATTTTGAATAAAGTTTAGAGTAATTCTAATATACTATTTAAATAAATAATTACAATATTATCAAAATAAAAATAAAAGTTAATTATTAAAAAATACAGGACAAATGTTAATCACTCTAATATAAAACACATGAGAGAAATATTATTTATTTATAAATTCTAAAAAACAAGTCTATTTTCACACAAGAAAAATTCTTATAAAATAAATTTTCCTGGATCTTTAAAAGCAATCGACCCAGTAGTTCTTAATAAATATAACTATAAAGTTATAATTTCTTATTTTACCATGAGTATTTGTAGGCACATGATTCTGATATTTTGGTGATCACAACAATAATATAAAACACCTGTTTGTTTTAAAAACCATCTTTTCTTTCTTTCTCTCACTCGATAAGTAAAAGATCACAATTAACATAAGCTAACATCTCTATCGTAAATCTAACTAAGAGGTTTCTGTTGGGTACAGCTGATGCAAGAGGTGCTAATACCTTTCCCTCCCATCTCCTTGCATTTGCTAGATACATGTATAACAAGTCATCTTCCTTCTATTGGGTTTTGTATGTTGCGTAGTGTTCCATGGCCTTCGTTGGAGGAAGGCTTGAGTCCTTGTGTGCTTTCTCTGTATTTTAGCATAAGATGTTCTCCTTTTAGTCAAGTTTCTAGTATGGCTCGGCCTATTTTCACTACAAGAAAATGTCAATTTTGCCTAGTGATTTAGTGACGTGTTAATCACGTGGGAAAAAAAATATGTTGCCAAGTGATTCCCACGTCACTAAACTATTTAAATAATAAATTATGCAGACCTAAAATTTGCAACCAAAAATTGGAATTTTAAGAGAGAGGAAAGTTTGAATTTTTAAAAAATTCAGTTGTGGCGTGTAAAACACGTGGGAACTGAAAATTCAAAAAAGTCATTTTATTTCCCACGTGAGTGACATGTCACAAACTACCCACATGCAATGCACGTCGCAAGATTTTCCATTAACTTTTCAGACACGTTGGGTGTTGGAATTGAATTTGACAAGTTTGTGAAGGGATTCCCACGTCGCAACCCACTGCCATAATTGCATTTTTACCGTTGCGTTGTCATTGTGTGTGAGCAACAAATATATTTTAATTTGGGGGAAGGTTCCGACGTGGCCAACACGTGGCAACGTCCCCACATGTTTTGCACGTCGCAAATTCTCAATATGTTTGTTGGTTCCGACGTGGGAATCACGTGGGTACCTTCCCACGTCTTGACCACGTCGCAAGCTTCCCTATATATTAATTCATCAGATTTTCCTTCAGCAACATCTCATTTCATCTTCCTTCATGCTTTCTTCCTTCTTCCCCAATTCTCTTCATTCTTCCATTACCATCACTGCCTCCCTCACAACTCCATTTTTAACGAAAATTTCACCAAAAACTTAAGGTGATTGGTATATATGTTGTTTTTGTGAATGTGCATTGGCTGACCCAAGAATCATAAGGAATGAATTTGATGTTAACAAAAGAAGTCAGTTTACCTTGTCAATCTTTGGTCTTCCCGGTCGCCCCTCTGGAAAGGAGAATGTGCATTGGCTGACCCAAAAAGAATTGCAATCTGCACACGTTCATGTTCTTATTAACTGTATTGAACTTAGGCCATATCTTGAGTAAGTATACCCCTAACGTAACTACTTATCTGGCTTTACAAATTGAATTATTACATTCTAACTGAAAATGTGTTTCTTTATAGGGCATTTAACGCCTCCTATTTTCAAAGCACCGGTGAACAAGCAACTATCGGTCAAATACATGCATCTTTTCCAGCATGGTTCAAGGATCAATTGTCATGCATTGTTGCACCGACTCAAGAAATACTTCATTTGCGTAACTAATCTAGAGGGCCTATTCAAAGAGCAATTGAATGGCACACATACTTTGTGAACGACTATAAATTTCACACCCAGGCGTGGACAGAAGGGAAAAATCATAAATAGTGGTGTATTTGTTAAAGGAGTTACAGATGGTGGTGAAGACGACTTCTATGGAGTTGTTACGCATATTTATGAGTTGGCATACAATTACTTGGACTCGGAAAATAGAGTTGTCTTGTTTTATTATGATTGGTATGATCCATCTGCCAAGGGCACAAAAATAGATAAGAAATATAACACTGTTGATATTCGAATGGACAGAAGGTACAAAGAGTATGACCCTTTCATAATGTCACATATCGTTAAACAAGTTTATTATGTTCCGTACCCTTCAATTCAGTCACGTAAACGTGGATGGTGTGTTGTAATCAAAACAAAACCATTGGGTCATATTGAAACTGACGATCTAGTGGAAGATACTGCTTACCAAGACCATGAAATTTCTCAAATTAATGATGTGGTTGAAGTTGAAGAAATTACAAATTTGTGTGATACATTGGCCGAGGGTCATCAAATTGATGCATCTGTTTTGTTGGTAGATAATAATGTGGACGAAGAGCATGAAGATATTGGATCTGAGGACATTATTGGATCAGATGATGAAAATAATATGGACGAAGAGCATGAAGAGTTTGAATATATAGTTTTATGTGTTCGGACAATTTTTATTAATGTATTATTTGTTTTATATGAATGCAAATGATTTTTACGTACGTATATTGATTTATTTACGTATTATTTATTTACGAAGAGCATGAAGAGTCTTGATTTATTTCAAAATAGATACAATACCACCCCGAACTGACAAGGTTAAGGCTAAGGAGACCCAACCCCGTTCGAGAGCCAGAGTACGTGAGATACCGCCCTCGCCCATGTATGCTTCTCGCCCACAGACTCAGGTAGATCTAATGTCCGTAGACACTTCACAGCCATTTACGACATTACTCTCCTCCTCCCAAACGGTTCCATCTGGGAATCCATCGTTTATTAGTCCGTTTGGGGGATCCTTCATGCATCCGCTTGGGGATCTACATTTACGCAGCAGTCTGGGGGATCTAGTTTTCCTGGGGGAGCTAGTTTTCTTCCTCAGTATTATTCCTTCACACAGCAGCCTAGGGGATCTAGTTTTCCTCAGCAGACTCACTTCGCACAGCTTGGGGGATCTATTTTTCCTCAGCAGTATTCCTTCACGCCGCAACCTTCAGGATCTAGTTTTCCTCGGCCGACACCCTCCACGCACCAGCCAGAGGGATCTGGCTCCCGCATCCCACACCCCACACATATACCTGCGCGTCAGCAGCAGGATGACCATACTGTTCAGGGGGATGACGATGTTCATGAGGAGCAGACAAATCCTGTTGCAGAGGAGCTTTTGGTGGTTGAAGGACGACATCTGATTAGGCATGAGGGATCTGGGTATGTTTTTAATTTATAATATTTATTTAGCTATATATTGTCATTTTATGTTTAATACTCGTTCAAATTATTGTTGTTTAGTTTTGATCTGTGTCGTCCTGCCGCTAAAGCTGTAAATTGGGTCATTCAATTGATGTATACAAAACTCATTAAGTCTTTCGGAGAGCTCCCAGATACTGAGAAAGATATATGGTTTGATAAATTCAAGATAAATTGTATTTTTATTATAGTTATGTTATTTTATTACGATTTTTTGTTATATATATCTAACATTTTATTTGACTGTTATATAACTTGCAGGAAAGGTGTACTTGGCAGAAATTTGATGAGTTCAAAATTAAAAAAAAAAAATCAGAAGTAAGGTATCTAGCAGATTATCTAACATGCTCAGGAATGCTAGACAATGTTGGGAAAGAGATCAAACTCGTCCTAACTGGATAGACGAGGAAATATTTGGGGAACTTATTGAGTAGTGGAAGACAGAAGATTTTCAGAGAAGATCTGAACATGCTAAAAAGATGAGGGCATCTGAAGCAGGTGGCTGTCTTAGTACAGTTGGAAGTATCAGTATCGGCGAACATCGTCGACGAATGGTAATTGTAACTATTTTTTAAGTTTTATTTTGTATTATTATATATTTAATTAAGCTTCATTATTTTAATTAGAAAAAGGATTTGGGGAGGGAGCCACGAATTAATGAGCTATTTGTGAAGACCCGAACCAAAAAATCGGGGGACTTTATTGATGGTCATTCCAAATCAACCTTGGTAACTTGTTTATTATAGTTGAATTCTTTTAGTTTCATAATTACTATATAATTAAATTGTTTAAATTATATTTAATTTAATTTTTTTAATGTGTGTGTAGGAGTTGTACCAGACCTTACTTGCCCAATTTCTAAATGAAAATCCTCAATATACGCCGATTGGGGATGCACCGCTTGATCCACGCGTTGATCTTTATATTTGGAATTTAACAGTAGGCGGGAAGGGAGTCAATGGATGTTTTTTTGGTCTAGGGTCTTTGGCTGGCGATTATAGAAAAGGGGACCGAACTTTATTTCAAAGACTCGATGATGGGGAAGGAGGATCGCGTCCGGCAGAATTGACACCAGAAATGTTGGCAACAGTGAGACAATTAGCTCTATCTGAGGCGAGATGAGAGGCGGAGGCACGTGAGGCAGCCCTAAAGGCCGATATGGAGGATATGAGAAATAGACAAAATGTTGAAATAAAGGAAATGAGGAAGCGGCAA
Organism: Lathyrus sativus; assembly: GCA_963859935.3. Classification (NCBI taxonomy): domain Eukaryota; kingdom Viridiplantae; phylum Streptophyta; class Magnoliopsida; order Fabales; family Fabaceae; genus Lathyrus; species Lathyrus sativus. Next base: position 564,255,327 of record OZ012741.1, read on the forward strand.
TCAGACATGGAGGCACAAATGTGAAATTTTTTTGCCTTGAAATCGAATTATTCTGTCGAAGATGATGAAGAAGACGAAGATGCAACATTTAGTGACGACGAATAACTTTTTTTATTATTATTTATATTTGTGACGTGAATATTACGTGATAGCTTTTATTATTATTATTTGTATTTGTGACGTGAAATTCATGTGACTAAATATTTATATATTTTTAATGTATATTATTTTAATTAAAAATTATTTTAATTTTAAATTTTATATTTAATATTTATTTTAATTTTATAGTTGTTTTCAGTTAATATTATTTATTTATTTTTATTATTAAATTTCATAGTGAAGTGCATCCCATGTCACTAATTAGTGACGTGAGAATCACATAGGAAAGTATTTATTCAGTGTGGGTTTCCACGTGAAAACAAGGCCACAAATTAGTGACGTGGGAGTCACATGGGAAAAAAATTCAACCGGTGTCAGGAAAGCGTGCAGGCCAAATTGGTAAAGGTAGGTTCCCACATGATTTTCACGTCACTAATTAGTGACTTGGTTTTCGCGTGGGAACTTTTTCTCTTCTTTTTTTGTTATTTGCGACGTGGGATCTATGTCACAAATTTGTGACCTGTTTTCCACGTGGGAAAAAGTTCCCACCATTGCATTTCCGACGTGTTTTACCCACGTCACAAATGTTGATCAGTGAAGTGATTTTTAGGTTAGTGACGTGAGAATCACTTGGGAAAATGCAATGTTTCTTGTAGTGTTTGATATCATTTGGAATTTTTGTTGATCTTGATGATAGGGTGGCAACTAAGGTTTTTTCTTCTGAATAAATATTTATGGTGTTCTTTTAAGCTAAGTGATGAGTTTGAAGTGGAAAGTTTAGGAGAGTTAGAAATAAGAGATCAACATCTCAGGTCTGTTATGATGTCTAATAGAGTTAATTAATGTTAGTTGTTTGTTTTAATGTCTATGGTTTGGGTGGTAGGATTAAGAAAGATAGTTAAAGAACTTATTGTTTCCAAATCCTTATATTTCTTGACTATCAGGAGGCTAAGTTAAGTGTTGTTTTGACCCATCTTGTTCCTTCTTTATGAGGTAATTCGTTTCGTGAGTGGATATTTTCTCCGTTAGTTTGGAGTAGGAGGGAACTCGTCTCTATGTGGTGTAATGCCAATTCTTCTCCTTTCTCCTTATCTAAGCATGGGTACCCTGGTATCTGTTTGTTGCAGGGAGTCGATAAAACAACGTGTTTCATTGTGAATATATTCTAAGTGTTCTTCGTCTGATGGCTATGCAGAACTCATTAGCATTGCATTCTTTGCATCTCAGGTTCTCAGTCTTTCTTTTTCCCTCAAAGAGGAGGCAAGCTAATTCATCAGTATGATACTCGGGCCAGTCAAAGAAAGAAAATGAAGAACATTTAGCAAGAAAACCATGAATATATTCTAAGTGTTCTTCGTCTGATAACATTCTAAGTGTTCTTCGTCTGATAACCATGAATATATTCTAAGTGTTCTTCGTCTAATAACATGGCTATGCAGAACTATCTGTTAGCTAAAAGAGATGCTCGTAGGGGTGCAGTGTTGTGTGCTTTTGGTGATTATAATTATGTTTGTGCCCTTATAAGTGAGAGAGTGGGAGGTATTGGTTTCTCTAGTACTATAGGTAGAGGAAATTGTAGTGCTTTCAATAATTCCATTGGCCAAATGGAGTTGGTAGACCTCTTACTTTTATGTTGGAAGTTAGTTTACTTGGTTCTAACCTAATAGGGAAACTACTAGTAGGTTGGATATGATTCTTATGTCTAATTTGTGGTTTGGTTTGTAGGGTATGGCTTCCTAGTAGGATTTTCTTAGACATGTCTCAGACCATTTTTTGATTATTCTTAGGCACTCTAATCAATTATGGGGTCCTAATTCCTTTAGAGTAGTATTAGGAGGAACACAATCCTTTCTCTTAAGGTGGGCGAGAGTTAGGTAGAAGAGTTATTGAGATTTTCCAATAGATGGTTAATTTCTTCTCTAATCAGTTGAAGGAACCTTTGTGTGATTTCTCGCAATTGAATGAGGTTAGTTTTTTACCCCTATCCTTAGAGGTTAATACTTCTCTTACATATCCTTTCTTACTTTCTGAGATTGATTGATAGGTGACATCTTGTGTTGGGAATAAAATTCCTTGACAAAATGGTTTTAATTTTTCTTTTTAGATGAGAGAGGTTTTGGCTTCTCATTAGGGAAGATTTAAGGGTGATGTTTAATCAGTTTCACCAATTTCCTTCTCTCCCTAGGAGATTTACATCCTATCATATCACTCTTATCCCTAAGGTTAACTCTATTGCCTAGTTAGGAGATTTTAAACCTATTTCCTTAACGTGTTCTCTTTACAAGCTAGTTGCTAAAGTTCTTGAAGCTAGAATTTCTGAGGTTATGGATAACCTTATTTCCCTGAATCAAATGAACTTCTTTAAAGGTAGAGTCCTTATGGATAAGGTGGTTGTTGTGAATGAGTTGGTGGATCTGGATATGAAATCCAAAAAAAATTATTGTCTCATTTTAAAGTGGGGTTATGAGAAAGCTTATGATTCAATTAATTGGGGTTCAATTGTAAATGGAGATATTGGACGTATGCTTGTCTTTTCTTTGGAAATCTTGTAGTTTTGATCAACGGTTGTTTGAACCATGAGATCAACATTTGAAGAGGGTTTGAAGCAAGGTGATCCCTAGCTCATTTTCTTTTCCTGCTTGTGATAGATGGTCAGAGTGGTTTGTTTTACTAGTGTAGAGGATTTAGGTCTCTTCTTTGGATTTAAAGTGGGTCCCTCTAATCTTACTATCTCTTATCTCATGTATGCACATGATAATATTATTTTAGAAAGGGTTTATTTAGATAATCTATGGTTGACTAAAACTATTGTTTAGGGTTTTGAGTTTGCCTCAGGTGTTTGGGTGAATTTTACAAATATTAGTTTCATTTGGGTTAATATGAAACATGTCATTTTGGATTTAACTAGTGATTTTCTCCACTATAAGCAAGAGTTCATCCCTTTCAATTGTATTGAGTTACTGTTGGGAGCTAATACCTATAGTGAGTCTACATGGGAACCTCTAGTTACTCTATTGTCTAGTTTTTTAAGGTCGTGGAGGCATCAGTACATTAGTTTGGGGGTGAGTGATTCTGCTTAACTTGATCCAAAATATTATTCCTATATTTTTCTTGTCCTTTCTAAAAATGACTATCAAGGATTGGAAGAAGATTTCCAGGATCCAAAGGAAGTTCCTCTATGAAGGGGTTATAAGGTACTCTATGATTTCTTGGGTTAAGTGAGAAGATATGTGTAAGCCTGAGAGCAAGGGGGTTGAGAATCCGGGATCTCTGTGTGGTTAATCTGGCCCTTTTGGAAAAGTGAAAATGATGGCTCATTTTAGGTTCATCTAGCCACTAGTGTGATATATTAATTTCCAAATATGGAACCCAAGTTTTTCTCATCCCTTTTAGAAGGTAGGTATGTTGGGTTTTGCTCTGCCTCGTCTGAATGGAAATCGGTGTCTCCCCTGGGATTGAAAGCTGACGATGCTTCTAATTGATTTGTAGATAATATTAATAAGAAAGTAGGATTGGGCCTTCAAACCTACTTTTAGAATTATATTTGGGTTTTACCCTCCCCCTTGGTTGTTAGGTTGGGTTGGGGTCCTAGTGGATGGTATTTTGACTTGGGATTTGAAGTAGAAAAGATATCTCTTTGTCTACTAGGAGGTGATGACCCATAATTTTCTTTTAGCCATTTAGGATGTGACCCTCTCCCTAGAACAAGATAGGTGGTTTTGTTGTCACTTAGAGGATGATGTTTTTTGTGTAGCCTCGGTTCACTATAGTCTCCTTGAGAGTGTCGTGTTTAGTACTTCTTCGACTAATATGAAGAATTTAGATTTTCCTCTAATTTGGGAAAGCTGACTTACCTCTAAAGTAATTGTCTTATTCTTAAAACTTCTCCAAGAGAAATTCCATACTAGATATAACTTGTTTAAGCATAGGGTGCTAGTGGACTCTGAGGGTGTGCTTTGTCCGATGTGTGGGAGAGAGACAACTACCCATTTGTCTGTGTCTTGCAATCTGGAAGCGTCTATTTGGTATGAGATTATTAGTTGGTTGGGATGGTATTTTTTCCTAGGGATCTTACTTCTATTTTCTTGGTTATTAGATCTTTGGGTGGTACGCCTCGGGTGAGGGGTGGTTTGGTTATGATTTTGCACTATGTAGTTTGGTTGATATGAAATTTCATAACAATATTGTTTTTCCAGGTTCCGGTACCATTGTGAAAGATGTGAAAGATAAAAATATTTTATAGCTAGGAAGTGGTATCTTGGTAGGAATGTAGGAAACTCTTGTACTTTCTAACTCTATGTTGAACATGTGACTCCATACACAAGAGGGGAGGTGAATTGTGAATTCTTGAAAAACAATAGTTTAAAACAAAATCATTTCCAAAATTAGAGTTCGAATTTTTTTTTCTCAAAATGCTTGTATAAACAATGGAAACTTAAGAAAATATGAAAAAATGAAAGAGTTAAGGGAAGAGATATAACATTTTCATTTAAATGTTTTTTCTGTTAAGTTGTTTATCAAAATCAATATTTTCAAGTTCTCTAGATATACACTGATAGGACAAGAATTTGATACTTAAACCATTGGTTTATTTGTTTCAATACCTATTTTATTATTTCACAAAGTCGTGCACTTACGGCTACATCAATGATTATAACGCATATATCAGAAAGATGATAAAAGAAACAATATTTAGATAAAATAGACTGTTTAAACCCCCTTAAAACTAGTATAGAGTATACTTTACTCTGCATGAGAGTATACTTCTCTTGTTTTACTATTATCAAAAAGACAAGTAAAACGTGCAAGACGGAAATTTAAATATGTAAACACATAGTCACATAAGAATCTAAAAAGGGAAAACAAACATTTTATTTAATTAACAACATATTAGATGACAAAATGAAACTTGCAAGAAAAAAAAATAGTAAGAGGAAATAAGTAGAAGACTAAGGGCTCGTTTAAATGAGTTTTTCTTTTTAGATTTTGAAAATTATTTTATAAATCAATTTTAAGAAATAGTTTTTAAGAAAAATACAAAAAAGAAAAGACATATTGGGTAATCTTACTTATAAAAACTCTTTTGAAGTTGTATAATATTATAAAATTGCCATTAATGATAAATGTACCAATTTCCTTGTTTTTTTATTTTACCTCTTCCTAATTTCAAAAACTAAAAATTAAAAATTAAAAATCTCTAAAATTTGTTTTAATTTTTTAGTTTTTAAAACTCTTAAATTGAAAAGAGTCTTCAAACATAGTTTTGTAAATTTGGGCTACATAATAAGTTTTATTGTTTTTAAATTTTAAAAACTAAAAAACAGTTTTACAAAACTAAATCAAATGGGCCCTAAATCATATTTTCATCATCATCCTCACTAAACACTATTGGAGATATGGGAAGCGATTTTTCCAATTTTTTGATGAGTTTGTAGAGCTTTGAATATATATGATATTGGTCTTTACGGATATCATTGAGGATGTTTGAAGAGATTGAGGAAAATCATTGCTTGCTTGTTGTTGTCTTGCTCTTGGTGGTGCCTTTGGAGGTAAAGATGATATTTCATTTCCGTTGACTTCGACCACATTTGGCCTAATGTGTTTCTTCCTATTTTTTAGTGTTTAATCTCTGATTCCTCTTCCTCCAGATTATAAGTGGAATACACCAGGATATTTGTGATTAGTACACCCTATGGTAGAATCATGTTTTTCTATTTATTATCCATCATGTGTCGGATTATAACATCAACCCAATTTTTCTCAACTCGTCTAACCAAAAACCAAATTTAAGGTATGTCTGATCTATGTATGGTGCTTGAGTGACTCTTCTTAGGAAGAGAACATGCATTCACAATATAGTGAATCAATCAAATTTATGGGCATATCAAGCCAATGATGAAGGGAGTGGGAATAACAAAGGATTGATCAATCACTAAGGATTATGTCTCGAAATCAAAGTTAAACTCATTACCTTCGTCGTTTCCATCATACACTTGATTGGTGAAGGAAAGGTTGTAAACTTGTGTAAAATATTCAATGGATGGTTGAGTGGAGTGCTTCTTGAATTTGGAGCTAAGAACACCATTTGAGGAGGAGAGGTTTGCGCAGAACAATCTCACTAATTTAGAAAATCTCTCTTGAGGTACTTCAAAGACAAAGATCCTCAAGCCGACATCGTTGAAGACTTCAACAATGTTTATTTCTTTAAAGAGTCCCTCATCCAAGTAGCGAGAAACATAGATTTATCTATAGGAGATTGAAATTAGTTTGTTGCTCTTTTGAAGAGAAAATTTTGAATTGGTAGGATGAAGATGCTTGAAAGGAACGAGTTGTTTTGGGTGCCATTCAGTGATGATGAGAAGATGAAAACGCTCAAAATGTACTAATACAATGCTTAAGAGAAAGGTGGAATGGGGTGAGAAACAGAAGAAATCATACTTATGTTTATACATTGTTTAATCGATTGGGTGAAGGCTTTCAACCGATTGGGAGAAGTAAATTTTAGTAGTTGGACGTTGCTACTACCTCTTGTATTAAATTTCAAATCTCCCAACCGTTTAATTTGGATCCCAAAGTTCAAATTTTTATATTTGACTCACCCAATTGATTGATTAGGGCATGATCCAAATGGATTAGTTAGGCCATTTCACCATCGTTGTAATTTTATGCATTGTGTTGGTTTTTACTAGCTTTTCCATTCCTAGCCAACTTCTTTGTACGACTTTTTAGAAAGACACTAAAAGACTCATTTGTTTGGATAGAAAAAAAATATTTTAAATTGATGAGCAAATATTAAACACATTATTTTAAAAGATTAATCAAAATTTTACGATCATTCAACCTTTAAATGGTGTATTACCTTAATTACTAAGTAACCTTGATAAAAACTCCCTTTTGAGAGAATGCCAACATAATGTAGCATGTCCTTCTTTACGAATCATTGAATACGTGAGTTGGTTAAACCAACTGATAGATATATCCATCACAAACTTATCTTCTCAACCTACTAAGAGGTTACAATGTCGTCATAAATTAGAAGTGTTGAGACCATTATTACCAAAAATATCTTTTAGTTATGATCGTTGATATATATCATTAGCGAACATTTTTGAATCATAGACTTAAATGTCAAAAAATTTAGTATATCCTATTTGCTTTGCACAACTTCGTTTAATATACACTAAGACTTAATAAAAAATGCAAAGTATCCTAATAAAACATTATATAGTTTCACCTTTTATACCTCAATTTTCTTGAGTTAAGGTATATTAGTAGTTCTAGAAAATATAGGGCTACTACCTTCAGGCCTTTCTAATCTTTCAAAACAAAAACAAAAATTCTAAATAATCAAATCCATTACAAAAAAAAAAAAAAAAAAATTCTAAACAGTCAAATCTATTAGAGTGGGAACATTTTTAAAAAGATCGCTTCACGTTCTTAAGTTTAATTCTTTACCATGTGTTTATACGACTTAAACCCTATTTAAGTCAAAGTTTTCTTTTTCGTTAGTAAATTTACTTAAAATAGACTGATTCATTATGCTGCAAAATTCAGACATCAAATGTATGCGTTTTCGGTGAAAAGAGCACATTCTTGTGTGACTACAATCGAGTGAAATTCTGTGTGACAATGCAAATTATCATTTCCTCAAATTCAAGTTTAACACTCCATAAACCTAATTCGTTCAAATAAAAAACCAAATTAAAAATTACTGTCCCTAACATGAAAACTGAAAACTCCTTCCAAGATATACACAAAATAACACTGATATTTCCTACGAAGTTGAAACCGGTTACTTAAAATCATTAACTAATATTGTGTCAAAACACTTCCTCTACTAACACAAGATTCATCAACCCTCATTGGTGTCCCAAAACACATTGAAGGAGCCCCAAATCCTTCAGCCATTTCCATGAACATGTCCTGCAATTCATCCAAACCATAAACCTTCTCCTGCAATATACATACAAGAGAAATTATTATAAAAAAAACTCCTGAGAATAAAAACATGATCCTGAGTACAACATTATAACCGTTGATCTGATACTATTTATGAAAGATCCTCAACCATACCTCTTGCTTAACTTTAGCCATAAGTGACGCCATTTCGTCCATAAAATCACTAAATTCCTAAAAATAAAATCACATGAAAAAGACAAAGCATCAGTACCATAGTAAGATGACGAGAATACCCTTTAACTATAATCTTTTAAGCCGTTACCTCATCTTCTTCCTCTTGAGGATCATACAATCCAGCATCATACATAGTTCTTTTCTTTGAATCAGATAGCACTAAACAAAAACAACAAAACACTTCAATAACAAATAAAAAATCGCAAAACGGAACAAAAATTTACGAATCATGAAACGCTATATAAATATACCTGAATAAGCTTCTTGAATTTTCTGGAATTTACATTTGGCTTCACTAAGTAAAGACGGTGTTCTTGTCCATCTATCTGGATGCCATTGCTGCATTCAATTTTCAAATCAAAATTAACCTAATTTTTTTTAGTCAAAAAAATTAACGGGAAATAAATAAATTAATGAAGTAATTAATTACCATAGCAAGCTTTCTGTATGCGCGTCTTATTTCGTTTATAGAAGAATCTGAACTAACACCAAGAATACTGTAGTAAGATGACGATAATACCCCTTCGGTATAATCATCCATTGTCACTCTCACTCGTTTGTTCTAAACATGCACTGGATAGAAGAATGTTTCTGAAGTTGAATTAGGATCAATTGCACATAAACGAATTAGGGTGTGTGATGTTTGACAGTGAAGAAGAAAGAATGGAGGAATATATGGAAGTTATGGATGGTATTTATTGGGAGTTAAAGAAGGTTAATCATGAAGAGGGAAGAGTCTAGAAGTTTTCATTGTGCGAAAAATATCTGAGATATGTGGTGGTTGTGGTGGCCACGGAACATGCATGCACATGCTAACTCTGGAATGTTCTTGGAGATATTTTCGTATGAAATGAGATAAAGTTGATACACGTGGTATGGGTATGATTGTCGGTTTGAGATATTTTTGGATTGGAAGTTTTTTCAATCATCACTCTATTACTTTCTTTTTATGGCAAATTTTGCTAAATTTGGGATTTAGATCATTCAAATTGATAAGGACATTATTGTTTCGAATATTAGAACAAATAATTGAAAGCACTATAATTGAAAAAATTTCATGGATAAATAACTTTTTTAAATTTGTTGTTTTTTTTTTTTTAAGTTAGTGAGTTTTTAATTTTGGTTCTGGTAAGTTGTTTAGTCCTTAAAGTTAAAATTTGTAGAAAAATCGGCAGAACATCTACAGATTTTGACTTTAGGAACTAAATCGAACATAAAAAGTAAGATATAAGGACTGGGACAAAAAAATTTGTATGGACCAAAATCAAAAATTCGTTAACTCAAAGGAATCAACTGACTATTTAAGCCTAGAATATATTTATAATGGTCTTTGTTTCCAAGTAATTAGTTTTAGAATATATTCAAATATATATTTTATCAACGTCTTATAAAAGTGTGAATACTCAATCGGTATACCTGAAACAATACCAGGATAACACGATCCATTAGTTTAACAATTACATTTAAAATTTGATATGACTTGTTTTTATAAAACCGACTTGTAAGATTATATAAGTCATTATATATGAAGAGTTTTCAAACTCTATCTCGAACCAACGTAAGACTTGAAATCTTCTCAATACTAATCTCGGGGTCATATCTACTAACTATCACACTTATTAATCAAGTATGTAGTAATATCGACGCGCGTACACAATTTCAAATTACATGGAGTGAATTCTACCATCATGTTTCTCAAAATCAATTACGACAGCAAAATCATATGTACTCACTAATGATCCAATAGGTCACTTCAATGAAGATAAAATAACAATGGAACAAATGGTATCACAATTAAAATACTATATAATCAGGGGATTCAACTTCCATATATATTAAACAATATGACCGCTTATTTTGTTTGTTAGTTAGGGTTTAATATTGTTTGTTAGTTAGGGTTTAATATTGTTTGTTAGTATGTTACTTGAGTCACAAGTAATTCATGTTGTACATATACGTTGTTTTCATTTAATAAAAGGCTAAGCCCAATATTCAGTTTCATATATCATTCTACATGTTGCATTATAGTATCAGTAGTGTGAGTAACTAGAAGATTCATCATCTTCTTCTTCTTTTTCACCATTCCTCCTTTTGAGATTCAACAATGGAGGTAGATCATGATGATGCCTCTGTCACACATGACAATAACCAAAATAATAAGAACACAAACAATAACTCTACAAAGAACCTAGTCCTTGATCAATCTAGTCCCTACCATTTTCATCCTGTCGAAAACCCTTGTGCAATTCTTATTTCTCCACCATTATCGGAAAACAATTATATGTCTTGGAGTCGTTTGATGAAAAGAGCTACCTTGAGTAAGAACAATATTAAGTTCATCAATGGCAAACTCACTGCACCTAAGGAATATGGTCATCTCTTGGATACGTGGGAAAGATGCAATAACATCGTGATTTCTTGGATATATGCATCACTTTCTCCAAACATTGCTCAAAACACGATTTATGTTAATAATGTTGCACAACTTTTGACAAATATGCAAACCAGGTTCTTCAATAGTGGTCATTTACGTTTGTCAGATATTCTGCAACATATCCATTCCATAAGGCAATGTGACAAATATTTTAATGAATTAAAGACTCTTTGGGAAGATTTAGAAACTATTCATATTCTTTCAAATTGTACATGCGGAGCCAATACAATGATCAAGAAGCAACGTGACATAGAGTATGTGATTTATTTTGTGAAAGGTCTGAATGATGGATTCAGCCATGTCAAATCACAGATTCTCATGATTGAACGTCTCCCTGATGTCACCAAGGATTTCTCATCTATCTTTTAACAAGAACACCAATTATCATTTTCTATTCCCTCCGAATCTTCCAAGATTCTCATGGAAAACAACAACACATATTCAACTAATGATCGATTTCTTCATAAACAAGGCAAAGATCGTGGCAAACCAAATTTTCAAGGAAAATCTTCACCCCAACTACAAACATGGTCGTGGTAAAATTGGGCACGCCTTTGATTTTTGCTACTTCAAACATGGACTTCCCCCAGACTTTAAGTTCAAAGATAAGGTTAGCGCATCCAACAATGTTGATACAAGTGATGAGGCTCAATCTCCAACTACAAATCATGTTGATCAATCTCCCAACAAAGTGGAAATCACTATGATATGTGCTGAAAACTCATAGCCTTGATCAACAAAAATAAATCTTCATCTCATTTTGATTATCACATCATCAATGTATCATATTCAGGTTTGAGTCACCCCTGAATTCATATCTCATGTAGTTTTTTAAATCATAAATGGATCATTGATTCAGGAGCCATTAACCATATATGTTGCTCTCTTAAACTATTATATTCTCATCACAATATCTCACCTATTATCATCAAATTACCAAATGGGTCTTATGGATCTCATATATAATCAACAATATCAGGAACTGTTAAATTGAACAATCATTTAACTCTATATAGTGTTCTATTTGTACCTACATTCAATTGCAATCTCATTTATGCATCTTAATTATTTCAAATAATAAATGAAATCTTTTTTCTTTTTTTTTATCATTGCTCTTGTATTATTCGCGAACAACCTTCATTGAAGATGATCGGGCTTGCTAATTTTTTAATTAATTTTAATGTAAATGTGAATCCATGTAATTCTGATGCTTAAAATAGGTTTATTCTTTGACATCATAGACGTGGACATCCATCTAAAAATGTACTCAAAACTATTCAACAAAGATTTTCTGTTGTTTTTTATTTGTTAAATCTATATGTGATTGCTATTATTATGCCAAGAAAAAAACATTCATTTCCTTTAAGTAATATTCAAACTACATCTTCTTTTGAACTAATTAACATGGACATTTGGGCTCTTTTCACACCCTCACATATCCAAGGCCATTCTTATTTTCTAACCATTGTAGATGACTTCACAAGACATACTTGAGATTTTTTTTCTTGAAGAACTAATCAGAGACAAGACCCTTGATCATGCAATTATTCAACTTGGCTCATACTCTACTTGGAAAAACAATAAAGAAGATCATATCACATAATGGAAAAGAGTTTCTCATGGATAGATATTTTAAGGAAAGGTGCATCATTCACCAAAAGACATGTGTAGAAAGTCCTCAACAAAATGTTGTTTTTTAAAGGAAGCATAAGCATAATCTGAATATGGCCCATGCTCTTATGTTTCAATCCAATTTACCAAGGTTTTTTTTTAATAATGCCATTAGTCATGCAGTCTATTTAATCAACAGATTTCCTTCTCCTTTTATCAACTCTAAGTCTCCTTATGAGCTTCTTCATCAAACATCACCTGACTACAAAAATCTCAAGGTCTTTAGCTGTCAAGTTTTTTCTTCGACTCTTGTCCAACGGCGTCAGAAATTTGATCCTCGTGCCATAAAATGTGTTTACTTGGGTACATGCAAGGAATCAAAGGATACATTGTCATAAATATCAACACAAGAGATATTTTCATTTGTAAGAATATTCATTTGTATTCTTTTTCTTTCCTTATGTCATCTGCCACAAGAAATACTCAACACGCGAAAATTCTGAACTATAACTTACCTTTTCAAGACACTCTTGTATATCAATCCATTTCTCTAACAAATTATGAGCTAATCAACCTTCCTTCACCATTTAAACGTATCCCTATATCAACACAATTTGATTTACCAACTTTTCCTACCCAACATAATAACTAACCTTTTCTTCAAAATGCTCAACCCACCACTTCTCAACCTTCACCTTCTAACATAACAAACATCCATCCTATTATCTCATGAATCACAAACACAACCATTAACGAAGCTAAATGGTTTGAAGACTTTGTTTGCAATAATATCACTACTTCTCAATCAACCAACATCTCTACACCAAATTACCCTATTCAAAACTACCTCAGCAATTCCCATCTCTCTAGCTCTTATAACACCTACATTTCTAACATCACCTCCCAAGTTGAACCTAGCTCATAGTAACAAATATCTCAAGAAGACTGTTGGAAACAAGCCATACAAACTGAGCTTCAAGCCTTACAAGAAAATAACACTTGGACCATGACTATTATTCCACCTAACAAGAAACCTATAGTGTGTAACTGGGTCTATAAAATCAAGATACATGTTGATGGTTCAATTGAGAGACACAGATCACGATTTTTGGCAAAGAGATATATAAAAAATGAAGGTAATGACTAAATAGACACTCTTTCTTCTGTTGCTAAGTTATCATCTATATTGCTTTCCTTACACAAAAATCAATCTCAAGCATATTATTTCCTTTTCACCAAACTTCATGATCAAAAATTTATCATCTTTCTTATCTATGTTAATGACCTGATTATCTCAGGTAATGATATTGAGGAAATAAAAAGTTTGAAATCTCAACTTGATCATAGTTTCAAAAATAAAGACCTTGGAAATCTGCAGTATTTTCTCGGTATTGAGGTTGTTCACTCATCTCAAGGTATTCTCATTTGCCAATGCAAATATGCTCTTGAGTTATTACATGATGCATACCTCTTAGTGGCTAAAGAGTTCCTTACACCTATGACAAAATCTCACAAGCTCACCACCAATGATGTTTCTCCTCCCACTGATCCAACAACCCATAGAAAGCTCATTGGAAGGTTGATATACTTGTGCACCACACGACTTGACATCAACTTCTCTTTCCAACAACTGAGTCAATTCATGTCCTCCCCTACCATTATGCACACCCAAACTACTTATAGGATTCTTAAATACATCAAACTCTCCCTTGCTTAGGGATTGTTCTATTCTTAATTATCCACTCTTTAACTCAAGATGTTTATTGACTATAAACGGCTTCATGCAGTAACACGCGAAGGTCTATTACCGACTTTTGCATTTTCTTAGAAGACTCTATGATTTTCTGGAAATCTAAAAAGCAAGTCACTATTTCTAGATCTTCCTCTAAGGCTGATTATCGTGCTCTTACTTCAACAGTTTGTGAGTTACAATGGCTCACTTACCTTCTACATGACTTACATGTTAATTTCATCACACATGCGCTTATCTACTATGAGAATCAATATTCTCATCACATTGCTGCCAATGCAACATTCCATGAAAAAACAAAACACATTCAAATCGATTGTCATGTTGTACGAGAGAAACTCCTTGTAAAATTTTTTGTGTTATTACCTATTCCAACCTCAGCACAATTGGCTGATGTTTTCATGAGCCCCTTGATCCCTAACATTTTTCATTAATCTTATCCAAGCTTAGAATCTCCATTAATTACGCTTCATCTTGAGAGAGGCTATTAAATTATATGATTGTTTATTCTATTAGTTAGGGTTTAATATACTTTGTTAGTTTGTTACTTGAGTCACAACTAACTCATGTTGTATATATACCTTGTTCTTATTCAATAAAAGGCTAAACCCAATATTCAGTTTCATATGCCATTCTACATGTTGTATTAATATATGATCACACAATCAATCTAATTGCTTAATACCTATTAGCACATTGTCTTACTTTAGAATCAGTGTTTTTTGTATGTGAATCCCCTGACACTACTACGATTAATACATTTCACAAAATTTGAGAAAGAGATACAATCATGGTTGATGGTCCATGTTAAAGTAATGTGTGGTTGTAAGTGGGCTACTTGCAACCACGGTATCTTGGCCGTTGTAATAAACTAGCAAGTGTGCTACATATAACCATGGTTGTAATAAACAACCGTAGTGATATGATTTAAGGTTGTGAGTTTAATACCTAACAACGCCATTTTTAGCGTTTATTAATCTAGATAGTGCACCACATATAACCACGGTTGAAAGAACCAACCATGGCGAAATTATTTGTTTTTTCTAATATAAAACTTTTTATTTTACAGAATTCCCAATTTTTTAACTTTTATTTTTTTGAATCGTAAATAGACCAAAAAGAGTAACACAAACCATTTGTGAACCACGCCTATAGTTCGCCACTAAAATGGCTCAAACAAATTTATTACATGAAAACCAAAATAAAAACATAATTTATATATCATTACATCAAATAATATGTATAACGTGATGAATGTGTCTTGTCTTTTGGTCTCTTGAATTTAAGCATCTATAATTTTAAATAATAATACTTGTTAGTAAATAACTTTAGAAATTATAGAATATAATAAGTCATAAATAAACAATAAAAAATATTTACTTGTTAATTTTTCCCATATGCCTTCTTCATGATCATTACGAATAACATACATATCATCTCTATCAACTTCTTTATATGCAGTAGGCACTTGTGATGCGTAAGAGGCATTCAAAGGAATATCAAAATTTAAATAATGAGTTTCATCACTATGAGGAATGTGTTTTCCTTGAACAAACTTGACCATCTTTTGTCAGAAGGGTCAGTCACATAATCACACTTGTTTTTCTTGGATAGCATGACGAAGGGTTTAGTCATATAAGTTGTTTTTCCAAGGTTAACCCGTGTGAATCCTAACTCATCATTTTATATTACTAATGTTATTTCCTTCCCACTTTCTCATAAGTAAATGCACTTTGAATAAAACATAATTAATCTCTCAAATCTCCTCAATGACCCTAAATTACGATCTAGATGCCAATATATGATTTTTATCTTTCAAACTAGAGAAATACATGTATTTGGCCTCAACCATAACCCCACTATTTTGAATTATGCTACGATTATCTTTTGATTTTGTATAAAAGGAAAAATTATTAATGGCGTATGCAGTCCAAGTTACTAAATTAAATTTTGGCATGTATGACATCCATTTAATTACCTTGGATGAATTATCATAATTAGAAATCATTTCATTTAGTTTTATCCATTAGAGTTTGTTTTGATGAATATTTTTAAGGGATTTGGTTCACTTCCAAAAGGCAACGATGTATCACCATTTTTTGTATAAATTGAACTATGAACTATGACTATGATCTAAAGTGATTTGTGAGAAATTATTGCAACATTAAGAGTTATTTGGAAATGCATGAACATTTCTTATTAGTGTTTGTTAATCTATCAATATGATGTGTTTAAATTTGATGATGGACTCTGGATTATTGGATTTCAGTATTTTTTTGAATGGTTTTTGTGCCTGTGGATTTGGTAGGTTTAAAAGCATTTTTTTTCTATAGAATGTTAATTGTGTTGTGTTGTTCTATACAGATAATGCTGCCACAAACAAAGATGATTCTAGTAGCAATTCATTGAGCACTAAGAGGTTGGATGAGGATATAGAGAATTTAGCTCATGATTTTTTGGTTACTCTGCTATTGTTTTTTTTTAAAATATATTTTGTAATGTTGAATCAAATGAACCTTTTCGCATCAATGTGAGGGGTTATACTTTTCTATCGAATTGCATAGTATTCATAATTTCCTAGTGTTTCCTTGGGTATATATATATATCTTGTTGGTTGAAGCATGTGGGCTGAACTTGAAGTATAACTTTGTCATGATTGATTATTTTTCTCTCTGAATAGACATTACGGATAAACCAACTAGCTCTTCTTTTCCACACAAAAAAGGAATACTAAAGGTGTGACTTCTTCTCCAAACACAAAAAAAAGACTAAAGGTGTGACTTTTTAAAAATATATTATGACTTGTGAAAGTACCACATGCTCCTGTTGATAGGGTTAGTATTAAACTATATTGTATACATCATTGTGTTAGCATCATATAAAATTGTTCTTAGAATTACAATGAATAAACAAAAAGAAAATGCATGCAAAGAATTACATGGCATCATACAACATAGTTTGAGCAAATTTTACAAGAAAAAGTAGACATGTAGTCTAATATTTTATTTATTATGAATGATAATTTTTCTCTCTAAATAGACATTATGGATAAGTCACCTAGCTCTTCTTCTCCAAAAAAAAAGGAAGATTAAAGGTGTGACTTCTTCTCCAAAAACAAAATACTAAAGGTGCAACAACATTGCTACGTTTCATTGCTAAACTCCATGATGGTGAGAAATACCACATTGATTTTGATCCAGATTCCAACCTATTGGTCAGCATGCTGCAAAGTTTAAGAATTATTTGTCATTCATTGCACGTAGCAAGTTTAGCTAACACTTGAAGGACACGATATGGGATGATATTACGGTATGCAATTTTAATTAATTATTTAAAATTTATTTTCTATAACTGTTTCAATTGCTAACACTTATTATGTTTTGTAGGATAAGTTCATTTGTCCCACAGATGATAAATTTAGGAAGCATTGGTTTGTTTATATGGGGAACGGTTGAAGCAATTTAAGACATTGCTCTCAAATATTTGGTAAAGGCGATAAGGATGGAAATACAACGTTGTTTGAAAAGTATACATTCATCAAACAAGAAGATTGAGATTTGTTTGTCGAGACTAAAAAAAAGAAGACTTTCAAGTTAGTTAAATTTATAGAATTATTTTTGTTATCTAAATTGATTTGGTTTTGACGTTTAATTTAATGTGATTTATTTGTAATAGGATAAAAGACTAAAAGGAAAGATGCATGCATCCAAGAATATCCATCCTCATATTTTGTCTCGTGGTGGTTATGAAAAGCTTAGGATAAACATAATGGAAGAGAGGAGGAAAAAATGATTGAAGAGGCCAATGGTGATGAAAGTTTAGTAGGTGATCCTTTAGAAATAAAACGATACGAGGCATGGTCGATTGCTCGGCAGAAGCCATCTGAAGATTTTACATTTGAGGCAACAAACTTAGTAGCTTCTATGATTGTAAGTAATGAAAGATTCTTTATAAATTTGAGTTTCATTTATAACTTGGTAATCATTAAACTTAGTAGCTTCTATGATTGTAAGCAATAAAAACTTCTTTATAAATTTGAATTTCATTTATAACTTATTAATCACTTTATATCATGTGTATATGTATTTTAACATTTCAGGGTGACGTAGTGGAAGAAAGTACACAAGGTGATATTGTTTTTGAAGGACGTGAATATGTATTGATTGTTGTCCTTGGAACAAATAAATGCCCTGGTCAAATCCACACTGCTCCAAGGGGTGTGAGCTTTAATTAATTCTTTGGAAAAAATTCAAGCACCACCTCAGGAGGCGTCTCTCAAGATGACCTTCTAGCCTTGGAGAAAAAACTGAATGCAAATTTCCAACAGAAATTACAAAAAGAGCTCCAACAACAAAGAATAGAGCTCCAACAACAAATGAAAAAAGAGATGCAAGAAGAGAGAGCTAAATTCCTACCAGAGATGCAATTGGAGCTTTGCCTTAAGAGGACTAAAGAGGTATTTTTAAAAGAGGTATGGGTAATTTGATTTAATTAATTGATTACAAATTTACAAATTTACAAATTTAATTAATGTTTACTTTTTACAAAATGTGAAATCTCTGGATACGAGCACTAACAAAAGTTGCTCTAAGGTTTTGAATACTGAAGATGTTATCAAAAACGCTGGTGCTTCTAAAGATTACTTAAAAAATATTGAAGATCTCAAGGAAGATTTCTTCTCACTAGATGTGATTCATGAAACATGTGAATTTTTTATTGATAGGGTCGACTTGAATGAATTAATTTTCGGTATTAAATGGCTCTCCACATCCACCTTGTCTGTATGGTGCTCGTAAGTATCTTATTCTATTTTTAATTATGTTTTCTATTTATCATTTATGATTAACATTTGTTTCAACATTTCAGATATCTACATCACATCTCCAAGAATGTCAGCGAACTATTTGGTTTTCTTGATCCACATAGGATGCTAATTTCTACTAGGCCGACCGAGGTAATCCAATCATACATACAAAATAAGTTGGATGGCGAATAAAAGAAGTGTTGCTTATGGCCATTGTTAAATTGACAAGTACATGTTTCCTAGAAGGTTTTACAGTTTTCTTTATGTTATTTTGTAATATTTGAATTTTAGTGATTCTAACACTTTTATTATGAAACTACAGGAATCATTGGCAGTTGTTTGTAATTTTCCCTAAGGAT
The DNA here is from genome assembly GCA_963859935.3 of Lathyrus sativus. Classification (NCBI taxonomy): domain Eukaryota; kingdom Viridiplantae; phylum Streptophyta; class Magnoliopsida; order Fabales; family Fabaceae; genus Lathyrus; species Lathyrus sativus. The sequence goes on from OZ012741.1 coordinate 564,274,517, forward strand.
AATGATATGTTTTGGTTTTGTTCTATAAATAAAACTCCCAAGAAAAATATTAAGGTCATAATTGAGGGCAAGACGCCTAAATCAAGAGATATCATTTATACATAATTTTTGTATCTTTTAACTTTATATTTATAACTTACTTCTACTGCAATATCTTTTATCAGAGTTGTAGAAGGACATCATTTATTAAGAGGTATTAAGAACAAGAAGCCTAATTGGAAGATTGACAAGGTAAGTGAGTTGTTCTGTACTACCCATATATGTATACCATAGTTGTACTACCCATATTTCTGTGGCAATTTGTTTTTTCATAACTGCATATTTAATGGTTAATATTCTGTACCACGCATATTTAATGGTTAATGGTTAATGTTCTATACTACCCATATTTCTGTTGAATTTGTAGTACTAAATTCATAATTTGAATAGGTAACTGATGTATATAGGCTCAGGCACAAATATCCCACTGTGGGATGAGACCTTATTTGGGGTCTCCAAATGCCCCCTAAGTTCAATAATTTGTTATGGTGTATTTGTTGGTGCTGCTTGTCTACTAGACTCTCTCGGGGCGGACTGTCCAATAGAGGTTAGGCCTGCAAACTGCAGATAACTGTGGCAGCAGTAATATAGAATAGAGCAACGGATTTTGATTTAGCTATAGATATGAGCATAATAGAAACACCAATCAACTGAAGCTTGGATCTATTGACAGTATGGATAGATAGGAATCTGCCAATGTAGGAAACATCTAGATGGAGGGTTTCTGAGAGAAGCTTGTATTCATATGCAACCTTAGCCAACCAATTAACCAGTGTTCCTCTCATGTTTGTTGTAATGCATCTATGAACTTTTTCCATGTCATCAACCACTGGTTTTCATTTTTCCTTGATCTGAGTATATGGTTTTATCCAAAAGAAAACATAAATGTTTAAAATTTGTTCTATCTTTAATCTCTTCTACTTAACAATGATTAAAGATTCTTAGTACAAAACTATATCATTAAGAGCATTGATGTGTCTGCTCCCTATGTATTCTTAAAGGTAACATATGTAGTCTTAGTATTCTCAGTATCCCTACAAAAATGCCATCAAAGCGATTGAGAATAATAACATTCATAAAAATGAAAACAAAAATGACGAATACATTTTGAGGGATTTAACCTTTGCCTCTAAACATATTGAATGTCACCTGATAATGAAAAGAATTCTTTGATATCATTCTCTGTAGCAGCAGTTATTACATTGCTTACCCTAACTGTTTTTATCTACTAGAAGTAAAAAAAGAATCAACTTACGAATTCAGTGTCAACAGATAACTGAAATTAGATAAACTTGTCAATAACTTGGCATTAAACAAATACCAACACAGGATAATCTGGAACATATAAGAATTCTAGTTATCTGCGGCAGGAGTAATATAGAAATTGCATTTTTTTTATTTCCCAATTATTGTACAATTATCAATATTGTGATTGTTCTGTAATGCAACTAATAGCAATCTTTTCCATTTGTTGTTATCTGATTTAGATCACCTTTAGAAATTCTTCCATGCAAGTTCCTTGGTGTTAGTTACTACTTTCTATACAACATGAAATGAAATGACCGGCCATATTAAAGAGACTATATCTTATTTAGATCACCCCACTTATAATAATAATATTCTTCTTTTCTGACAACTATCATACATTCTTTTAGTGTCTTTATTGTAACTAAGATTTTATATGTAGGCACATCGTCAAGATAACAGATGGGCATGTGGATACTACGTCATGAAGACTATGTTTGACATTGTTGATGCTTCTATTATTGAAAGATTCAACGAGGTAGGATAAATTAAAATATTTCCGTATTGCATGTATTTAATGAAAAACATGTAAATTATTGTTTTAATATGTAGTTGTTTAACTTATTATTTATAAACTTGTAGATATTCACATACACCTCATCATATGAAAAAGAGACGATTGACCATGTGTGACAACTCTGGGCTTAATGTTTTTGGGAAATGGTTGAAGAGCAAATGCAAATGGCTAAAGAGCACGGTGACCAAGAGGACATATAAATATTGCCAAAATCAAAGCGAGGGATAGAAATTTATATATAGATAGTTTTTGTTAATATGATTTTGATGTATGACTTTAAAACAGGTGTAATATAACACCAAAATTACACCCGTTTTAAAACGGGTGTAAATTTGTCAGACATTTCTCAGCCGTTGAATTCACACCCTCCAATAACGGGTGTAAATTGCCTTTTCTGCACTAGTGTTAATGCTCTTTCAACAACCACTTGTCACTCATTCAGGAATATTTTTCCTTGATAAATCTGTGAATAGATAAGAAAGGTTCAACTTCATCAACATTATTTTGTACGTGTGTGTATGTATGTGTATGTGTGTGTGTGTGTGTGTGTGTGTGTGTGTGTGTGTGTGTGTGTGTGTGTGTGTGTGTGTGTGTGTGTGTGTGTGTGTGTGTGTGTGTGTGTGTGTGTGTGTGTGTGTGTGTGTGTGTGTGTGTGAAGAACTATATCCCGAGGCATTGAACTAACATTTAAAACTTGAGTACCTCTACCTTCATATCTATCAACATGACAAGACTTTGGAATTCCTATAGACTCTGTTTCTGAAGTAATAGTTTGAATAGAACTCAACAACTTCTTCTATGATGTACCTTTCAACTATTTAAGCTTCTTGTCGGCGATTATTCTTCATATATCCTTTAAATATTTTTATGTATCTCTCTATTAGATACATCAACTTAAATAAATTAGACCACAAAATCTAATTTCTCTGACTAGATGAACAATTAACTGAACTATAATGTCAAAAAACAATGTATAGAAATACATCTTCAATTGACACAAGATTATTCCAACCTCGTCTTCTAACTCATATAGTTTTCTTAAATTAAGAATTTTATTCTTACATTTTTTGGCAGGATGCCATGGATTGCCACTGGTAGAAGTTGTTGTATCAAGACATGACAATCATGAGGTTTTAACCAATTAACTTGAGATATTTCATTGATACAAGTTTCTTGATGTTTGATGATTAACCTTAGGGAACTTTGATATCATGCAAACACTCGCATAAAATTTTCTTTTTCTTTTTAGATAGAGTGTGACATGTTTGAGGCAAATAAGTTCTTTTCTCTAATTCTTATGAAGCCAAGTGTTGTTGTATACTCATCACTGTCGCTACTGCGAAAATCGGCGCCGGCTGACAGAAGAGTCGCCACCGTGCGTTATTTATCCCTCAGAGCGGGAAAGGAAACGCTCGAAGTAAACCTCACAAAAAACGGGGAAAAGGTATGGTCATCGCAACCAAAACCTGGGTTCGGGAGTCGGTTACGCAAGGGGAAGGTATTAGCACCCCTCACGTTCGTCGTACTCGACGGGATCCACGCTTGCTTGGGTTGTCTACTGGATGCAAAACAATCTTATCTACGGCTGCTAAATCTAAACGGGAGGGAATCGACTCGATAGAGCGTCGTACTCTATGCCTACGTATTCTCAAGAGAGAAAGTCAGAGTCAACGTAGTTCGGGACTACAGGGAAAATTGGCTCGCCAAGACCTCGCGTCTTGTGCCTACGTACTTCCACTGGATGGAAGATCAGAGCTTTACGTAGTTCAGACTAACTACGGCTAAACAAACATTCTCACACAGCAGTGAGAAAAACAACTGGCTTCACAGGGTCGGGAACCTATGGGCAAAACTATGGTTTGGTCTCAAATGCACTTGGGCAAGAGAGAAAAAGGGTACAATTAATCGTCAACGGGAAAGTCTCGATCGCACAGCCGCGAGAGAACAAAAGTTAGTCGTTAGTGTGCTCGCTAGGATATCGCATCCTATGCCTACATATCTTCGTCTGGTACGAAGAATCAGAGCAGCTGTAGTTCGGCTACTACGGGACCACAGCTCAAATCTCGTTTTATTCATCTCTGAAAAATGATTACAATGAGTGCATACTGAAATAAATCTCCTAGGAAACGCTATCCTATTCTATCTTGAAAAATCGAATGGAAAATAGCCCCCTAACAAATGGGCTTCTAAACTATCTTAAAAGTCGGTAAAATAACCTCTATGGAAATATCCCTAAAAGAAAATGCATTTAAAAAATATTAAATCGACACTTTAATATTTTTTCCTTTTTTCTTCTTTTCTTTTCAACATATTTTTTCTTCATATTTTCTTTCTCAATATTTCTTTTTTGAATATTTTCTCTATTTTTCTCTTTCACTTTTCTTATTTCTTTTTCACAAATATTTTCTCACTATTTTTCTATGAATATTTTTCTTTCTTTTATTTCTTTTTCTATTTTTCAAATATTCTTCTTTATTTTTCTCTATTTCTTTTTCTATTTTCTTTCTTTTTCAACACAATAATATTTTCTTCATATATTGTTTTTTTCTAACAAACTTTAAAAAAGGAAAAATAATGAAAAAAACAAAAAGATGGGAAGGGGGGTATTCTGGTATAAGGGTGTTAACAGAAAAATAAAATAGAAACTGAATGGATTGGGCCCAGCCCAAGTCTCTTCAGAAAAAACGCAGAGGGGGGTGTGCTACTGAACTGGGGGTGTTGAGAAACACTGGGCTCAGCCCAGAATTCGTCCAAAAACATGAGGGGGGGTGGTGACCAAAAAATGATTGGGCCTGGATCCGGCCCAATCTCTTCCCCTTCCTAGCACCATTCAGAAACCCTAGAGGACTTCTCCTTCCTCCTTTGCGCCGCGCCGCCGTCAACTCCTCAGACTTCTCCCTATCTCCTCCGTTTACAAACTTCGCCAGAACGAAGAACACCGCCTCACACAAATTAATAAGATCATCCCAATCCTGATCTCTCCACCCTTTCGATTCCATCCTCCTCTAACTCTTAACAGCAACTCAGGTGGATCTGGAGAAGTTCTAATGAGTCTTGGTGAAGAAAATCTGGAGAGGGTTCATGCGAACATTGATTGGAAGCCATTAACGAAAGCTCTTGATCTGGAGATCTGCTCTTGAGAACGAACGAAGTTGCGATCGAGTGTTGATGGATCTTGAAGCGATGTAGAGTTGGAGTTGTTCGTGTTGTTGCTTGAAGAAGAAACGATGAAGAGCTTCCTGGAAGTCGCGATGAACATGAAGGTGTTCTTGTTGGAGCTTCTGGAAATTCTTGAAGACGGATGAACTGATGGATCTGACGAATCTGGATAGGAGTTGTTCTTGATGAGTGATGGAGCTCCGAATCTGGGAAATTGTTGATGAAGACTGGAGGCGTTCTTGAAGGTTGTTTGTGGATTCTGAGAGTTCGTTGATGATGGAGGACGAAGTCTGGAAAATTTACATGAAGGTGGTTGAGGGTTCGTGATGAACACGATGCAGATGGGAGATTTCTGGGAATTTTTCTGGGGTTTCTGGTGAGGATTGGATGAAGATGGATGGTGGTGATCGGAGGAAATGATTGTTGAAGGTTTCAGATGATGAAGGGAAAACGATGAAGATTGGAGGGGAAGAATTCGTTGAAACGATGAAGAATGGAGGTTTTGCAGTTTTCCGGTGAGGTAGACGGTGGAGGGCGGCGGTCGCCGGCCATGCATGCCGGCCGGTGACCGTTTCACGGTGAGGAACGAGGGACTGGACGCGTGGCTAGGGACAGTGGGTGGAGTCTCTGCATGCTCTCCACGTGTGAGGTCGTGGCAGAGTGTGGAGCTCTGAGGGATACGTGGCGCGCTGGAGTGATGAAGCGTGGGCCAGCCCTTGGCCAACACGTGGCGTGCTGGCTTTATAGAGCTGAGAAACTCTGGCGTATTCTGGAAGATTCTGGAAGCAACTGGATAATGCTGGATATTTGGACTCTTTGGACGAATTTGGACTGAACGAATTGGGCTGAAGCTGTACAACAAAACACTAACTGGGCCTTTACCAGATAATTGGGCCTGCGAAAAATTGAAGAAAAACTCACAAAAAACTGCATTAGAGGTTAATGAAAAATGAATTAAATCTAATTAACTATTAAAACTAATCTAATTAAATTCTGTAAACCCTAATTAAAAAACTCTAATAAAACTATATTAAATTCTAAAAAAAGACTATATTATTCACAAATGATTTAAAATCTATAAAAGAAAATAAAAAAAATGAAAAATCTATTTATTATATTCTAAAAAATCTAAAAATGATTTAAAAATCTATTTAAACTATTAAAACTATTAATATTCTAAAAATGAGAAAATGCTATTAATATTCTACAAAACCATATTACTCTATATTATCTAAAAGAAAATCTATATTATCCTATTTAAAACTATTAAAACTATTAATATTCTAAAAATAAAAAAAATGCTATTAAATTCTATTAATATTCTAAAACAAAAACTATTCTATATTATCTAAAAATATTAAAATCTATTTAAAATCCTATTAAACCCTAAAAATGAATTTAAAATCTATTAAATCCTAAAAATAGCCAATAAAATCCAGAAAAATCACAATAATTCCCGAGGGAACAAAATAAGCACCGAACGACACAAAAATAATCGGTAAAAATAAACAGGCACCGAAATATCCCAAAAATCGATTCTACCTATCTGAACTGATAAAAAACACCTAAAACACGAGACGAGAGCTGTGATCCCTGATAAAATCAAAACGAATGAACAATGCAATGTATGCAATATGCAGATGCGAATGCGGTTATGCGTCGAAACATCGGACCCAATGCGAGATCCGGTTGGTCAAATTTTGGGGTGCAACAGCTGCCCCTATTCAAGCGGCTTCGACCTGAATGGGTGAAGAGCGCTCAGCCTTCAAACATTCAAGGTGGATGACGGTTGAATACAAATGGAACCCTGAAATTTGCCAACCGCAAGAATATACTGCAAAACTGCTTGAGGAAAAGCTTCCATTAGACTGAAGTTTGGTTGTCACGGCAACAACTGGTCAATTTTCTGATAAATTTTCTTCTCCTTTTCAACACCTGTGTAACGCCACAAGTATTGAAATAATGCTTCGGAAAAGCAAACGACTTGATTCCCATCTCTCTCAGGGGATCAAATATGGTCAGCTCACAGTTCACTGCGAACTTGACGAAGGCGGCAGCTTCAGAAAAGCTTGATATATGTCAATCTCCGTTGTTGTTGTTTTTTCCCGATGCTGATGTAACAACCAAATATGAAGAATCACTCCGCTGGGGAAGTCGAGAAGCTGAACCACACAACTCTGCAGGTGATCAAATTCGAAGTCCAATAGGTAACCATTCTGGTCCGTGTTTCGACATGCGTATGCTTGATAATGATGCAATGCCCTATATGACATGTAAATGCTATGCGTTCTGTTTGAAAATGCGAGGCCCAGACGGCGTGGATATGTTATGCTTGGTAGATGCAATGACTATATATGCAAATGCTAATGCAGGCTCGAGCTGCCAGAAAACACCAGGTCTGAAAACCACTTGGCAAAATAAATGCCGAAGGTAACGTCAACTCTGCTGGGGATGAACTGAAGTCACAGGATCATCTCAGCAAAATAAATGCTGGAAACGAGAAATCAAATCCGCTGGGGATAACCGTTCTGCTGGAGAAATGAAAAGGCAACCCCGCTTGGCGACTTCACTGGGGAAAGAAAACAACTCTGCTCGGGGATGCTTTCTTCAAACAATTGGCAACTGATTGTATTCTGCGGGGATTGACCCAGACTGAGGTTGATTGCGCGCGGCACACTGCTGAAAATGCTCCTACTATCAAGGATATCAATCTTAATCTGCTGAAGATACTTCTGCTCCTACTCTAATGCGGGGTAAAATACAATTTCGACTCTTCCGGGGATAGTAAGCAACTTTCATCTGCTGAAGAGTAGCAATTCTGATTTAACAACATCCGCAAGGGATTCAAACATTACTCGGAACACTGGCATTAATCGAGCTTTGTATCGGGGAATATGACAACATGCGGGTCATTGGGAAATACTGTGTCAGATACCTTTAGGTTTTTTTTGTTTTTCTGGTTTAGAATAAACATGGACTATGTACACAGTGGAAAATATGGAAATACTAGACGAGAACTAGCATCCAAAGGTAGACTACCAGGCGAGAACTGATAGGAAAACAGGTTAGGAAAATTGATTTGGTTTTTGGACATCAGACGGGCTGACTGGATAACAAACTGAGGTACAGACAACCAGGCGAGAACTGGCTGAAAGCTGACGTACACCAGACGAGAACTGGTATAACACATAGGGTAAAACACACGAGAACTGATTACGCGATGACATGTACCAGGCGAGAACTGATACAATACTTGAAGAAACGGTGACCAAACGAGAATTGGTTACCAATAAACTGCACCAGGACGGGAACTGCTGCTTACAATAAACTGCACCAGGACGGGAACTGCTGCTTACAATAAACTGCACCAGGACGGGAACTGCTGCTTACGGAAGGTGGGCCAGACGAGAACTGGTTACCGATTTGCCAGGCGAGAACTGGACTTTGGAAACGACTGGTTGCTGACACGCAACAGGTTTAAACTGCAGGATAATGATCCAACGACAGCAAGGCCTTTTTATTTGAAAGGTTCAGGTTTTGATAAGGGTACTGACATGATTCCCCGATACTCAACTCCGGCTGGGGATAAACAGACTGGTTTGAACCACTTGCCCCAATGCACTCGGCTGGGGATAACAAGACTGACTTGCACAACTTGCCCCAGTACAATCAGCTGGGGATAAGAGGACTGGCTTGCAAAACTTGCCCCAGTACAGTCAACTTTCCCCAATCTAACTCTTGGGAATACCTGCTCTGAACAGCTTGCTACGAGAAGACTTCGAGAGTATTTGCCCCGGCATCTGCACGACAACAGAATTCAATCTCCATTAGACGCCTATTACCCTGAATGGTTTCAACATTCTCTGCGATGACTTGCCCCTGAATGAGCGTTCTAGCGAATTAACCCGATCTGATTATCCACTGGAAGCATCTGCTTTCAAATCTCAGCGTTCTGAATAATTGCCCCTGATTGGCTCTCGAGAAGACTCACTTCTGATCAACTACTTCTCAAATAAACTGCCCCTGCTCCACTGAAGCTTCGGGATTTGTCCTCAGACTGATTGATTCCGAACTTACTGGAAGATAATGCCCCTGATTCATCGGGCTTCACAACATTCACCATTCTGGTTCAGACTGCTGAATTACTCAGTCCTGCTTGATTATTCCTGCTGGAATTTCTTCTATGCCAACTACTAACCTGCAATTAGAATTGTCTGTTTACGAATGGTAATTTTAATGCACTGGTTATGCAGATTTTGAAAAAATTTGAGCTGTCACTCATTTACATGCATGATGATTGTGAGTGACGAGTGAACCGAAGCTCAACCGCAATGCTTACGTGGTCAGTGAAAAACAACAAGGATGTGACTAGCAAGTCAAGAAGGAGTCAGGTTACTCAACCTTATCGTAATGCGCTTCAGACTAACCCTACCTCAATTAGGTCTTTTAAGGGTTGTACCGTGGTCGGGTTCACGGTTCGTGAAACAAAGGATATTTGGCTCAAATTCTGATTTGTACCCACCCCTTCTACGTGATGATCTCCGATCCTAAGGTTCAGTTAACCTGGCACAAGCGCTCGCCTCTTCGAGAGGTGTGTTGAAGGGTAAGCCCCACAGTTAAGGAACTCATAAAGCTTTTCTTCTAGAGTGATAGTTACTCCTTCTTCGCTTTCGGTGTCTGTGTACACGACTTTGTGATTTGCTGGGGAAAATTTTCTTTTTAATCCCTCTCTTTCATTCTTTTGATTCCCTAATTTTTGCCTGGACTGTCTCCTTTTGAGTTCTTTTCGATTTTTCTTCGATTTCTTTTGAAGTCCAGCGGGATGCCCTAATTTTTGCCTAAGTATTAGCTTTCCAGCTTTTCTCTTTTTTTTTTTACTTAGCGGGCTTTCTTTCTTTCTTTCTTTTGGAACAAAGTCGTGTGACACTGGTTGTCTTGATTGCTCCGAAAGGATTGTAACTGCCTCACTCTTGATTGGTGAGTTTTGACCTTTTGAAAGGTATAAACTGATTGGTCCTCGAAAGACAACGCTTCTCTGTAAGGCTTGAATGCTCGGTCAAGCTAACTGACAACTACTCTGCCCCGGGTTAAGATGTGAGGGTTTAAAAGTCCGAAAAAACTTCTACTTCCTGGCTCGAAGTGGTTAACAAGGGACTAACTCCTTATATCTCCAGTGTTTGGGGATTTGAAACAATGCCTTGTACGTCATCGGTACGGTCTTATCTGAAAGCATACAATCATCGGTTATGAGTTTCAGTTTCATCATCCTCCCTCCTAACTTTGCTAGTCACAAATGATAAAGTGGAGTGAAAAAAAATGCAAGTGTCAGTGCAATGCAATAAATGAGCGACAGCGACATGACTAATTCAGAAAAATGCATAATCACTTTATTATTATCACCATTCAAAACATACAATGCTTAAAAGCAGGTAGTAACTAACAGAAAAAGAAACTACAAATGCAAAATGGTAAAAAGTCTGAGAACTGCCAATGCTGAGGCGCCCGCCTGTCTGAACCACTGGCTTTTGCTGGAGAATACTTTCCGAGTCTACGAGCTTATACAACTGAGCGGTTGGGATGAACAAACAGAAATCCCTCTCGAAAGGAAATGCGATCCTGATCAATCAACTGTTGTACCTTCGCCTGAAATGCTTTACAATCTGCTGTCGAATGCCCCGGAGAGCCACCATGATAACCACACTGAACGTGAGGATTATACCCAGGAGGGTAAGGTTCTGGGACTGGCTTGAGAGCTTTCGGCTCCACCAAAGACTTCTGGATCAAAGATGGTAGCAACTGGCTATACGGCATCGGCACTGGGTGAAAAGGAGCTTTCCTTCGTTCCAAGTTGCTACGAGGTCGGTTCTGACTCTGACGCGGATGCTGATAACCTTGGCCACGAGCTCGCTGCTTTGCGATGGAAGCGACATAAGATTCCTGATATGGTGCCCCAGGCACGACTGTCTGTCCAGAATAACGAGACGCAGAAGATACTGACCGCTGAGAAGACGGAGAACCATCAGATTTCACCGGTTCGACTTGAGGATATCCAACATTTGTCAGGACTGCATTGATCATAGCTTCATCTTCAGATTGAGAGCTACAGAGAGATTCAGTTTCACTAGCCTGACCTTTTGAAACATACGGGATTCTTCCAGTCTTTACACCATACTCGATGTGCTCTCCCGTTCTTACCAACTCATAGAAATTTGGTGTGGTTCCAAGCATTCTTTCGAAGTACGGGCTCTGCAAGGAGTTGACGAACATGCCTTTCAGCTCCTGGTCTAGGAGCGGTGGTTGCACTCTACCGGCAAATTCTCTCCATCTCTGAGCATATTCCCTGATAGGTTCATTGTTCCCTTGAGACAATTCTTGCAGCTGCATGTGAATAGGAGCTTCATCAAGATTATAGTCGTACTGCTTCAGAAAGGCATTGGCTAAATCCATCCATGATCGGATCTGATCACGCTCTAACTGCATATACCAACTCAGAGGTGCCCCAGTCAGACTATCTTGAAAGCAATGAATCATCAGCTTGTCGTTGTGCACAAACGAAGTCATTCTTCGGCAGAACATCACCAAATGTTGCTTTGGGCAACTATCTCCTTTGTACCTTTCAAACCTCGGCATTCTGAACTTTGGAGGTAACACTAGGCCAGGAACTAGACACATATCTGCAGCACTAGGAGTAACAGCGTCTTTACCCTTCAAGGCTTTGAATCTCTCCTCTAATGCGCGAAATCTTTCAGCATACACGGGAGCTAATGGGTCTTCATTCTTTGCCGCTGGGACCTCTCTTCGGGGTTTTGGCACAGGGAAGGCAAAACCCTGGTAGTCTGAGACATCAACAGAAGGAGAACGTTCACCTCGGACAACAAACTGCTCACGCAGACCTTGGTCTTCAACAGATGGATGCACAAGCTGAGCTGCAGTAAGGTTGTTCACTCGCGGAAAGTCTTCGTCGCGCGGAGATCCATACAGAGGATTGGACGTCACGGTGAAACCTGACAAGGTGTCAATGAACTGGAAGCTGCTCTCTGACATAGCTACCAATGGTCTTCAGCTGACTTCGATGCTCGATTCTGATCAAATCTGCTTTAACTCTGCTTCAACCCCTTGGTCGTCTTCAGCACTCACCTTCAGAATCAAAATAACGGCTGGATAAGAGCTCTGACTAGCTGGCGAATGGTATGCAATATGATGCGAAGATGCCTATGCAAATGCAATGCAATGCAACAAACACGGGATCACATCCCCCACACAAACTAAATACTGCCGCACTGCTGACGGAGCACGGCTGCTCTGAAGAGAAGACCAGAATAACGGGTAGGTTGGAAGTCAAGTTTCCTGCACAAAAAAAACCCCCCACTCACAGGTGTGGACCTATATCTGACAAGGTACGGCATCCTATGCGGTTGTCAGCGTCACAGACTTTCAAGGCTGACGATACGATTCCCAGAAGGAGTGGCATCATCAAGTCCTGAAGAGGCCTCACTTAGCTAACTTCCCAATGATCGGTTCCCAGAGTCGACAATTCACCAAACCAGCAACCGTCTCAACCCAAAGGGTTGAAAGTGAAGCCAACCGGATGAACCTCGTCTGAGCGTGGATTTCATGAGACACTAGTGCCTACAAAGCAAGCACGCGCCCACTAATTTCCACTCTAATCCTAAGGTGCACTCCAAGCCCAGGTCCGGCTTATCTCTCATCATAGAACACCCGTAACACCCCAATAGCAACAGATAATATCAATAAATAAGCCCCAAATAGACAAGCAAACGAGCGCTAGGATTGACTCTCTCTTAGGGGACGTTGGATCCCACAAATTGACTCGCTTTCGGGACGTTGGATCCCTAGGAAACTATCAAGTCCCCAGCAGAGTCGCCAGCTGGCGCTAATGCGAAAATCGGCGCCGGCTGACAGAAGAGTCGCCACCGTGCGTTATTTATCCCTCAGAGCGGGAAAGGAAACGCTCGAAGTAAACCTCGCAAAAAACGGGGAAAAGGTATGGTCATCGCAACCAAAACCTGGGTTCGGGAGTCGGTTACGCAAGGGGAAGGTATTAGCACCCCTCACGTCCGTCGTACTCGACGGGATCCACGCTTGCTTAGGTTGTCTACTGGATGCAAAACAATCTTATCTACGGCTGCTAAATCTAAACGGGAGGGAATCGAATCGATAGAGCGTCGCACTCTATGCCTACGTATTCTCAAGAGAGAAAGTCAGAGTCAACGTAGTTCGGGACTACAGGGAAAATTGGCTCGCCAAGACCTCGCGTCTTGTGCCTACGTACTTCCACTGGATGGAAGATCAGAGCTTTACGTAGTTCAGACTAACTACGGCTAAACAAACATTCTCACACAGCAGTGAGAAAAACAACTGGCTTCACAGGGTCGGGAACCTATGGGCAAAACTATGGTTTGGTCTCAAATGCACTTGGGCAAGAGAGAAAAAGGGTACAATTAATCGTCAACGGGAAAGTCTCGATCGCACAGCCGCGAGAGAACAAAAGTTAGTCGTTAGTGTGCTCGCTAGGATATCGCATCCTATGCCTACATATCTTCGTCTGGTACGAAGAATCAGAGCAGCTGTAGTTCGGCTACTACGGGACCACAGCTCAAATCTCGTTTTATTCATCTCTGAAAAATGATTACAATGAGTGCATACTGAAATAAATCTCCTAGGAAACGCTATCCTATTCTATCTTGAAAAATCGAATGGAAAATAGCCCCCTAACAAATGGGCTTCTAAACTATCTTAAAAGTCGGTAAAATAACCTCTATGGAAATATCCCTAAAAGAAAATGCATTTAAAAAATATTAAATCGACACTTTAATATTTTTTCCTTTTTTCTTCTTTTCTTTTCAACATATTTTTTCTTCATATTTTCTTTCTCAATATTTCTTTTTTGAATATTTTCTCTATTTTTCTCTTTCACTTTTCTTATTTCTTTTTCACAAATATTTTCTCACTATTTTTCTATGAATATTTTTCTTTCTTTTATTTCTTTTTCTATTTTTCAAATATTCTTCTTTATTTTTCTCTATTTCTTTTTCTATTTTCTTTCTTTTTCAACACAATAATATTTTCTTCATATATTGTTTTTTTCTAACAAACTTTAAAAAAGGAAAAATAATGAAAAAAACAAAAAGATGGGAAGGGGGGTATTCTGGTATAAGGGTGTTAACAGAAAAATAAAATAGAAACTGAATGGATTGGGCCCAGCCCAAGTCTCTTCAGAAAAAACGCAGAGGGGGGTGTGCTACTGAACTGGGGGTGTTGAGAAACACTGGGCTCAGCCCAGAATTCGTCCAAAAACATGAGGGGGGGTGGTGACCAAAAAATGATTGGGCCTGGATCCGGCCCAATCTCTTCCCCTTCCTAGCACCATTCAGAAACCCTAGAGGACTTCTCCTTCCTCCTTTGCGCCGCGCCGCCGTCAACTCCTCAGACTTCTCCCTATCTCATCCGTTCACAAACTTCGCCAGAACGAAGAACACCGCCTCACACAAATTAATAAGATCATCCCAATCCTGATCTCTCCACCCTTTCGATTCCATCCTCCTCTAACTCTTAACAGCAACTCAGGTGGATCTGGAGAAGTTCTAATGATTCTTGGTGAAGAAAATCTGGAGAGGGTTCATGCGAACATTGATTGGAAGCCATTAACGAAAGCTCTTGATCTGGAGATCTGCTCTTGAGAACGAACGAAGTTGCGATCGAGTGTTGATGGATCTTGAAGCGATGTAGAGTTGGAGTTGTTCGTGTTGTTGCTTGAAGAAGAAACGATGAAGAGCTTCCTAGAAGTCGCGATGAACATGAAGGTGTTCTTGTTGGAGCTTCTGGAAATTCTTGAAGACGGATGAACTGATGGATCTGACGAATCTGGATAGGAGTTGTTCTTGATGAGTGATGGAGCTCCGAATCTGGGAAATTGTTGATGAAGACTGGAGGCGTTCTTGAAGGTTGTTTGTGGATTCTGAGAGTTCGTTGATGATGGAGGACGAAGTCTGGAAAATTTACATGAAGGTGGTTGAGGGTTCGTGATGAACACGATGCAGATGGGAGATTTCTGGGAATTTTTCTGGGGTTTCTGGTGAGGATTGGATGAAGATGGATGGTGGTGATCGGAGGAAATGATTGTTGAAGGTTTCAGATGATGAAGGGAAAACGATGAAGATTGGAGGGGAAGAATTCGTTGAAACGATGAAGAATGGAGGTTTTGCAGTTTTCCGGTGAGGTAGACGGTGGAGGGCGGCGGTCGCCGGCCATGCATGCCGGCCGGTGACCGTTTCACGGTGAGGAACGAGGGACTGGACGCGTGGCTAGGGACAGTGGGTGGAGTCTCTGCATGCTCTCCACGTGTGAGGTCGTGGCAGAGTGTGGAGCTCTGAGGGATACGTGGCGCGCTGGAGTGATGAAGCGTGGGCCAGCCCTTGGCCAACACGTGGCGTGCTGGCTTTATAGAGCTGAGAAACTCTGGCGTATTCTGGAAGATTCTGGAAGCAACTGGATAATGCTGGATATTTGGACTCTTTGGACGAATTTGGACTGAACGAATTGGGCTGAAGCTGTACAACAAAACACTAACTGGGCCTTTACCAGATAATTGGGCCTGCGAAAAACTGAAGAAAAACTCACAAAAAACTGCATTAGAGGTTAATGAAAAATGAATTAAATCTAATTAACTATTAAAACTAATCTAATTAAATTCTGTAAACCCTAATTAAAAAACTCTAATAAAACTATATTAAATTCTAAAAAAGGACTATATTATTCACAAATGATTTAAAATCTATAAAAGAAAATAAAAAAAATGAAAAATCTATTTATTATATTCTAAAAAATCTAAAAATGATTTAAAAATCTATTTAAACTATTAAAACTATTAATATTCTAAAAATGAGAAAATGCTATTAATATTCTACAAAACCATATTACTCTATATTATCTAAAAGAAAATCTATATTATCCTATTTAAAACTATTAAAACTATTAATATTCTAAAAATAAAAAAAATGCTATTAAATTCTATTAATATTCTAAAACAAAAACTATTCTATATTATCTAAAAATATTAAAATCTATTTAAAATCCTATTAAACCCTAAAAATGAATTTAAAATCTATTAAATCCTAAAAATAGCCAATAAAATCCAGAAAAATCACAATAATTCCCGAGGGAACAAAATAAGCACCGAACGACACAAAAATAATCGGTAAAAATAAACGGGCACCGAAATATCCCAAAAATCGATTCTACCTATCTGAACTGATAAAAAACACCTAAAACACGAGACGAGAGCTGTGATCCCTGATAAAATCAAAACGAATGAACAATGCAATGTATGCAATATGCAGATGCGAATGCGGTTATGCGTCGAAACATCGGACCCAATGCGAGATCCGGTTGGTCAAATTTTGGGGTGCAACAATCACCACCATATCTAGACGAGAATTATTACTACATTTAGTCTTTTCTAGAATGTTTATAAGTGTTCTAATCAAACAATCACACACATTTTTCTCCACATGCATCATATCAAGACAATGTCTTACATCGAGGCTAGACCAAAATGAAAGATTAAAGAACACTGATCTCTTTTTTCCAAACATTTTCTTAATAGGGCCTTTTTTATTCTTTCTAAAGACATCAACAAAGTGTTATTATCATTGATAAACTTCATCCTCGCTTAAAGGTTTAGAAGTAAAATTAAACTCTCGTTCTACATTAAAAGTCTTCTACAATCTACGATAAGGATGATTGAGTTTTATAAATTTCCAATGCCCAAGATAAATGGTATATTTTCTAACCTGAAGTTGGTGAAAATATGTATTAGATTCACATGCAAGACACGCTTTATGTCCCTTAACATTATATCCAGCCAAATTACCATATGCGGGAAAGTCATTGATTGTGCAAAATAACATGGCACACATCTTAAACTTTTCACCTAAATACGTATCGTCAACGTCAATTCCTTCCTCCCATAAAAGTATATCTTCAATTAATGGAATTATATGAACATCTATGTCGTTTCCAGATTGTTTTGGTCCCAAAATCATCATAGATAATAAGATATACTTGTGTTTCATGCACAACCAAGGAGATAGGTTATAAATCAATAGAAGAATAGGGAATGCAGTATGGTTAGTACTCAGATTATAAAATGGGTTCATTCCATCCTTGGAAAGCGCAAACCTAAGGTTTCTTGGCTCAAGGCTAAAATCCAGAAACAACGAATCAATTTTCTTCCATTGCAAAGAATCAAATGCATGACGAATGTTTCCATCACATTTTCTTTGATTTACACACCATATAATATTCTTTGCAACCGTACATCTTGAATTTCTTGAGTAGGCCTACTATGTATTTCTTTTGTGAGATGAACAACCCTTCATTTCTCTAACTCACCTCTATACGGAGGAAGTAACTCATCAAACCAAGGTTTGTCTAAAGGTGAGACAAATACAAGAAGCTAGGGGGTTGAATTGTGTTGACTTTTTCTTTCTTTTTAAACTCTTGGTCAGATTCTAAACAAAAAGTATAGGATATGAATTAGAGGTTAGAGATAGGCAGCGGATAAATAATTCAAGAAAGAAAAGTGACACATAGAGTTATCCTAGTTCCTCTCACAACTCGAGAGTAATTCATTCCCCTTGTACTTAAAAGAGATTTTCACTATAATCACACAAGATTACAAGTTTGCTCAAGCCCACAAGCAAGAGACTTCTAATGCTCAAACACTAAAGTAAGAGACTTTTATGCTCAAGCACAAGGGAAAGAGACTTCTAATGGTCAATCACACAAGCAAGAGGCTTTCATTTGTCAAGCACACAAGCAAGAAACTTTTATGCTCAAGCACACAAGAAAGATACTTCAAATGTTCAAACACTTAGTAAGAGACTTCTAACAATCTACCTAACAGATAAAAGATTTTTTGGGGTAATACACTTGATATACAATTAGAGGTATAGAAAGAATACAATTAAATAGACTCTTTAAGATTTAGGGATTTCTAAGATATTCAATGATAAGAAATATTAAGTTTTACTTGTGCCTTTTTTAAAAGATTAACTTCTCTTTGAGTGTCAATAGTTATAAATTTTCTTCTAGTCTTTAGCTCTTAATTAGAGAAGGAAAAGAGTCATTAGATAACTTGTACAAGAGAGTCTTTGAGAAGCTTGAATAGAGACATTGAGACATTTCTTCAAATAGTTAAGGTCGTTGAAAGCTTGTTTGAAACCCCTTTACTTCAAAAGGAATTATCAATTGCATCCCAGCTGAGTCTATGATAAAATAGAGCTTAGGTCTTCACATGACAAAGTAGGCTCAAAAGTTAAAAGTGACCTATTAGAGTCACATTGGTCCTTACGCTCTAACTAGCTCAGGTTCTGATCGTTAAAAGAAGGCTTCTTCAAAGTATGGTCTTCAAAGGCTGACTTCTTCAAAAGTTGACCTCTTTAGAAACTAACTTCTTTAGAGTCTGGTTTTCAACTTCTTATCCATCATATTCTTATCTTTAAGCTTCTCTTTAGATGTTCACAGTCAGAACCAATACTTGGATTATTCATGAAGTTTTAGTCTATAGTCCTGCACACTTGACCAAATATTAGTATACCCAATTATTCTTTAAATACTTTGTTATCATCAAAATCTAAGGGATATGGGACAAATCAACTTTGTACCAACAATCACCCCCTTTTTTATGAGGACAAACATAAGTATATAAGAACAATGATATTTAAATTTAATTAACAAGTTGACTTCAGGGTATGAGGTTTGTAAGCTCCTTCTGAGTCTAATAGTCCATAAGGTGAGGTTTGTAAGCTCCCCCTAAGTCATATTAAGTTTAATTAAATTTAAACATTTAAAACACAATAGATTAATCTTCATAAATTAAGCATGAACAATAAATATCATATATCAAGTGCTTAAATACTTATATATCTTCTTTCCCTTTTGTCATCAATAAAAACAAAGTAAGGAAATAGAAAATATACTAAAGACAATATTTCATTCAACCAAAAACAAATTTGTCAGAGGCACAAAAATATAATAAGAAAATTCACATATGCACTACCCTAATTTTTTACCCTAAGATCCCACGTCATTTGTATTTCGTTAGCATCATATGTGGGTATATTTTTATGCATCACTAACCCATTTGGATATACAAAGACTGTTGTTTGTTTCATTTGATTACAAATTAGGATTTTTGAGCCTCAAAAGAGACTCAGGCAAAGGATCAATTAGGAATGGGCATAATCTTGAACTTACTCAGTCTCTCATTCATCCATGAAGATCAAGAACACTCATTCATCAATAATCCAGTATAAGATTTCCTCATTTCAAAGTCAACAAGCCTCAAGATCCTTAGTGCACCAAAATTAGGGTTTTGACCTAATCAACACCTGGGTTGAATTTTTGAGCAAGACATGATCCAAGACCTCAAGATAAGTTTCAAGGAAATCAGATGCCTCATATTATTCCATTCATATGATTAGATTGATCCAAAGAACTTGATTCATAAACAATGCAAGGATTCGAATTCATCTGGGCCACAAACTAGGGTTTTGATGAAAAGTCAATTATACCTTTGACTTTTAAGCAAAGACATTGTTGCAGTGAGAATCAGATATCAAGCTATTGATTAACTTGAATCTTAATTCATTAAATTCACCATTGATATTTGATTTATCCAAAGGAAAGATTAAAGAAAGAAAAACTTTTTGCACGATGTAACAACAACGCTAAAGATTCAGGGATCGGGGGTTGGTTATGCCTAGGGTAGGTATTTCACATCCTAGACATCTGTAGTACTCTATAGGAACCTTTTGTGTATGTGTGTATGCTAAGTCATCTAAATTGATGTTTGCTAAGGATGTTGGATCAAGGGTTAGGGTAAAGTTCTGGGTAAAGACCTAAGGATAGTTCTAAGTTTGCTCGCAAAGATATCACATCTTATGCCTACATATCCGGACTAGGATGGAATCAGAGCAACCGTAGTTCTCCTCACTAGGGATGAGGAACACTTGACTATGGTCAAGGCTCCAAGGGGGAACAAACATAACAATCATTAGCTCCCATTGCAGGACTACAACACTTGTTCAATTTGTTCAAAGGATAATCAGGGGTGTTCTTTTGTGCAAGAAGCTCTCCAACGTCAAATGGATTTAGGGTGGATTCTGAATTATCATGGAAGGAACAACTATCAAATCAACATGAATGATGAAGGTCCAAAATGGGTTAAAATTTTTGACATCCGCCTAATAAACATTAATTTGGTAGAATTGCACGCCAAACAAGTCAGGCATGGCTTTTTAACATCACAAAACTATCAAAATTGCAAAGTCTTCTCTAAACACAATCGAGGTTCTCTAGTCATACAAAGAGCTCTTTAAATCTGTGTGACCATTGGTCGCTTCTAGTATATCATAACGTAAATACACAACAAATCAACATAACTAATGGGAGCCTAAGTAGACATAAAAGTTGTGATATCCGCTCGTTGGAAACAGACTTGGTTAAGATGCATTGCATACAGAGTGGACAGGGTCGTATACCACCCCACAATTATGAACATTGCGGGATATGCTCAGAAAATGACCAAGGATTCTACTTCGTGCAAGCAGCTCTCCAAAATCAAATAGACCGAGAAGAGATCATACCATACAGAATGGAGGATTATCAGTCAATCAATATGATGCAAGTTTCTCAAGATAACACACAATTTATAACAAAGAATCATCAGTCAAAGGATTGCATAAACCTGACTGCGTTGATCCGAATCAACATGATCAATCAACTTGCAAAAAGCACCACAAAAGCCGACATGGTTTCCTCCTCATCCAAGATGAGATTCAAAGACTATTAGATCAAAAGGCCGTCACAGCATTCTAGAAAGGAGAGCCCATTAATTTTAGAGTTGATGAAGATGTTTACACCATAATTCCTATACTCAGTGAACCAAAGCACATTGAAATCCCTTTTGAGGGTAGAAATATTCCTAATATCCCTAAGTTGGAACCAATAGAGGTCACCTATGACAGTAGTAAGACAAGTGTGACTTCTTTGGCCATTTATTTGCCAGGTCCAATACCGTACGAACCAGAGAAAGTCATTCCTTATAAGTACGACACCACCATGATAGAAGATGGAAAGGAAATTCCAATACCATCCATTGTCAACATCGCCGATATAAGCCGGGTCACCCGAAGTGGTCGGGTATTCAACAAAGGGGTTGTAGAAATTGCAAGGGAGAAGGAAAACCCAAATTGAAGTCCCCGATAAGCAGATAGGCCAATCAAACGGCACAAAACCTGTAAAAAAACAATGATGAGATTTTAAAACTAATTCAAAAAAGTGAATACAACATTGTGGATCAGTTGTTGCATACTCCTTCTTGGATATTGTTGCACCCTAAAATTTGCTCAACCTTATTCACTTGGTTTATTTTCCATTATCATTAGCATTTGCATATAGAGTCATGTACATAGACTAACCATCTGCATAGCATAAGCATAGCAAGTCATTCAACAGGGGACCAATCATTATTCTCATCTCTAGAGGCCTATCAAGAGGTTATTATCCTAATTCCATCTCATTCAAATCATCAGAAAAGAATTTGAGAGCAGAGAGTTCAGCAAATCAAGCCTTGAGCCTATCCCCTATCTGAGGGTATCTGAGTGTCAACAAGGGAGTTGTGAGTTGTGAATGGAAGGCATGGAGAGCATCTAGACATCATGAGAGGCTTAGGAAGTCATTTGGGGAAGAAAACAAGTTGTTGAGGTGATCACAAGTATTGCAGTTGAAGACAGTCAACTAGGGTTTCATCTGGGTCAACCCTAGGTCAATTGACTGATTGAAAGGCATTAAGGGCTATTGGAGAGATGTGGGATTCATCATTTGACATGGAGAATAAGGATATGTTGTTATGCTAAGAAGGAATCAAGAGAAATCAAGGAGAAGAGGAGGGTCTAAATTAGGGTTTCTATGTAAAATCCCCTAGTTTAGGTCAAATTTCCAAGCAAGATAAGTCAAAATGCAAGCTTCAAATGGATCCTTGGCCAACATGAAACTTGTAGAAGATCTCAAGACCTTTAATTTGAGTGGTGGAAGACATCAAGGAGATTTATAGAACTCAAGTTATGGTCCTTGCAAGTTACAGGTCATCTGAGGTATCTGAAATTTTGTCTGTGAAAGTGACTTGACTTCCAAGCTAGTTTTACCCCTCAAGGAGATTTCAAATGAATTTCTGGTCAACATAAGAATTGTTCCTCATTGTCTTAGCTTTCTAGAATGGTATAGTATGCCTTCATATGATGTGTGGAACTCAACTTATGGTCTTGGCAAGCAAAGGGTATTTTGGTCATTTGTGGATTACAGGTCATTTTAACCTATGCCCAAAACTCATACAAGGAGGCCTCAAATGGAAAAACTTACAACATCAAACTTGCTCCAAATGACATTTTGAGTCTAGAAAAGTGACCATGAGAGATTGGAAATGTCCATAGCACAAGGTTTCAAAATTGGTGAATTTAATGAAGGAAAATGGCTTAAAAAATGGTATTTTTCATATCTTGGCCAAATGATGCAAAATTATAGGTCATTTTGAATGGAAAAGGCATTCTAAAGACATTGGCTAAAGTGTAATTTTGAGCTTAGGTCATAATTTGTGAGTTATCCATGGTTGCTTGAATTGAAAGTAACATAATCCAAATTGAAAAGGGAAAAGTGTAAGGGAAACTTCTCCAAGTTTCTAGGAGGTTCTAATGCAACCTATATATTCATGCAAGCTGATTCATGCAAGGGTTGGTGCTCCCATTTGTCAAAAATCTCCATTTTTATCCATTTTCTTATTCTTCCATAAGATACTCAAACTCTTACAAACCTCTCAAAATTCTCACATCCTTGGATTGAATCATCATCATCATCATTCAAACCCTAGGATTCACACCAAGAAGTGGTTGAATTGATCAAGGATCATACCTATCCACTTCATCACTCCAAGTTGCATTTTCATCCAAAACCCATTGAAACTTCTTCTATCATTCTAATTTCTGTCACTATCATCATCTACTAACATCATGGAGTAATTGGCACAAAAGATTGGAGGGAATTCGTGGCTGTGTGAAGAGATTCAGTTTGAAACTCCAACTTGCATGAAGGATGGAATAGCATGATTCACAAGGATTCAGCACAAATCACTGCAAACAGAAGCATATTCATTCATTGGAGATTGTTTTCAGCAAGTATCAAAGGTTGAATTGAGGTCTAGCTACCATCACCATCATCAAGTGCAAGGTATGTAGATTTCTTCGAATCTCACTATTCTGGCTGGTAGAGATCATGTGGTTAGGATAATGTTGTTTAGAAACCCTAGAGGATCAATTCTTGAAGTTTAGGGATAGATTCATGGAGATCAATGACAGGTTGCCATTTCTGTTGGCTTCGATAACAAGCTGTGTGTTGAGTTATAATCAATGTGATGAAGCATAGAATAATGAGGCAAGCATGTAGAATATCTGTGGATAATCAGGTTTGAGTTCTGGCAACTTTGACCTCAGGCAAGCATGGTGTGCCCTGAGTTTCGTGCTCTCTGTTTGGAGTGTGCATTGAGAGTTAGGGAAAACTAGAATTAGACATGGTTTCCTTGAGTTGTGTAGATTATTTTAGGGCTTGGAGTTGTTATTTTTCATCAAGAATGCATGGAGAACGAGTTAGTGGAACATTCGTGTATGGAATGCATGGCTGAAAACCCTAGGAGCTGGAGGTTGAAGAAGGGTGGAGAGCCGTGCGATGGAGGTTGGACTTTTGACTGGGAGTATCATCCAACGGCCCGTGTTTGATCTGAGTTTTGGTGGGAGAATTTGAAATCCCAAACGCAGCGTTTCATTAAGTTGGGGGGATTGGGCTCAGAGCTATCTACACCCCCCATGTTAATAAGCCCAACGCGCCTAACCTGGTTTTCTTGCTTTTCTCACCCCCTCCATTTTATTTCTTTATATTTCTTTTATTTTCTTTAATTTTTTTTCATGCATTTTCTAAAATTCATAATAAATAGCAAAATCATCATTTTTAATTCATTCTTTTTGCATTATTTTCTTTAAGATGTCTAGAAAATTATAAAAAATAAAAATTGCATTTTATTTTTTATTTGATATTTTTCCCATATTTTCTAAATAAATGACATTTTAAATGGTTTCATTTCATAGTTGATTTTGTTTATTTTTGTTCTATTAGATACTTTCATATTTTTCATCCATCCTTTTTAGGTTGTTTAGGTTAGACATTGAACTTGTAGATTCAATTTAGTTCCCATTTTTAGAAATTAATTTTAGGTGCCTAATGAAAGCTTGAATAACATGGATAAAATTAGGGTTTTAGGTGATGACTTAGGAGATTTAATCTTTCCCCTTAGGACTTAGAGATTGAATAGGTTAACTATGGGACTATAGGGGCTATGGGTAGTTACTAGATCCCCTTAGAAAAGGTCAGGATTCCCCTACTGCTATTACTGTATTGTATATATCTGATTGACTGGTGTGGTGTGCCCTCTGGGGATTATTGCTTGCTTGCTTGGGTATTGGGGTTGTCTGGGGACTTGGGAGAGCTGAAGACTTGAGGAGAGGAAGACCATTGGAGATCCAGAGATTGAAGATCAACTGTCAGAGTTGAGGAGGAGGTTCTTGCCAGCAGCTGCTGAGGAGACTAGGGTTTAGGAGCTAGGCAGAGCTCTAGACTAGAAAGCTTGCTTCTCAAACATAGATGGCTTTGTTTGCCTCTATCATTTCTCTATGATTCAAAGTCTCTTTCAAATATCCACCTCCTTCCTTTGGAAGGATCAGTGAATATATTTGAAAGATAGAACTTTTGAGAGGAAACTTTCTGTTTAATGTTAACAGTTGATGAACCACCCTTGGTAGGTAATTAACTGTCTAACATTCATTCACCTCATCTGGTTGACTGATGTTCATCCTAGCCTGAGACATGAAGAAAAGCCATTGCAGATGGAAAACAGATGATCAAAGCCCTTGCCTGAAGATCCTGAAGATGGAGATTAATGCTTGTTGAAGCCTGTGACTGAGTGGAGATCACTTGAAGCTAGATGTTGATTCAGAGCTGCTGATGCTGTTTATTTTGCTGTTGTATTTCATTGCTGATGTATTGATTGGTTTTCTGGACTGTATTGTTTGTTGTTTACCCTGTGGGTTGAAAGTGAAGCCTGTTCACTTTTGCCTATTGTTTTCTAGGTTCGAGGTTGAGTGGGACTCCCTTGCCTCGCTTGTATTGTTGCATCCATGCATTTTACCGCTTTACTGTATATATCTGATATTGTTTCTGTTTCTGTCTATTCCCTTAGGATCTCTGTTTCTCTCTGTGCAAGAGAGGAGCATGATAGACATTAGGTTTTAACCCATGCATGATAACATTAGGATAGTTTGATTCCCTTCGCAACCGTAGGTTAGAGTTCTGTCTCTTTCTTCCTTAAAACAAACAGAAAAATACATAAAGATTTCAAACACAATAAAAGACACTTCTTCCGTAAAAGAATGTGAACTCATCAAGACGTCATTTTTGTCCGCTTGGACTGCTAATCAGTAAAACCCTTTTTCAGAAGGAATAAAAACAATCAAAACAGACTTGTGTCGTACGTGGCCCGAACTACGTTTGCTCTGATCTTCCATGCTGTGTGGAAGTACGTAGGCATAGGATGCGATATCCTGGCGAGCAACCTTCCCCTCCTTTCCCGTAGGTAGGCGAACTACGTTGACTCTGATTTCTCATTCCAGACGGGAATACGTAGGCATAAAGTGCGATACTTTGCCGAGTTATTTTTATTTTCATTTTATTTTCTTTTTAACCCCAACCCTTTAGAGTAGATAGAATAACAATCCATACCCGAAAACAAGCGTGGATCCCGTCGAGTACGACGGACGTGAGGGGTGCTAATACCTTCCCCTTGCGTAACCGACTCCCGAATCCAGGTTTTGGTTGTGACGACCATACCTTTCCCGTGTTGTGCGAGGTTTACTCTGAGCGTTTCCTTTCCCTCCCGTGGGATAAATAACGCACGGTGGCGACTCTTCTGTTCAGCCGGCGCCGATTTTCGCAGTAGCGACAGCTGGCGACTCTGCTGGGGACCCAACGTCCCCCGGCTGCTAAGGACTGCGATAGTTCTTATGCATTTGGGATCCAACGTCCCTTTGAGAGAGTCAATCCTAGCGCTTGTTTTCCCGTCGAGGAATTTGTATGGAGTTATTGTATATTTCTGACCTCTATTTTCAGCATTATGTATATATTGTTATTATTGCTGTATTGGGGTGATGGGTGATTCTATGATTGAGAGATAAGCCGGACCTGGGCTTGAGTGCACCTAGAATTAGAGTAGAAAGTAGTGGGCGCGTGCCGGCTTTGCTTGCATTAGTGTCTCATGAAATCTACACTCGGACGAGGTTCTTCTGGTTGGCTTCTTTTTCTACCCTTTGGGTCGAAGGGGTTGTTGGTCAGCTGAATTGTCGACTCCGGGAACCGATCATTTGGAAGTTGGCTGAGTGAGGCCTCTTCAGGATTTGATGATGCCACTCCTTCTGGGAATCGTATCATCAACTCTGAAAGTCTGTGACGCCGACGACCGCATAGGATGCCATACCTTTGTCAGTTACTAGGACATCCACCTGTGAGAGGGTTTGGGGTTATGCAGGTAACTAGACCTTCAGACTACCGGTTATTTCTTGATCAGAGATCCTGGGTATTTATGGAGAGTTAGGAGGTCTGTCAGAGACCATTTGGAGATGTGTTCTGAGGTCTGTTAGAGACCAGTTGGAGAGTTCTGAGGTCTGTCAGAGACCAATTGGAGATATGATTTGAGGTTTACCAGAGACCAGTTGGAGTTATGGTTTGAGGTCTGCCAGAGACCAGTACTGGAGCTTTGTTTTAGGCCTATCTGAGACCAGTGTTTGATGACTTCTGGATGGTCTATCTGAGACCTTTCTTGATTGGGTGCAGGCTATTCAGCTACCGCTTTGGTCCCTGTTGCATGTTACTTGCATTGCATTGTCTGCATATCCATTACCACTTGCATTTCACTAATGTGTGTCTGTGCTGCAGGTGCATTTGCATATTCCCCGGTTCTAGTGCCCAGACTTCTGAGTATTGACTATGGCTGGTTTGAGGAAAACAGTCGCGTATAAGCTGCCTTCACCTGATATTACTTCTTTGCTTGGCCTGATATCTCTTGCTGATGAGGAGGTTAGGAGGAGCTTCAGAATGAGTCATGGGAGATTACTGAGATTAGTCTGCAAGCCCACTGCTGATGAGATGAACGGGCTATACACCTTGATGCAGTTCTATGACCCCGCATTGAGATGCTTTACTTTTGCTGACTTCATTCTAGGACCTACCATTGAGGAGTATGTGGAGTTTACTGAGCTTCCCGTGCAGAACAAGGTTCCCTTTATTCACTCTGCTGTCGAGCCCAAGTTGGAGGATTTAGCCAAAGCCTTGCATATGAATGCTGCTGAGTTATTAGTGACTTCTTGGCTTGGGGTTCCCGGTTTCTCTCTAGATTTTCTGGTCGGCAAGGCTCAAGAGTACGCCAAGAACGGCTGTTGGGTGGTTTTCAATGCTATTTTGGCTCTATGCATTTATGGAATTGTGTTGTTTCCTAACTTGCCCAACTTTGTGGACCTGGACGCTTTCCATCTATTTGCTGCAGGCAACCCAGTGCCAACGTTGATCGGAGACTTCTACCACTCCTTGCACTACAAGAACGAAAACCGAAGGGGAAAAGTTGTTTACTGCTGTACTCCTCTATTGAATATGTGGTTCAAAAGTCATCTCCCCATGAAGGGACCATTGGTAGACAGTGCAAATTCAGCCAGTTGGTCAGAGCGCCTGATGAGGCTATATTCCGAAGATGTTGTGTGGTTTGATCGAGACCTGTTGGGATCTGAGCTCATCTTCAGTTGTTCTGGGTACCCTAATGTGCCGCTGATAGGAAGAAAAGGGTGTATCAATTACAACCCTTCTCTATTCATTCGTCAGTTCGGATATGCGCTGAAGAATCCACCGCAGGAGGAAGAAGTACAGGAATCTCTGTACTTCACAGGTGATATGAAGGGGGAGTTATTAGCCAAGTTGCAACATGCCTGGACGCGTATTAACCGCAGAGGGAAGCCGTTGTTAGGAAAGAATGACTGTCAGACCTATGCACCTTATAGAGTTTGGGTTCAGGAGAGGGCTAGTCAGTTGAGGATGTCGTTTCCAGATGCACCAATTCTTGTTCCTATTCCGGTAGCGGAGCCAACTACTGTCTCTAGGGAGGTCTACGAGCAAGTTGTGAAAGAAAAAGAAGCCTTGATGAAGATTAATGAAGGGTTAGAGCAAGAGTTAGCCCAGGTACGCAGTGAGAAAAACAAGGCCGTGTATGCTTTCCAACAGCAGATTGAGCTAATGAACGGATTAGGGGCTGAGTTGACTGAGGAGAGGAAGAAGCGCGAACGTCTGGGGCAAGAGTTCAGAAGCTCCCATGACATGCTGGAAGCCAAAAAGAAGGCGCTCGACGCAGCACACCGAGAAATCTCCTCTTGCAATAAGACTTGGAATGCTACTCTCACCAACAATAAGATGAGAGAAGATAAGCTGAAGCAGCAAGTCTCCAACCTCGAAGAGAAGTTGAAGTCTAGCATTAAGAAGTGTGAGGAAGAAGTGATGACCCGGTATAGTGTCCAGCATGCACTGAACAAGGCAATCAAATCCAGAGATGAAGCGGTATCTCAGAAGCGAAAGCTAGAAGATTGCTTCGGAGAAGCAGCATGGGAAGAAACTGCTGAAGACGTGCGCCGTGTTCTTAAGAAGAGAAACCAACTTGTTGAAGGGCTGCTTGATCGACCAAGTCACCCAGAGACCAAGAAGTTGATAGAAGAGTATCAGACCTTTGGGAGGATTTGATCATTTCATATAGTAACTTGTATGCTTTATTTGCATAGTGCTGACCATCACCAGGATTGTTGGTTGAGGTCATGCCTTCATTGTACTCTCAGTGATATTGTACTCCGGGCTTATTAATTTTCCCTGCAATATATGAGGCTTTCTATGATTCAGCTCCGATATTCCTATTGTCAACACTGTCACCGCACTGGCACCTTCACACTAGAACTGGGGGAATGAATTTCCCTAATGCACAGACACATTGCATTGCATTCATACTCATATTGCATTACAGGTAATCTTTGAATGGTGTCTTATTTCCTGCTCTGTAACAGGTACTTTCCAGGATTGCAGATCAACACCCGCACCGCTATTCTACCCGCACCAATTGTCGAAGAATCATGGATCAAATGCAGAACGAGATGCAAGATGTGCGCGAGAAGCTCGCTCTCTTTATGCAGACCATGGAAGCTATTGCGAAAGGGCAGGAGAATTTGCAGGCCATGGTCCAGCCTCTATTGGCTCGAAATGCTGGTCATGGTAATGAAGATCATCAGTCGGTACGGGTCGATACTGTTCATGAAGATGGCACTCCCACGCCGGTGGCTCCACCTGTAATCAATACACCTGCTGCTAATGTCAACAACGCTACTGCTGCTGTGACTGGTAACGTCGGAGTTGGGAATGAGACTGCTGTCCATAATGTTGGGCTGGGTGATGTCAATTTGGGAGATAATCTAGGCGGCAACGGCTTTGTCAATACTGGATTCGGATTCAACGATCAGGGATTCGATAACAATGGGAAGTTTGGCTTTAATGCTCAAGGTTTTGGGTAAGATGGTTATGGTGTGACCAATCAGGGTTACGGAGGCTTTGGAAACGGAAACGGTACTGGATTTATGGCTTTTGGTCCTGCTGGAGGTGTTCAAGGGTACGGCAACAGAGGCCGAGGTCCGGGGATGAATCAGATCAGAGCTGGACGTAATAATGGGTATGATGGGTATGGGGCTGGAAATGGTATGTGGCAAGAGGATCAGCAAGAGGACGCCTTCTCCGGAGGAGGTTTCGAAGGGCAGATGGATGACTCCCAGAAGATCAGAATGCTGGAAGAGCAGATGAGGGGAGTCCTAAACCAAAGTGCTGTGGGTTTGGACATGGCAACAATGGGGCTGGTACCTGGCTTGAGGGTGCCAATTAAATTCAAAGCTCCTGCGTTTGATAAGTATAAAGGAGACACATGTCCAAAAGTGCATGTACGAGCTTATTACAGAAAGATGTCTGCATACTCAACTGATGAAAGAATGCTAATGCATTTCTTTCAGGATAGTCTGTCGGGCCCTTCCCTAGAGTGGTACATGGGGTTGGAGCCAACTGATATCAAGACATGGAAGCAATTAGCAGAGGCATTTGTAGCTCACTACAAGTATAACAGCGACTTGGCACCCAATCGGGTCCAGTTGGCCGGGCTGTCGCAAAAGAAGGGGGAGAGTTTTAAAGAGTACGCGCAAAGGTGGCGTGATATGGCTGCCAGGGTCCGTCCTCCTGTAGAAGATAAGGAAATGAATGACATGTTTGTCGGCACATTCACAGGTCTGTTTCATGACATGTTGTTTCACACGTCTCTGGCCAGTTTTTCGGACCTGATTCTGATGGGAGAAAAGATTGAACGTAATATTAAGCAAGGAAAGTTCCAAGTCGAGGAATCAACTGCATCTGGCAGTAATAGGAAAGCTTTTGGTGGGCGCCGTCAGGGCGAGGCGAGCGCAGTATTTGGAGGCCGAGGCCGAGGCCGAGGCAGGGGACGAGGTCAATATCATCAGCCGCAGCAGGTGGCAAGTGTTACTATCCCGTATCAACAGCAACCACTCCAGCAACAACAACCGGTTCAGCAACAGCCAATGCCACAGCAGCAGCAACCTCAGCAGGGAGTACAGCAAGCTCAGCGAAGATTCCAGGGTAGTAAACCGAGAAGAGTGTTTGAGAAGCCCCCCTCAACCTATGCCGATTTATTGCAGACATTGTTGGGATTGAATCTAGTAGAGAAAAGAACTCTGGCACCAATAACGGGAGCTCCCCCGTTTGGCTACGATGCAAGCAGGCACTGTGAGTTTCATTCTGGGGCTCCGGGCCACGATATAGAAGGTTGGCACGCTTTTAAGCACGTTGTGCAGGATCTTTTGGACAATAAGACTATCAATTTCGGAACGGCAGGTCCGAATATAGTGCAGAAACCCATGCCACATCATGGGGCAAATGCCATTCTAACCGAGGAAGGGTTGAATCTGATTATGAATGTTGAAGATTTAAAGACGCCGCTGAGCGAGATAAAGAGCCGGCTGTTACAAGGGGGTGTTTACCCAGGATGTAACGAATATTGCTTAGACTGTTGGACCCTACCTGGAGGGTGTGATGATTTGAAGAAGGGCATTCAGGCTTTAATTGATGAAGGTACATTGCAGTTTGATCAAGCAGCCACTGAAGAGCCCGCAGGGGCAGTAGCAGATAATCAGAATGATGTGGCCACCTGTTGCACCCCAAAATTTGCCCTCACAATACAAGACTTTGTGTTCCAAGAAGGTTCACAAGGTTCACAAAATTCACAATTGGTCAGAAGAGTTGACAATTCCCTCAGACAATGCACCTCCTAAGCAGTGCATCCAAAACTAGGGTTTTGACTTTAATCAGGCTAAATGGACTTCCAAGACTTCAAGTGAGCTTCATAACATCTTATATGTGTATAAGAACCCCCATGTCAAGTTTCAAGACTTTTCTCAAAAGTTTGCTCAGTCAGATGATTAGATAAGTCAAAAGTAGTCAATGCAGTTAAAAAGTCAAACTGAGGTCAACTGTGGTCAAACCAAAGTCAAACTTCATGATTTTTTTGCCAACATCAAAGAGAGGAATTACCCCAGGGGCATTTTGGTCATTCTTCGTGGAGTCCGCAATTTTTGAGACAAATGAGACATTATTCCTTAGGCATTGATTTATCACATGGATTGATTATATCAAGGTGTCGACCTGTTTTGATTGGTACCGAGAAACTCTTGTCAGAAAAATGATTGGACTTGGGGCCGTTTCATTGATAAAGGTTTGGACTGAAAAGAAGGGGGATATTGTTAAGGTTATGATCGGCGGGAGTTTAGTTTGAATTTGCTCGGGTGTAATCATGTTGCGGTATCTCGTTTATAAAAGTGGTCAAGGCCAAGGAGAAGTAAGTTTTAAATATTTTTGAACTTTTATTCATAAGTATTCATAAGTTACAACTCAAGGGTGAATTTAAATGATTTTTGAACTATTTTTCATAAACATTTCAAATTTACAATTGATAAGTAAATATAAATATTTTTGGAATTTAGTTCATAAATATTTAAGGTACAATTGAAAGGGATAAATGACCTTTGAATTTCATTCATGAATATTTGTTTACAAGAAGTTTTCATTTACACTGAGCATCTATTCTAAAAAAAAGTCCTAAAGAATTCTAAGTGTTCTTCATGATGTTCCTTTGAGTTTCTTCACGAATCTCCGATTAACCTGCACAACAAAGACAAAACAGAACAGAGTAGAAAGATGTTAGAAAAATGAATTCGACACTCTCAGAACATCGTCATCATCGAGTGCCGGGAGGGCACAACCGAAGCCGCATCCTACTCCCGTTTCCAATCTGCGCCATCAGTGTCAGACCGGTAGTATCATTCTTATTCTGAGGGACAGCCGAGAAAGATAAAGAGTGAAAAGAAGTTTGGGCCAATAAAAGGTTTTGCCGAAAGGATTGATTAAGCCACATGGACCGTTCTATCAAGTAAACATCACAGCCAATCCAAATTCAGACCCAGATGCCAATAGGTCTGAACTGTTTTTCGAAACTATCCAACACCTGAAATACAAGAATCAAAACAGCATCAGAAGACTTAAGGCCAAAACAATTCACAAGCTGCACCTAAATTGCATAAACAAAATAACTCACAGGATGCACAAAATTGAATAAAAAATTCAATTCGCAAAGCGCCGAAACCAGCCCATGTTCATAAAAAAAGAAGGACCAAGTCCAATAATTCACAAGCCACTGAACCAGCTCGAAAAATAGAATGGAAAGTGCAAGAAAAGAATCAAGTTCAAGTAAATTCAAAAACAAGAGAGGGCAGAGGTCCAGTTCACAAACCACAGCAGGAAATGCCCAACTCAGTTCGTGCCAGGTAAACCAAATCAGAAGAGCAAGATAAGTTCACATAATCACATTTACATATCAGTTCGAAGAACCTCAACCAAATGTGCAGGTCACATTGGAAAATCAAAATGCAAAGCCTAAGGCTTAGTGATGAACATCATAGCCCAAATTCGCAGCCACCTATCAGTTCAGGAAAAAAGAGATGTGAGTTTCAGTTCAGACAAAGAAGAATCGAGATATCAAAATGGATGGAACAGGGATTCAGCCCTCAGTTT
Source organism: Lathyrus sativus (assembly GCA_963859935.3). Classification (NCBI taxonomy): domain Eukaryota; kingdom Viridiplantae; phylum Streptophyta; class Magnoliopsida; order Fabales; family Fabaceae; genus Lathyrus; species Lathyrus sativus. The sequence continues at coordinate 564,307,914 of OZ012741.1, forward strand.
AACCATCATTGGGCGTGAGAATTCGAGTGGCTGGGAGAGCCACGGCCGAAGCCGTTACCAACTCCCTACCGAACGTCGAACTGCAAGCATCGGTAATTTCGTGCAAACTATCAGCTCAAAATATCAGCTCAGACCCGAAGGTCATCATCGCTAAGGCAACGCAACCAAAACCAAATGGCAATGGCATCCAACACAGGTTCAAACGAAGCCTCATCATCACGGCATAACCTTCTTGGCGGCATTGATCTATACGAAGTATCAGTTCTGAAAGAAGAAGAAGAAAAGTAAGCTTATGCTCCAAGACTGATAACCAAACTGAATAGAAATATAAAACTGAACCAGTCTTATTGTTTTTACAACCAAACAAACAGTTGAAGAAATTAGAGACTACTCGAGTTAGGGACTGCCCACGAAGCTAAGTTCAGAAATTCGAATCAAGGGCCAAGACGGCATCGAGTCCGACATCTGCAAAAGAACCAAATTCATCAGAAAAACAAGATATTGACTCGAAAGAACCAAGCTCATCAGAGAAAGCAGATATCTGTTCTGAAAGGGATCCAAAGCTATATCAGCATCTGATAACATAGCTGTATCAGCCAATATCAGAGTCGAAACTAAATGGTATCAGATAGGGGTCGAAACCGCAAAATCCACAGCGACGTCAAGAAACTAGATAACTGAGATAAGTCCATAGAAAACCTGCACCAGTTAAACCAGAGAGAGAATTTTAGAAACAATTCATATCCAATTTGTGAAATCCAATTCGCGAAATCCAGGAAAACCATAGCAGATCCGTATCTAAAAAGGGGTCAAGTTTGAAAAAGGAAAGAAATCATATCAGAAAATCGAAATCCAAACCCTATCAGAATCAAATCAGTTATAATGCATCAAGACAAATCCCAACAAATCCAAATGAAAAGTTTCTAAAATAAATCTGAAAAAGGTAAGAGAATCACAATCGAATCCAATCAAATCCGAAAAAGGGATGATGTTTTCAATCAGAAAATCAATCCAAAGCCCATTCGAAAATCAGAGAGAATATAAATAGGAACAACATCACCTCGTAAGCAGACCCTAGACGAAACAGTGGAGAACACCAAAAAGCGGCGAAGAATTCTCGAAACCCTAGCGGCCGCGAGAGAGAAAGAGGAGAAGGATTTCGTCAAAGGTAATCATCAGAGCGCGAATCGAGAGGTTAAGGAAGGTTCACCAACGCCGCCTCCATCCACGACGGGCAAACCTTCCTTCAGAGGCTCAGTTCACCATCATCGCCTCCGTTCATCACCGATTGCGAACGAAAACGTAAACCATCATTCCATTATCAGTATATTGACATATCTTTTTTTCTGTTCTTTTAGCGTGGAGAAAACAGGTTGGAAGATACGAAGGAGATGAATGAGTACAAGAGGAAACGAGAAACACACAAATGGCGCCGCCGAAAACAAGGGTTTAACAAACCCTAGCATGATCAGTGGTATTGGTGTTGGGTCGGACCGATACAACTACCGGCCCAACTGTGGTGTTCTTTTTTTTTCTCTTTTGTTGAAAAGCTTGATTTGTTTTTAAGATAAAAAATGTAAAATTAAAAACTTTTTTTTTATTATTTACTTTTATTTGATTTTAATCTATTTTATTATGATAGTTATGTTAAAATGTTTTTTCTAAAAATTTTATAAGTATTTTTTAAAATGTTTTCTAAAGTGATATTAAAATCCATATTTTTAAAAAAAATAAAAAAGGATAAAAATAGTTTTTTAGGATTTGAGTAAATTAATAATAAAAATCCTATTTTAATTTAAAGTTCATATCATGAAATAAAACCACAAAAAGATGCATAATTTCGTTTCTTCACTATCTGATAATTCATTTAATTCTGCCCACTGACGTTGTTTGTTCGTTTTGCAGTTTATTGCGTTTACTGTTATTTATTTTTATCGTCGTTCAATTTAAATTTTAATATCATATTGTAACTGCTCCTCTCATGTAACCTCGTGAATCCTAACAATCGCGCTTTAATTTCTGCCTTTAACATTCCTGCTTGCATGGTTTGCATGATTCAATTATCTCACGCCTTTACTGTTATTCTGTCACACTACACTCATCCGAAGGTTAGGTCTAGCTTTTGGTCGCCGCGCCAATAGTCCTCAACTTCAAACCCTTTCACCTTACAAACCCTAAATTTTCATACATGCCTCGCCGTGGACAAAATTACAATTTTACCCCTAGCATTAGGTCAAAGAGCCGCCGCGCTCATTTTAGGGTTTCCCGCCGTGGAATCCCTAATTTAACCCTAATTACAACTTAACATTTCAACGTAGAAATTTGGAGTTCCTACACTCCGCGTAAGCGTGTCCTTAAGGCGCGTTTATTCCCCTTGAGACCTTGACCACTGTCAAGAGATCCCTAACCTCCCTTTTGAGGGGAACTACGATTACTCTGATTCCGCTCCCGTAAGGATACGTAGGCACAAGATGCGATGTCTTGCCGAGTAAACTTAGAATTAACCCCCTTTATTATTTATTGCTTATTTATATTTTATTTATCTTTGCTATTTAATTATTTTGCTGATTATTTTGTAATTGTTTCTTGGATGTAAAGTTGTTTAATTATTTAATTATTATTATGGTTAGTAATTAGGGAGTGTAACAACCTGTATGTAATATTAAAATAAATTTAGATCACTTTTAAATAAAGATAATTAAAATAAACACGTCACACACGTAAGTCGATTTTAATCGCCGTCTCACTTCCTAAGGATATCCCTCAAGTTGCCTACGAATAATGGTTAAGTGGGGTGTATAAAGCAAGTCCCTCAAATAGAAAAATCATCAAAGTCCCTTATGGTTGCCTTTACGAATCGAGTCCCTTTCGAAAAATGATGATGGTCCCTTATATGTGCTTATTACATCCCACAATGGCCTTCAAAGTCAAATTGTCCCTCACATGTCCCTTAACATCCAAAGTAAGGACTACCTACTCCATTATAGTAGGGATAGTCTTACTAAAGGAAAGAATGAAGAATAAGAAAGACCTTTAAACATTAGGATAGGTTACTCCTAGGTGCTTGCTCACTTCAAAACTGTTTCGCACTTAAACAAATTTTCAACAAGTTTTCAAACAAGTTCTTAACACATCCTTACATGGATTATTTATTAACTATTCTGAAAATTTTCTATTCACACACTACAATTTCAAAACAATTCAAAAGTGAGCTTAAGTACCTAAGAGCCCATGGATAACCATGGATGAAAAGGATGCTAATACCTTCCCTTTTCATAACCTACCCCCCGGACCCAAAATATTCTCTAAGGTCTTTCCTGTTCTTTTATAACCTTTCCTTATGGATAAAATAAAAGTCGGTGGCGACTCTTGCTATCCGCAACATTGTTTAAAGTCAGTTCTCCCACCGTGTTACAGAACTGGCGACTCTGCTGGGGACCTATTTAAGAGGGGTACCCTTAGGAATTAAGATCACTTTAAATTGTTTGCCTTGTTTGCTTTATTATATTGTTGGGGTGCTCTTATGTGTGAAAGGTCCTAACCCGGATCTAGTGTACCTTAGGTAAATGGCAATAGACCAAGGAAACTGTACGACGTATATCGATACGGTTGATCTGGTGGCCATAGTTAGTGCGACTTCTTGGTTGGTGCTTATATTCCTTAAGTCAAGTTGAGGATAATATTGAGGCTGCCATATGTTGTCAATGCACTAACTGACTTTTAGAACCCTAGTTAACTCATCTTGGCCTTTAGAAAGTAGTGAGGTAACCGGCTTTGGTGCAGACTGAAGTTGGTTGACACTCGATACTACGCTCATTGAGATCTTAAACTTGGAGGGTTTTGGTTGGCAAGTAAGTTGCCTTCTGAACAACCACCCTTGTGAAGGATCAATGATATTGAGATCCCTTAGAACCTGGTTACTTTTGTAGGACAGGATGAACCATCTAACTTCAGGGGAGGGTACTTGCCTTTGAACCTCATGCAAGCCTTTAAACCTAGGGCTATGGTGTGACTTGTTTGTGTGTGCCACATGTTTGTGATTGAGCATGACATCATGACATCATCATGCATCATAAGCATATCATTTTCCCTAACCATTTCAAGGACCAAAGGATTTATCTTTGTTCTTTGTTGCAGGTCATGGCTTCTGCTCGTAGAAACACCATCAGGATCAACTTTGTAGGGATACCTGCTAAGCTCAAGGAGTTGGTTTCCCTAGTGCCTGATCATTCCCAGTTCAACAAGAGACATGGTCACTTATTGGATCTAGTTACTTCGGGGTTCAGTGAAGACATGATGAGTGTGCTGTTTCAGTTCTTTGACCCTAAGCACCATTGCTTTACATTTCCTGATTATCAGTTGGTTCCAACCATGGAGGAGTTCTCTAAACTTCTGGGTATACCTGTTCTTGATCAAAAGCCATTCACAGTCTTAGAGAAGGAGCTTAAACCAGAAGTTATTGCTGCAGCTCTACATCTGAAGAAGTCTGACATTGTTCTAGAGACGAGAAGTGGAGTTAAAGGTATTCTTGCCAAGGTATTAGTGGATAAAGCTCAAATGTTCTTGAAGGCTATGAGCTACGGTGCTGTTGAGGAGATCTTAGCCTTATTGATTTATGGCTTAGTGTTGTTCCCCAATCCTGATCAGTTCATAGACGTTCATGCCATCAACATATTCCTGAGTCACAATCCAGTGCCTACCTTACTTGGAGACATCCTACATTCTCTTCACACCCGTACTACAAGGGCAAGAGGAACTTTGATGTGCTGCATACCTTTACTTTCTAGGTGGTTTATTTCTCACCTTCCTCGCTCAGTAATGAAGAATGAGCAAGGGTTCAGATGGTCCAAGAGGATCATGTCACTTTCTCACTCAGACATCCATTGGTGCTCCAGATCTATGGAGAATGTCACCATCATTGACCGTTGTGGGGAGTTTCCTAATGTGCCACTTCTAGGCATAAGAGGAGGCATCACCTACAACCCATCTCTAGCTTTACGACAGTTTGGTTACGCCCGGAGCGATGGTCCACATGACATGTTGATTCAGGGCATTGTGTTTGATTACGACAACGATCTTCAGGGTTACCGTCAGAGATTCATCCGAGCTTGGGGAAAGGTAAACAGGATTGACAGCAAGACACTGGAGCCTAAGTACACTATTCCTATGGAGGCTTATCTCAGATGGGTGCGATCTCGTGCTCAGACACTCATGATGCCATATCCTGCCGTCCTACCAGTTACCATGGAACCTGTTGCTGAAGGAGACACAGCTTATACCATCCTTCACCCAGACATGCCTACTGATATGGAAGACTTGCAGAGATCATGGATCCAACTGAAAGAGCAAGGGGATACTTTCGAGGCTCATTACAAAGCAAGCCAAGCAAGGATCCTAGAGCTAACAAAGCTACTTCATGAGGAACGAAACCTCAACTCATACCTCAACACAAAGAGGAAACGTCCATGGGAGACTTAAAACCCCATCTTTTGTACTTATTTCGTTTTCATTTTTTTGTAAGCCTAAAAGGCAAAACAAGTTATTACTAATAAAAAGTTACTTTCTTGTTTGTTTAAGCAAATTTAAATCCTGCGGTCCTTGAAAACATTGCATATGCATTCCCATATCATTGCATCACAGGTTTATAATTGTGTACAGGTTTCTCATCTTCTCGCTGTTTATTTCAGCAATGGCTCTTGAACAATCAGTTAAGGATCTCCAGGCACAGAATGCACAGTTCCAAGAGCTGATCCTGAACCTATCTAAGGGGCAGGATGAATTGAAGACACTGCTGGCCAAGAAGACTAAGAAGGCTAGAAGGTCTGCTGGGTTGCTCAACATGGGAAGAAGGTTCAAAGGTCCTGCCAAGACCAAGGAACAGGTTGAAGACTATGAATCTGAAGAATCTGAGCAGGAGAGAGGCAGTCTCCACAACACTATGGGGGACTCTGATTCTGAGGCTAACTACTACCATGAGCCTAACGAAGACAAATTCAAGATGCTGGTGGATAGAATGGATGCTATGGAATTACAGAAATCATCTGGGCTGGATTTTGAGGATTTGAGCTTGATATCTGGGGTGGTCATACCCATTGGGTTCAAAGTTCCTACATTTGTTGTCTATGATGGGGTCTCTTGTCCCAAATTGCATCTGAGGTCTTATGTCAGAAGAATTCAACCCCACACTGCTGATAAAAAGTTGTGGATCCATTTCTTTCAAGAGAGTTTATCTGGAGCTCAGCTAGAGTGGTATTATCAGTTGGAGAGTGTCAACATCAGAGATTGGAATGACCTTGCTGAAGCTTTCTACAAGCAGTATCAATACAATGCTGACTTAGCCCCCACTCGCATGCAGCTTCAAAGCATGTCTATGGGTGCCAAAGAAAGCTTTAAGGAGTATGCTCAGAAGTGGAGAGACTTAGCTGGAAGAGTTCAACCCCCTTTGACTGATAGGGAGTTGGTTGATATGTTCATGTGTACGCTGAATGGTCCGTTTTACAGTCATCTCATTGGAAGCTCATCATCTGGCTTCACTGAGTTAATCATGACAGGAGAGCGAGTAGAGAATGGTATCAAGAGTGGTAAGATCCAAGTGGGCACTTCTTCATCAGGTGCTGCAAAGAAGCCTCCCACTGGGAAGAAAGAATCTAATGCTGTGTATGGTCAGCCTGATCGTAACAGAAGGCATCAGTCCGTTAGTGCAGTTCATATTTCAAATCCAACTCCTGCAACAACAGAGCAGCCTCAAGGCAACCAACAGAGGGCTAGAAGACAGTTCACGAAGATCAACATGTCAATGGCTCAGGCATTGCAACACTTGTTGAAAGCTGAACTTATTACCCTGAGGGAGGCCCCTCAGAATCCCAATGTTACCTCTCCCAAGTACAATCCCAATGCACGATGTGCATATCATTCAAACTGTCCAGGACATGATACTAATAACTGCTGGGTCTTGAAGAACAAAATTCAAGATATGATTGATGCTGGAGAAATTGAGTTTGATCCACCAGGTACTCCAAATGTGATTACAGCTCCAATGCCAAATCACGAGAAGACTGTCAACGCCATTGATGAAGATATTGATGAAGATCTGCATGTCTATTCGGTTATGGAGTTGAGCACACCATTGTCTATTATCAAAAAGAGGTTAGTACAAGCTGGGATCTTTCCAGGTTGTCGTGAAGATTGTTTGTATTGTACCTATAAGTCGGATAGTTGCTTCATTTTGAGAGATGGGATTCAACGTCTCATGGATAAGTATACTATAGTGTTTGAAAGAAGACCAACATCTGTAGAAAGTATGGTAGATCATCTGACTCAGGGTAAGAAGATTGAAGAGGTTGATATGGTTGACAAAGTACCACTAAGAATCACTTCAAAGGGTCCCATTAAAATCACTCATCAGGGCCCAATCAAGATTACTGCTGAAGGTCCTGTGAAAGTTGTCACTGAAGCCAGAGTAGCTCCTCTGATCATTACCACTCCTGGTCCTATTCCTTATACATCTGACAAAGCTGTGCCTTGGCACTATGGGTCTGATGTTTACATCCATGGTGTCAAACAGGAGCCTTTACCTGATATGCCTGTTGACATTGATAATATTGCCGGATCTAGCAAGATCACTCGTAGTGGAAGAGTCTTCTCTCCTCCAGTTGCTTCTAAGAGTGCGGTTACTCCTGCTGTTACTTCCACCACTGATGCTCGGGGCAAGGGTCCTGTTATTGAGCCTGTATCTACTGATGTGCCAGCTGCTGATGACCTCTCTAAGCAGATGGAAGAAGTATTGAAAATCATTCGCAAGAGTGATTATGATATTGTTGATCAGCGGGGGCATACTCCCTCAAGGATTTCTATGCTCTCCCTGTTATTATGTTCTGAGGCTCATGCCAAGTCATTGATCAAGTTTCTAAAGATGGCTCATGTACCCAGTGCAATTTCTGTGGACCAGTTTGAGAATTGTGTTGCTCACCTGACCTATGACAACGGGTTAGGATTTTCTGATGCTGACTTGACCCCTGCCAAGAGGGATCATAACAGGGCCTTGCATATTTCAATTGAATGCAGGGGCACTACCCTGTCTCATGTGCTGATAGAAAATGGTTCCTCTCTGAATGTGTTGCCTAAGGAAGTCCTGAACAAGCTGAGTCCTGAAGATACGGTATTGAAGCCCAGTAATATTGTGGTAAAGGCTTTTGATGGTTCTAGAAGAGTAGTGCATGGGGAAATTGATCTTCCAATCAGGGTTGGCTCTCAGGTGTTTACTGCTACATTCTATGTGATGGATATTCGTCCTTCGTACTCATGTCTGCTTGGTCGTCCCTGGATCCATGGGGCAGGTGCTGTGACCTCCACATTACATCAAAAGTTGAGATATCCGGTGAATGGAAAAGTTGTTACTGTCTTTGGAGAGGAAGAATACTTTGTCATCCATGTAAACACTTTCAAGTATCTGGAAGTAGAAGGTGAATACATTGAAACTCCATGTCAGTCATTTGAAGTGGTTCCCTGGGCTGTTAAGGATTGTGTGACTCCTCCTGCTGTGAAGAAGGTTCCTGTGGTCATCAGAAACCCTCCAACAATGGCAATGGCCTCCCTCAATGATGCAAAAGCTGTGGTGGAAGAAGGTGGTTGTACTATTTGGGGTCAGCTTCCTGATATGCCATACAAGTCTGACAAGTTTGGTTTGGGTTTCACTGCAGAGTCCCAGAAGGCTGTTCGTCGTGCTCGTGCTGTTCGTATCACCAATCAAGGGGTTATCAATGCTGTGGGAGATCAAGATGAAGACTACAACTTGGAGGCATGGATTTTTCCTACTGTGGGTGCTGGACTCAATAATTGGACAGCTGAAGATGTTATCCCTATCTCCTTTAGTCAGGAGTAAATACTATTACGGTGTTATGTTTTTAAATTTATAATTTCTGGAACAATTAAAACTTTCAAGCCATGTGCCTTACCCGGGGCACAATGGTGTGCTTGTTACGGGTTGTCATTTCATTTGCATACTTCATTCAATAAAACCAGTGGACGTTTCGTTTTCGTAAATATTGTGTTCCTTGTCTTTCTTTTTCTTTTATTTTTGCTTTATCAGCTATGTGTTCTTACACACACCCACGTCACTAAAATGCAGATCCTCATCCACTCTGGATCCAGTTGATAACAGTTCTACTATTGCCAATTACAATTTCGAGAATCCGATCTATCAAACTGAAGACGGAAACGAAGACGATTGTGAAATACCTGTAGAGCTTGCTAGGTTGTTACAACAAGAAGTGAAAGCTATACGAGAGATGCCAGCTCCCCGTACTGAGAAGGAGGTTAGAGGTTTCTTGGGACGATTGAACTACATTGCAAGATTTATTTCCCAATTAACTACCATTTGTGAGCCAATCTTCAAGTTGTTGAAGAAAGATCAGGTGATGGAATGGAATGATGAATGCCAGACTGCCTTTGATGAAATCAAGAGATAGTTGCTAGAACCTCCAATTTTAATGCCACCAGTTGATGGAAGACCCTTGATTATGTATTTAACAGTATTAGACAACTCAATGGGGTGTGTATTGGGGCAACATGACGAGTCTGGTCGAAAAGAGCAGGCAATATACTACCTTAGCAAAAAGTTTACCGACTGTGAAACAAGATACTCACTGCTCGAGAAAACTTGCTGCGCTTTGGCATGGGCTGCTCGCCGACTAAGACAGTATATGTTGACCCATACTACCTTGTTGATTTCGAAGATGGATCCAATCAAGTACATATTTGAGAAACCTGCTCTCTCCGGAAGAATTGCAAGATGGCAGATGATCTTGACGGAATATGATATACAGTATACTACTCAGAAGGCCATTAAGGGGAGTGTTGTTGCTGATCATTTGGCTCATCAAGCAGTAGATGATTACCAGTCAATGAATTTTGAGTTCCCTGATGAAGACATTATGTCTGTTACCAAAGAACCCGGACAATATGACGGACCTGAACAAGGATCCCGATGGACTATGGTTTTTGATGGTGCCTCCAATGCACATGGTAATGGTGTTGGTGTTGTGATTAGTTCCCCTGAAGGTTGTCATACCCCGATTACTGCCAGACTTTGTTTCTATTGTACCAATAACATGGCTGAGTATGAGGCATGTATCATGGGTATGCAAGTTGCTATTGATATGAAGATTCAGTTCCTTGAGGTGTATGGAGATTCAGCTCTGGTAGTAAGTCAGATTAAAGGAGATTGGGATACAAAGCATGATAATCTCATTCCTTACAGAGAACATGTGTTGTCTTTGATCCCACATTTCAAAGAGATTACTTTTGGACATATTCCACGAAGAGAGAATCAGTTGGCAGACGCATTGGCCACCATGGCATCTATGTTTGAGATAAGCTGGGATGATGAAGCTCCCAAGATTACCATTGATAGATTTGAGAAGCCTGCATACTGCAATGAGATTGACACTGAAGGGGCAAGTGGACTCCAACATATGAGGGACCATTTGTAGTCAAGACAGTGTTCTCAGGAGGTGCCATGATACTGACTACAATGGATGGTGAAGACTTCCCACAACCTGTAAACGCAGACATAGTTAAAAAATACTACGCATAAAAAGAGACCCGCTAGGTTGACAGGCCTAGGCAAAAATAAGGGCATCCCGGCAAACCAAAAGGGTTTGGGCAAAAATTAGGGATATATATATAAAAAGATGTACACCCGGCAAGTCGAAAACCTGAAAAGGCGGCTTGGGCAAAAAAGGGTATCCCGGTGGATTGAAAACCTGAAAGGGCAATCCAGGCAAAAGTTAGGGATTAAAGCGTATGACTATGTCTCGTTTGGATCACTCATGAAACTGCAACCAGTTGTACTACTTACTCAAGCTCAAACAGATAAAGCTCAATCCAATCGTTTCCGTCTCAACAGCAAGAAGATGAGATACTTGAGTGGCAATAGTAGAATTGAAACTCAATAGGATTATTTCCCACATAGCTGATTCTTTTTGTAAAACTTCATGACAAAATTCTCTTACTAGGGTTTATGTCTCCTTGTACAAACTTACCCGTGTATGGGTCACTTTTGATATAAATAAATTCCATCTTTTGAATCCAGATTTACTTTTACCCTATTTACATAAGCGAAACGTCCATTGGTTGTGTTTGAATGTATGTATGCCTTTGAATATGATTGATGTTTACCAGAAATGCATGTATGCTTTTAATATGATTGATGTTTACCAGAAATGCATGAAAATGCAGTAATAGTATTTACTAAGGACGAACGAGGGAAGGATTTCAACGAAGCTTCGCCGGTTCATCTTTACAAGACAGTTACAAACCATCAGTAGGACTAATCCATTTTCACAAAGTCTAATCTCCCCTGGAATTTATATCCATCTCTTTTATCCTCATACGGATATGCGGGAAATTACTTTCCAATAAGGGCACGATGAACGAAGACGGGATGTTATACTTATCCTACTATCAAACGAAAACGAAGGTTATCTATACCCTACTATCCCCAACAATGGGAGGTTATCTATACCTTGTTATCCCCAACAACGGGAGGTTATCTATACCTTGTTATCCCCAGCAGACGGAGGGTTATATATTCTTCAACAACGAATCGGGATTTATTTTTCTTGGCCAGCGGTTGTTATACAAGGATATCCAGACACTTCCAGCAGTGTCATAGCATACATACATTATTTACATCATACCATAACATATATGTCTATAGTACATTACCTAAGTGCATCATGTCATACATGCATACATAAAGCATAAACTAATGTTGTTATACAGAATGCTACCTTGTTTTCAGGTTAATTATCCAACAAACAATCTTATGATCTTTGGGACTGCTTTATTGTAACCTCAGGGTTACTTTATCCTCCTGATGAGCTTCTTATTACTTTGGGACTGCTTTATTATAACCTCAGGGTTATTTTATCCTCCTGATAGCCTCTCATGACTTCAAGACTGCTTTAGAGTTACTGATTGCTCTATCCTCCTGAAATCATTACTTCAAGACTGCTTTAGAGCTATTGATTGCTCTATCCTCCTGAAGACATATCACATTATTATTTCAAGACTGCTTTAGAGCTGTTGATTGCTCTATCCTACTGAAGCCATTCTATTACTTCAAGACTGCTTTAGAGCTATTGATTGCTCTATCCTCCTGAAGCCATTATTACTTCAAGACTGCTTTAGAGCTATTGATTGCTCTATCCTCCTGAGGTCAGATTTATCACTTCAAGACTGCTTTAGGGTTATCATTATTGATTGCTCTATCCTCATGAAGACATGCTGTTACATCAGTATTACTCCAGACTCCTGACAATTCTCATTATACTACTGAAGAACTTTCCCCTAGTGGCATCTTTAAGCCCACTCAATCATGTTCAACCAACCATCAATATCACTCCATGCACTGGTGAGTGCAAATTTTTGGGCTTTTGTGTTCAATCCCCTTCAACCTTCCAGGTAGGGCTGGAAATGAGTCGAGTCGAGTCGAACTCACCTCAGCTCGGCTCGACTCGTTAAGAATTGTTCGAATTCGAGTTCGAGTTCGAGTTCGACACGAACTTTTTTTTAAGCTCAAACTCGACTCGTTATAAGTTCACGAACAGTTCGGTTCAACTCGTTAGGTTCATCTCATTAGGTTCAGCTCACATGGTTCACGAACTTAAAAACTATTTTTTTAAATATATATATATTTTTTAGTATATTTGACATTTTAAATAAATATATATTTTTTAAATAAAATATTAAAATAAAATAAAAGTTATCATATTGAAATTTAACTTTATCTTCGAAATCTACTAATTCAAAACCTACACAACTTTCAAGAGATACATTTGAGAGTCTAATTCAAAAACTACTAAATTGAAGATTAAATTTGTCTAAGATTTGAAGTAAATATTTAAACCTAATCTTAAAGACAATATAATTCTTTTCATATGTAATCGAGTTGACTCATGAACCTAACGAGTCGAACTATGTATAGTTCAAGTTCAGCTCATTTAGTTAACGAACTTAATTTTTCGCTCATACTCAACTCATTTGGTTCATGAACCTAGTTCAACGATTTAATTGTCGAGTCGAATTCCGAACTATCTTCGAGTTGGTTTGGTTCATTGCCAGCCCTACTTCCAGGTTACGACTGGCAAATATACCAATCTAACCCCTCAGGTTTTAGAAAATTGAACAGGGGCAGCTGTTGCACCCCAAAATTTGCCCTCACAATACAAGACTTTGTGTTCCAAGAAGGTTCACAAGGTTCACAAAATTCACAATTGGTCAGAAGAGTTGACAATTCCCTCAGACAATGCACCTCCTAAGCAGTGCATCCAAAACTAGGGTTTTGACTTTAATCAGGCTAAATGGACTTCCAAGACTTCAAGTGAGCTTCATAACATCTTATATGTGTATAAGAACCCCCATGTCAAGTTTCAAGACTTTTCTCAAAAGTTTGCTCAGTCAGATGATTAGATAAGTCAAAAGCAGTCAATGCAGTTAAAAAGTCAAACTGAGGTCAACTGTGGTCAAACCAAAGTCAAACTTCATGATTTTTTTGCCAACATCAAAGAGAGGAATTACCCCAGGGGCATTTTGGTCATTCTTCGTGGAGTCCGCAATTTTTGAGACAAATGAGACATTATTCCTTAGGCATTTATTTATCACATGGATTGATTATATCAAGGTGTCGACCTGTTTTGATTGGTACCGAGAAACTCTTGTCAGAAAAATGTTTGGACTTGGGGCCGTTTCATTGATAAAGGTTTGGACTGAAAAGAAGGGGGATATTGTTAAGGTTATGATCGGCGGGAGTTTAGTTTGAATTTGCTCGGGTGTAATCATGTTGCGGTATCTCGTTTATAAAATTGGTCAAGGCCAAGGAGAAGTAAGTTTTAAATATTTTTGAACTTTTATTCATAAGTATTCATAAGTTACAACTCAAGGGTGAATTTAAATGATTTTTGAACTATTATTCATAAACATTTCAAATTTACAATTGATAAGTAAATATAAATATTTTTGGAATTTAGTTCATAAATATTTAAGGTACAATTGAAAGGGATAAATGACCTTTGAATTTCATTCATGAATATTTGTTTACAAGAAGTTTTCATTTACACTGAGCATCTATTCTAAAAAAAAGTCCTAAAGAATTCTAAGTGTTCTTCATGATGTTCCTTTGAGTTTCTTCACGAATCTCCGATTAACCTGCACAACAAAGACAAAACAGAATAGAGTAGAAAGATGTTAGAAAAATGAATTCGACACTCTCAGAACATCGTCATCATCGAGTGCCGGGAGGGCACAACCGAAGCCGCATCCTACTCCCGTTTCCAATCTGCGCCATCAGTGTCAGACCGGTAGTATCATTCTTATTCTGAGGGACAGCCGAGAAAGATAAAGAGTGAAAAGAAGTTTGGGCCAATAAAAGGTTTTGCCGAAAGGATTGATTAAGCCACATGGACCGTTCTATCAAGTAAACATCACAGCCAATCCAAATTCAGACCCAGATGCCAATAGGTCTGAACTGTTTTTCGAAACTATCCAACACCTGAAATACAAGAATCAAAACAGCATCAGAAGACTTAAGGCCAAAACAATTCACAAGCTGCACCTAAATTGCATAAACAAAACAACTCACAGGATGCACAAAATTGAATAAAAAATTCAATTCGCAAAGCGCCGAAACCAGCCCATGTTCATAAAAAAAGAAGGACCAAGTCCAATAATTCACAAGCCACTGAACCAGCTCGAAAAATAGAATGGAAAGTGCAAGAAAAGAATCAAGTTCAAGTAAATTCAAAAACAAGAGAGGGCAGAGGTCCAGTTCACAAACCACAGCAGGAAATGCCCAACTCAGTTCGTGCCAAGTAAACCAAATCAGAAGAGCAAGATAAGTTCACATAATCACATTTACATATCAGTTCGAAGAACCTCAACCAAATGTGCAGGTCACATTGGAAAATCAAAATGCAAAGCCTAAGGCTTAGTGATGAACATCATAGCCCAAATTCGCAGCCACCTATCAGTTCAGGAAAAAAGAGATGTGAGTTTCAGTTCAGACAAAGAAGAATCGAGATATCAAAATGGATGGAACAGGGATTCAGCCCTCAGTTTAACCATCATTGGGCGTGAGAATTCGAGTGGCTGGGAGAGCCACGGCCGAAGCCGTTACCAACTCCCTACCGAACGTCGAACTGCAAGCATCGGTAATTTCGTGCAAACTATCAGCTCAAAATATCAGCTCAGACCCGAAGGTCATCATCGCTAAGGCAACGCAACCAAAACCAAATGGCAATGGCATCCAACACAGGTTCAAACGAAGCCTCATCATCACGGCATAACCTTCTCGGCGGCATTGATCTATACGAAGTATCAGTTCTGAAAGAAGAAGAAGAAAAGTAAGCTTATGCTCCAAGACTGATAACCAAACTGAATAGAAATATAAAACTGAACCAGTCTTATTGTTTTTACAACCAAACAAACAGTTGAAGAAATTAGAGACTACTCGAGTTAGGGACTGCCCACGAAGCTAAGTTCAGAAATTCGAATCAAGGGCCAAGACGGCATCGAGTCCGACATCTGCAAAAGAACCAAATTCATCAGAAAAACAAGATATTGACTCGAAAGAACCAAGCTCATCAGAGAAAGCAGATATCTGTTCTGAAAGGGATCCAAAGCTATATCAGCATCTGATAACATAGCTGTATCAGCCAATATCAGAGTCGAAACTAAATGGTATCAGATAGGGGTCGAAACCGCAAAATCCACAGCGACGTCAAGAAACTAGATAACTGAGATAAGTCCATAGAAAACCTGCACCAGTTAAACCAGAGAGAGAATTTTAGAAACAATTCATATCCAATTTGTGAAATCCAATTCGCGAAATCCAGGAAAACCATAGCAGATCCGTATCTAAAAAGGGGTCAAGTTTGAAAAAGGAAAGAAATCATATCAGAAAATCGAAATCCAAACCCAATCAGAATCAAATCAGTTATAATGCATCAAGACAAATCCCAACAAATCCAAATGAAAAGTTTCTAAAATAAATCTGAAAAAGGTAAGAGAATCACAATCGAATCCAATCAAATCCGAAAAAGGGATGATGTTTTCAATCAGAAAATCAATCCAAAGCCCATTCGAAAATCAGAGAGAATATAAATAGGAACAACATCACCTCGTAAGCAGACCCTAGACGAAACAGCGGAGAACACCAAAAAGCGGCGAAGAGAACGAATCGCGAAACCCTAGCGGCCGCGAGAGAGAAAGAGGAGAAGGATTTCGTCAAAGGTAATCATCAGAGCGCGAATCGAGAGGTTAAGGAAGGTTCACCAACGCCGCCTCCATCCACGACGGGCAAACCTTCCTTCAGAGGCTCAGTTCACCATCATCGCCTCCGTTCATCACCGATTGCGAACGAAAACGTAAACCATCATTCCATTATCAGTATATTGACATATCTTTTTTTCTGTTCTTTTAGCGTGGAGAAAACAGGTTGGAAGATACGAAGGAGATGAATGAGTACAAGAGGAAACGAGAAACACACAAATGGCGCCGCCGAAAACAAGGGTTTAACAAACCCTAGCATGATCAGTGGTATTGGTGTTGGGTCGGACCGATACAACTACCGGCCCAACTGTGGTGTTCTTTTTTTTTCTCTTTTGTTGAAAAGCTTGATTTGTTTTTAAGATAAAAAATGTAAAATTAAAAACTTTTTTTTTATTATTTACTTTTATTTGATTTTAATCTATTTTATTATGATAGTTATGTTAAAATGTTTTTTCTAAAAATTTTATAAGTATTTTTTAAAATGTTTTCTAAAGTGATATTAAAATCCATATTTTTAAAAAAAATAAAAAAGGATAAAAATAGTTTTTTAGGATTTGAGTAAATTAATAATAAAAATCCTATTTTAATTTAAAGTTCATATCATGAAATAAAACCACAAAAAGATGCATAATTTCGTTTCTTCACTATCTGATAATTCATTTAATTCTGCCCACTGACGTTGTTTGTTCGTTTTGCAGTTTATTGCGTTTACTGTTATTTATTTTTATCGTCGTTCAATTTAAATTTTAATATCATATTGTAACTGCTCCTCTCATGTAACCTCGCGAATCCTAACAATCGCGCTTTAATTTCTGCCTTTAACATTCCTGCTTGCATGGTTTGCATGATTCAATTATCTCACGCCTTTACTGTTATTCTGTCACACTACACTCATCCGAAGGTTAGGTCTAGCTTTTGGTCGCCGCGCCAATAGTCCTCAACTTCAAACCCTTTCACCTTACAAACCCTAAATTTTCATACATGCCTCGCCGTGGACAAAATTACAATTTTACCCCTAGCATTAGGTCAAAGAGCCGCCGCGCTCATTTTAGGGTTTCCCGCCGTGGAATCCCTAATTTAACCCTAATTACAACTTAACATTTCAACGTAGAAATTTGGAGTTCCTACACTCCGCGTAAGCGTGTCCTTAAGGCGCGTTTATTCCCCTTGAGACCTTGACCACTGTCAAGAGATCCCTAACCTCCCTTTTGAGGGGAACTACGATTACTCTGATTCCGCTCCCGTAAGGATACGTAGGCACAAGATGCGATGTCTTGCCGAGTAAACTTAGAATTAACCCCCTTTATTATTTATTGCTTATTTATATTTTATTTATCTTTGCTATTTAATTATTTTGCTGATTATTTTGTAATTGTTTCTTGGATGTAAAGTTGTTTAATTATTTAATTATTATTATGGTTAGTAATTAGGGAGTGTAACAACCTGTATGTAATATTAAAATAAATTTAGATCACTTTTAAATAAAGATAATTAAAATAAACACGTCACACACGTAAGTCGATTTTAATCGTCGTCTCACTTCCTAAGGATATCCCTCAAGTTGCCTACGAATAATGGTTAAGTGGGGTGTATAAAGCAAGTCCCTCAAATAGAAAAATCATCAAAGTCCCTTATGGTTGCCTTTACGAATCGAGTCCCTTTCGAAAAATGATGATGGTCCCTTATATGTGCTTATTACATCCCACAATGGCCTTCAAAGTCAAATTGTCCCTCACATGTCCCTTAACATCCAAAGTAAGGACTACCTACTCCATTATAGTAGGGATAGTCTTACTAAAGGAAAGAATGAAGAATAAGAAAGACCTTTAAACATTAGGATAGGTTACTCCTAGGTGCTTGCTCACTTCAAAACTGTTTCGCACTTAAACAAATTTTCAACAAGTTTTCAAACAAGTTCTTAACACATCCTTACATGGATTATTTATTAACTATTCTGAAAATTTTCTATTCACACACTACAATTTCAAAACAATTCAAAAGTGAGCTTAAGTACCTAAGAGCCCATGGATAACCATGGATGAAAAGGATGCTAATACCTTCCCTTTTCATAACCTACCCCCCGGACCCAAAATATTCTCTAAGGTCTTTCCTGTTCTTTTATAACCTTTCCTTATGGATAAAATAAAAGTCGGTGGCGACTCTTGCTATCCGCAACATTGTTTAAAGTCAGTTCTCCCACCGTGTTACACCACCGTGACAATTCCTCGGAAGACGATCACTATTACAGCACCCGCTCAGCGCCCACCGATCACCATAACTAAGGCCGGGCCAATCCCGTATGAGAACACGAAAGCAGTCCCATGGTCGTATGGGTTGGAAGTATATTGTGACGGAATAAAAGTTGATGTTAACAAGCAGCCAGCCGAGACCGTGGATAACGTTGTTGGTTCGGGAGGTATGACGAGGAGTGGTAGGATCTTTATATCCCCCGAAGTGGAGGCCGAAAGACTAGCGAAAGGAAAAGGGAAAGCAGTTGAGAATGTTCCGGTGCAAGCGAGTGAAAAAGAAGCAGCATCGAAGGATGTAGAAGAGTTCATGCGCTTGATTCGAAAAAGTGATTATAAGATTGTGGAGCATCTGCAGCAGACACCGTCCAAAATATCTATCCTGTCACTGCTGTTGTGTTCGGAAGCTCACAGAAATGTGTTGCTGAAAGTCTTGGATACTTCTTTCGTACCCCAAGACGTCTCCGTGAACCAGCTAGAAGGAGTATTGGCACATGTGAATGCAGGCCACAGCTTGGGCTTTACCGATTTTGACTTGACTCCGAAAGGAAGAGATCACAATATGGCGCTGCACGTATCTGTCGAGTGTAGAGGATCAGTAATGTCGCACGTATTGGTTGACACCGGATCATCTTTGAATGTGCTGCCCAAGAAGGCGATGATGAAGCTGGATGTTAGAGGAATTTTGTGTACACCCAGCGATTTGGTAGTCAGAGCATTTGACGGCACGCGGAGAACAGTCTTTGGATCGATCACATTGCCTCTACAGGTGGGGCCGGAGGTGTTTGCCACTGAGTTTTATATCATGGATATACAGCCTGCATACAGTTGCTTGCTTGGAAGACCCTGGATTCATGGGGCGGGGGCAGTCACGTCCGCCCTGCATCAGAAGTTAAAGTATATGGTCGGAGACAGCGTAGTCACCGTATGCGGAGAAGAGGACATCCTGGTCAGCCATCTATCTTCATTTAAATATGTGGAAGTCGACGGAGAGATCCACGAAATGCCCTGCCAGGCATTCGAAGGTTTGCGCATCAAGGACAAGGGTCCCGGGCCGAGCAAAGTGCCAGAGATAGCCGTCTCATCGTATAAAGAAGCTCAAGCTCTAGTGGAAGCAGGAGAAGCCAAAGGCTGGGGCAAAGTGCTGGACATTCCTGTGAAGTTGGACCGGTTCGGGCTGGGGTACCAACCGTCGTCATCAACTCCTTCCGTGGGGGCACCCCGTTTCAGAAAGCCAATCACCATCTCTGCCAGTGGGGTGTGTCATGAAACTGTCAATGCTGCTTCGGAGTCTGATGAAGGAGACAGCGACTGTGATATGGATGCCTGGATTCAGCCAAGCACGCCAGGACAAGGACTGTGCAACTGGTCTATTCAGGAGCTTGTTCCTGTGACTTTTAAACAGTAATGCTTCGCTTTATTATTTGTTGAATAATCTGATGTCTTGCCCGGGGCATCATGATTTGCTTAGGGCTGTGTTGTTATAAACATTGCGTGTTAATCATTAAATAAATGGCGTTTTCCATGTGCAAATACTGTAATCCCTGTCTTTCTTGTTTTGTATTTTTCAATAAAATGGCAACGTGGTTATTCTCTTTATACGCATTTTGAAGCACTTAACCATTCCTCTTGCAGGATAACATTTTCAGATGACATCCTTAAATCACCTATGACTCGTCCCGACTTTGAGCGCCCGGTGTTTCAGGCTGAAGAAGAGGTTGTCGAAGATAGTGACGTTCCTGAAGAACTGTCTTGGTTAGTGAAGCAAGAGGAAAGAGCCATTCTGCCTCACGATGAGGTCATCGAAATTATCAACTTGGGGTCGGAAGGGGTTGAGAAGAATATTCGTATCGGAGCCGCACTGCAAAGTGATATCAAGCGAAGACTGGTCGAAATGCTCCGAGAGTATAGTGATGTATTCGCTTGGACGTATTAAGATATGCCAGGGCTCGATACAGATATGGTTGTGCATCGCCTGCCACTGAAAGAAGATTGCCCTCCGGTCAAGCAAAAGCTTCGCAGAACTCGACCAGATATGGCAATGAAAATCAAAGAGGAGGTTCAGAAACAATGGGACGCTGGTTTCCTGGCTGTGACGAAGTATCCTTCATGGGTTGCCAACATCGTACCAGTGCCCAAGAAAGATGGCAAGGTTCGAATGTGCGTGGATTATAGAGATTTGAATAAAGCAAGCCCAAAAGACGATTTTCCACTTCCTCACATTGACGTGTTAGTTGATAATACTGCTCAATACTCTGTATTCTCCTTCATGGATGGCTTTTCAGGATATAATCAGATTAAAATGGCGCCAGAGGATATGGAGAAGACCACTTTCATAACACCTTGGGGAACATTTTGCTACAAAGTGATGCCCTTTGGTTTGAAAAACGCTGGGGCAACATATCAGCGTGCGATGACGACTCTTTTCCATGACATGATGCATAAAGAGATCAAAGTCTATGTTGACGATATGATTGCCAAATCCCAGACGGAGGAAGAGCATCTGGTGAATTTGCTGAAGTTGTTTAAAAGGCTTAGGAAGTTCAGGCTGAGGATGAACCCTAACAAATGCACCTTCGGGGTGAGATCGGGTAAGCTCCTGGGGTTTATCGTAAGCGAAAGAGGAATAGAGGTCGATCCTGCTAAAATAAAAGCAATTCAAGACATGTCGACGCCTAAAACAGAGAAAGAGGTGCGCGGGTTTTTAGGGAGGTTGAACTACATTGCCCGGTTCATATCTCACCTAACGGCCACATGTGAACCATTATTCAAGTTGTTGAGGAAAGATCAAGCTGTAACGTGGAATGAAAATTGTCAAAAGGCGTTCGATAAAATAAAGCAGTATTTGCAGGAACCTCCTATTTTGATACCCCCGGTGGCAGGTAGACCCTTGATAATGTATTTGACGGTTCTTGAGGGAAGCATGGGTTGTGTTCTCGGTCAACACGACGAGACAGGGAGAAAAGAGCATGCAATCTATTACCTGAGTAAGAAATTTACAGATTGTGAATCTCGGTACTCAATGCTGGAGAAAACTTGTTGCGCCCTAGCTTGGGCCTCCAAGCGTTTGAGGCAGTACATGCTGAATCATACAACCATGCTCATCTCGAAGATGGATCCTATCAAATATGTGTTTGAAAAGCAAGCGTTGTCAGGTAGAATTGCCCGTTGGCAGATGGTCTTGACTGAATATGACATCCAATACGTCTCGCAAAAGGCTATAAAGGGGAGTGTGCTGTCTGAATATCTGGCGGAGCAGCCTATTGAAGAGTACCAATCGATGAGGTTTGATTTTCCTGACGATGATATCATGTACTTAAAGATGAAAGATTGTGAAGAGCCGTTGCCAGACGAAGGACCAGAGTTGGGTTCCAAGTGGAAGATGATATTTGACGGAGCTGTGAATGCTTACGGTAGCGGAATAGGGGCAATCATCACCACGCCACACGGGTCGCACATCCCGTTTACTGCCCGGTTGACCTTTGCTGTTACCAATAATGAGGCCGAATACGAAGCTTGTATAATGGGGCTTGAAGAAGCCATTGATTTGCGAATCAAACATCTGGACGTATACGGAGACTCAACTCTGGTCGTGAACCAGATTAAAGGGGAATGGGAGACACGGCAGCCCAATTTGATACACTACATGAATTATGCAAGGAGATTGTTGCCTTTCTTCGACAAAGTTGAATTGCATCACGTACCGCGGGCAGAGAATCAAATGGCTGACGCCCTGGCCACTTTGTCTTCCATGTACAAAGTCAACTTCTGGAACGAAGCTCCCCGAATCATTATCTCTCGGCTCGACAGGCCAGCTTATGTATTTGCTATTGACGAAGCATCTGACGACAAACCGTGGTATTTCGATATCCTCAATTTCCTGAAGAATAAAGAGTATCCGGCTGGGGCATCCAGTCAAGATCAGAAGACTCTCAGGAGATTAGCGGGTAATTTCTACTTGAATCCGGATGGCGTCCTATACAGAAGGAACCACGATTTGGTGCTGTTGCGTTGTGTAGACGAAAAAGAGGCAAAGCTTCTCATGGAGGAAATACACGAAGGTACCTTTGGTACGCATGCTGGTGGGCATGCTATGACGAGAAAGTTGCTGCGAGCAGGTTATTTTTGGCTGACCATGGAAACTGATTGTTTCAAGTTTGCGAGGAAGTGTCACAAGTGCCAAATCTATGCTGATAAGATCCATGTGCCTCCAAGTCCTCTAAATGTGATGTCATCACCTTGGCCATTTTCAATGTGGGGAATCGATATGATTGGAAAGATCGAGCCGACGGCTTCTAATGGGCACCAGTTCATTCTAGTAGCAATCGATTACTTCACCAAGTGGGTGGAAGCGGCGTCATACGCAAATGTAACAAAGCAAGTGGTGGCCAGATTCATCAAGAGAGATATCATTTGCCGATATGGAATCCCCGAGCGGATAATCACGGACAACGGTTCAAACCTGAACAACAAAATGATGAAGGAGCTCTGTCAGAATTTCAAGATCGAACATCACAACTCCTCCCCTTACCGACCTAAGATGAATGGCGCTGTTGAAGCGGCCAATAAGAATATCAAGAAGATCGTTCAGAAAATGGTGGTGACCTATAAGGATTGGCATGAAATGCTACCTTTTGCTTTGCACGGTTATCGTACGACGGTACGCACATCAACCGGGGCAACTCCGTTCTCGTTGGTATGCGGAATGGAAGCGGTATTACCATTGGAAGTTGAGATCCCTTCTCTGAGGGTATTGCGAGATGTTCAGCTAGACGAGGCAGAATGGGTGAGAAACAGATTGAACCAACTGAGCTTAATGGATGAGAAGAGGCTAGCTTCTCTAGCATACGGTCGTTTGTACCAGAGCCGAATGAAGAAAGCGTACGACAAGAAGATACATCCGCGAAGCTTTCAGACGGGCGACCTTGTGCTGAAAAGGATTCTCCTGCCGCAAGCAGATCACAGGGGCAAGTGGACCCCCAACTACGAAGGGCCATACGTTGTCAGGAAAGTATTTTCGGGAGGAGCGTTGTTGTTGTCCACCATGGACGGAGAAGACTTCACGTCGCCTGTGAATTCGGACGCAGTTAAAAAATACTTTGCTTAAAATAGACCCGCTGGACAGAAAAAAGAGAGTCCAGGCAAAAATGGGGCATCCTGGCGAACCAAAAACAGAATGAAAGGTTCGGGCAAAAATTAGGGATAAAATTGAAAAAATGTACACCCGCGAAGTTGAAAACCTACACTGGGCGGCTTCGGCAAAAAAGGGTATCCCGGTGAACTGAAAACCCGTAAAGGGCGGTTCACGCAAAAGTTAGGGATTTGAAAAGCAAATGACTGCGGTCCGAATTTGATAATTGCAATAAGTATCAGTGCGGGGGAACACATTTGAGGAGTCAGTTATCGGATACAATCTCTTCAGAAGTGGGGATACCGGGAAAGCATTAGGGTCGGGCGAGTCATGGGAGGATCAGTTCGTGGTGTTCATCTGCATCCCGTTGCCGACATGTGCACAAATTTAAGTTGTCAATATTTATGCTTCTTGTGCATACTTGTATACTTGTATATTTGCTTTGTGTAGCTTCCTCATTTCAGGAGTTACATCCCGTGTACAAAACTCCGCCCATTCAGGGGCCCAATCAATAAAATACGTTATTCAGTTCTCTACTGTTTTGTGCATGATTAACGCCTAAGTGTGATGAAACTAGCATGAGTATAACGTTGCTGGCCCCTGCCAACAGTTGCTAAAGCTTTGAATTAACTGAAAATAACGTCACTAACCTGAGTTGATTTGGTTGCATAGGCTTGTCTTGTCTTGTTTGTGTTGTTGCAGGATTCATAACCGTACGAGGAAGATGACCGAAAGATTGCAATAACGAAAGACTCAGCCTTCGCGCAGGTCATGCAGGTTCTTCCTGAAGAAGGATCGAACTCTCCAGCTAGTCGTAGCGTGTGCAAAAAAAGGATTGACGATTCCAAGATCGTAAGGCTGTATTCAGACAGGTTCAAATTTCCCCGCAGGGTCATTCACTCTCCCCCCAGCAGAGTCAGTGGATTTCCCCCCAGCGGAGTTCTCTCCTCGCAGCAAATGTTCTTTCCTCCCAGTGGAACTCGAAGATCAAGACTCTCCCCGGCAGAGTTGGCGGTGGGTCCTGTCATATCAGTTCACTCTCCAGCAGAGAAGTCCAATCATACTTGGCATACCTGCTATTCCTCAGCAAAATTATATTCCCCAGCAGGGGGTTACTTCAACGGGGTGTTTAGTTTGAGCTCCTGATTTCCCAGCAGGGTTGACTTCACTCTTCCAGCATTTATTTTGCTGGAGTAATTCTGTAGCATCTGGCTATTCCCGGCGGGGTCGGCATTATCTCCAGTATTTATTTTGCTGAAGCAGTTTCTGTATTATAGCAGTTCAGGTGAAGAGAGCACTTGCTCAAATGAACTGCCAGACACTCAAGATCTCGGCATGAGATATTCAATGATAATGTCAGCTCGGCAGTATTCTCCACAGAGTTACCAGGATAAGGTTCTCTTTATCTCCAAGCAGAGTTATTTGTCATCAAAAGGGCTTCATGAATCAGAATTTCAGAAGTTGCCTCCGGTCACCAGAACAGGCATCCGGTAGTTTGGTCCCCAGACATCCCCATTAAAGTCCGCCCCAAAGTCGCTGTCATGTTGGTGCTAAGAAGTTTGTAGGTGGGGATCAATGGAAAACTAGGTCCTGACGTGGACAACTTATTCCTATATTGACAGGATTTCTTCAGAAGTGGGCGTCCTAACGTGGACAGGTTTATTTCCCCGGGTTGGTGAAGTGTGTTAGTCCTAACGTGGGCAGATTCGGTTTCTCGAAATCGGTAAAAAGGGAAGTCATGACGTTGACAAAAGGTGATTACTCTTTGTGTTGGTGTCCTGACATGGACCAGTTCCTCTCAGCAATTATCTTTCTTCGTGTTGGCAAAGCATGGGTCCTGACGGGGACAGATCAGACAAGGGTGTGAGTCCTTACGTGGACAAGTCTTATTTCCTCAGCAGGTCGAAGATGCCGGAGCCCTGACGTGGACAAATCAAGACGAAAGAGGGGTCCTGGCGTGGACAAGTCTATTCCTTACATGGGAAAAGAGGTCAATTCCTGACGTGGAAAAGAAATTTATTCCTTACGTGGAAAAATGGGTTTCCTTACGCGGAAAGATTGAGTCCTCACACGGACATATCGAGATTGATTCCTGACGTGGAAAGAAAGAGATAGATTCCTTACATGGAAAAATTGGGGTCCTTACGTGGACAGATTCAAGAAAAGTTGATTCCTGACGTGGAAGAATGATGTACGCCTTACGTGGAAAGGTGAGTCCTAACGGGGACAGATTCAGAACCAAAGGTGATTTCCTTACGTGGAAAGAGTGGGGTCCTGACAGGGACATGTCAAGTGGTATTGGAGTCCTTACGTGGACAGGTCGATATAGAAAGAAGATTGATTCCTGACGTGGAAAGATGGCAAGTGTAGTCCTGACGTGGACAGATTCAGAAAGGTTGGAGTCCCCACGTGGACAGATTGAGAATTGTATTCCTTACGTGGAAAGAAGACGTGGTTCCTTACGTGGAAGGATGGAGTCCTAACGCGGACGGGTCCAGACGAGGTTATTCTTAGCGTGGAAGAGTGTTATTCCTAACGTGGACGATTCAGTTTTCCCCAGCGGAGTTGCCGAGATTTTCTGGGTTAACAGCAAGCGGAGTCCTAACGGGGACAGGTTTTAGTTGAGCTCTCTTCGTGTTGACAGCAGATAGAGTCCTGACGTGGACAAGCAAAGAACGAAGTTCCCGATGATTCAATCTTTTTCAGGATGATGAGAAGAATCCCCAGCACGGTCGCACGAGATCAGTGGGTTGCAAACAGTCAGATTCAGCTGATGAATGTCGTTCTCCAAGCAGGAGCGCAGTTTATTTCTGCGATTGGCAAATTTCTGGTTTCACTAATATTCAACCGTCTCGTACCGCGAATGTCTGAAGGCTCCGGGCTCTTCACCCAATCGGGTCCAAGCCGCTTGAATAGGGGCAGCTGTTGCACCCTAAAATTTGCTCAACCTTATTCACTTGGTTTATTTTCCATTATCATTAGCATTTGCATATAGAGTCATGTACATAGACTAACCATCTGCATAGCATAAGCATAGCAAGTCATTCAACAGGGGACCAATCATTATTCTCATCTCTAGAGGCCTATCAAGAGGTTATTATCCTAATTCCATCTCATTCAAATCATCAGAAAAGAATTTGAGAGTAGAGAGTTCAGCAAATCAAGCCTTGAGCCTATCCCCTATCTGAGGGTATCTGAGTGTCAGCAAGGGAGTTGTGAGCTGTGAATGGAAGGCATGGAGAGCATCTAGACATCATGAGAGGCTTAGGAAGTCATTTGGGGAAGAAAACAAGTTGTTGAGGTGATCACAAGTATTGCAGTTGAAGACAGTCAACTAGGGTTTCATCTGGGTCAACCCTAGGTCAACCCTAGGTCAATTGACTGATTGAAAGGCATTAAGGGCTATTGGAGAGATGTGGGATTCATCATTTGACATGGAGAATAATGATATGTTGTTATGCTAAGAAGGAATCAAGAGAAATCAAGGAGAAGAGGAGGGTCTAAATTAGGGTTTCTATGTAAAATCCCCTAGTTTAGGTCAAATTTCCAAGCAAGATAAGTCAAAATGCAAGCTTCAAATGGATCCTTGGCCAACATGAAACTTGTAGAGGATCTCAAGACCTTTAATTTTAGTGGTGGAAGACATCAAGGAGATTTATAGAACTCAAGTTATGGTCCTTGCAAGTTACAGGTCATTTGAGGTATCTGAAATTTTGTCTGTGAAAGTGACTTGACTTCCAAGCTAGTTTTACCCCTCAAGGAGATTTCAAATGAATTTCTGGTCAACATAAGAATTGTTACTCATTGTCTTAGCTTTCTAGAATGGTATAGTATGCCTTCATATGATGTGTGGAACTCAACTTATGGTCTTGGCAAGCAAAGGGTATTTTGGTCATTTGTGGATTACAGGTCATTTTAACCTATGCCCAAAACTCATACAAGGAGGCCTCAAATGGAAAAACTTACAACATCAAACTTGCTCCAAATGACATTTTGAGTCTAGAAAAGTGACCATGAGAGATTGGAAATGTCCATAGCACAAGGTTTCAAAATTGGTGAATTTAATGAAGGAAAATGGCTTAAAAAATGGTATTTTTCATATCTTGGCCAAATGATGCAAAATTATAGGTCATTTTGAATGGAAAAGGCATTCTAAAGACATTGGCTAAAGTGGAATTTTGAGCTTAGGTCATAATTTGTGAGTTATCCATGGTTGCTTGAATTGAAAGTAACATAATCCAAATTGAAAAGGGAAAAGTGTAAGGGAAACTTCTCCAAGTTTCTAGGAGGTTCTAATGCAACCTATATATTCATGCAAGCTGATTCATGCAAGGGTTGGTGCTCCCATTTGTCAAAAATCTCCATTTTCATCCATTTTCTTATTCTTCCATAAGATACTCAAACTCTTACAAACCTCTCAAAATTCTCACATCCTTGGATTGAATCATCATCATCATCATTCAAACCCTAGGATTCACACCAAGAAGTGGTTGAATTGATCAAGGATCATACCTATCCACTTCATCACTCCAAGTTGCATTTTCATCCAAAACCCATTGAAACTTCTTCTATCATTCTAATTTCTGTCACTATCATCATCTACTAACATCATGGAGTAATTGGCACAAAAGATTGGAGGGAATTCGTGGCTGTGTGAAGAGATTCAGTTTGAAACTCCAACTTGCATGAAGGATGGAATAGCATGATTCACAAGGATTCAGCACAAATCACTGCAAACAGAAGCATATTCATTCATTGGAGATTGTTTTCAGCAAGTATCAAAGGTTGAATTGAGGTCTAGCTACCATCACCATCATCAAGTGCAAGGTATGTAGATTTCTTCGAATCTCACTATTCTGGCTGGTAGAGATCATGTGGTTAGGATAATGTTGTTTAGAAACCCTAGAGGATCAATTCTTGAAGTTTAGGGATAGATTCATGGAGATCAATGACAGGTTGCCATTTCTGTTGGCTTCGATAACAAGCTGTGTGTTGAGTTATAATCAATGTGATGAAGCATAGAATAATGAGGCAAGCATGTAGAATATCTGTGGATAATCAGGTTTGAGTTCTGGCAACTTTGACCTCAGGCAAGCATGGTGTGCCCTGAGTTTCGTGCTCTCTGTTTGGAGTGTGCATTGAGAGTTAGGGAAAACTAGAATTAGACATGGTTTCCTTGAGTTGTGTAGATTATTTTAGGGCTTGGAGTTGTTATTTTTCATCAAGAATGCATGGAGAACGAGTTAGTGGAACATTCGTGTATGGAATGCATGGCTGAAAACCCTAGGAGCTGGAGGTTGAAGAAGGGTGGAGAGCCGTGCGATGGAGGTTGGACTTTTGACTGGGAGTATCATCCAACGGCCCGTGTTTGATCTGAGTTTTGGTGGGAGAATTTGAAATCCCAAACGCAGCGTTTCATTAAGTTGGGGGGATTGGGCTCAGAGCTATCTACACCCCCCATGTTAATAAGCCCAACGCGCCTAACCTGGTTTTCTTGCTTTTCTCACCCCCTCCATTTTATTTCTTTATATTTCTTTTATTTTCTTTAATTTTTTTTCATGCATTTTCTAAAATTCATAATAAATAGCAAAATCATCATTTTTAATTCATTCTTTTTGCATTATTTTCTTTAAGATGTCTAGAAAATTATAAAAAATAAAAATTGCATTTTATTTTTTATTTGATATTTTTCCCATATTTTCTAAATAAATGACATTTTAAATGGTTTCATTTCATAGTTGATTTTGTTTATTTTTGTTCTATTAGATACTTTCATATTTTTCATCCATCCTTTTTAGGTTGTTTAGGTTAGACATTGAACTTGTAGATTCAATTTAGTTCCCATTTTTAGAAATTAATTTTAGGTGCCTAATGAAAGCTTGAATAACATGGATAAAATTAGGGTTTTAGGTGATGACTTAGGAGATTTAATATTTCCCCTTAGGACTTAGAGATTGAATAGGTTAACTATGGGACTATAGGGGCTATGGGTAGTTACTAGATCCCCTTAGAAAAGG